>VZRS01010058.1:461538-585123 GCA_013398055.1 Ifrita kowaldi | reverse complement strand
AAAAAAAAAAAAAAAAGACACCTTTGTGGCAAACACTGGAAACTGCAATCCAGTTACTACTTGAATGCAGAATTAGCCAGGCATGGAATATTAGTCAAAACTCTAACTCTGTTTATCTGTTTACTTGTAAGATTCAGCCTTAAAGAATTTTTGGAATATTCTATTCTCTTAAATGACAAACAAATTAAAAAAAAAATCCTTCTCCAATTAAGGCTTTTCAAATAAAAAGAGAAAATAGAAAATATATGGCATTTTATAAAAGCTCCAGCTAGGATTTAGCAACAAGAAAAAAACCACCAAATAAAAATAGGAGACAAACCCAGGATGAAGTCCTTCCCAGAAAAGAAAGTATGTTCAATATCATGTACTGTTTAGACTAAGAAACTTCATGTCTTCATTTTCTTGCTTTTTAGTTTTCATTTATAAATGTGTTTCCTGCTTTGAAATCAGGATTTTTACCCTTTCCTATGTTAAACTCTACTCAAAATGAAGTCAAGAAAATCTGATAGCCATAGAGCTTTTAATGAATTCTAACAATTAAACAATTAAACTTTCATTGAAGTCAGGCTTCTAAGATTTCTATGTCCCTAATGAAATTTACCAAACTTTTAAAATGGTGAAAGGTACAAGTTAAAATACAGTTAACATTAAGCACCAAAAAAAGAAACATTCATGTTTCAAATCAAAGAACGTCAATCTGACAACAGCTATAAAGAACTTGAGGTGGGATTCATTGTATTTAAAATTGACTATATAGGAGTTAGAAATATAATCTAAGCTAATCAGGTAGACTTCTTCTGTGGTCAGTAAAGAGACAGGAAATTCCAGAGAGTGATTCATCACACTTTGTGACGAAGAGCATCAGTCCACTGTCTACAGAGAGAACCTAGATGGCAAGCATAAGCTCTGATAAACATACAGTAAAACATTAAAATGGTTGACTTTGTTTCTGCCCCACAGCCATCTGCCCAAATTTATCTAAAATACGTCTGCCCTTAAGAAATATTTAATCTACATATTAATCAGCTCCTGAAGCACTGCAGCCTTTAAACCTGTATAGGACACGGTAGAGGTTCAGTAGTAAATTTGTGTGTGGATCAGGTGTTCTGGCCGTGGGTTGGCTGTTCATATCACAGGTGCAAAGCAGAATTTCCTTCTGTTGTTGAGTTTTTAAACTTTGTTCCTCTTCTATCAGAGCCCTCAAGGTAGACAAGAGTTTTCAGACAAGAGAAGTTAATAACATCAATATCCTGCTTGATGTTGGTATATCCTACTTACTATGCTACGCATAAACTATTACTTATCATGTGTGAAATCTGTTAGATTGAAAGAGAATTAATGTTCAGCAATATAGAGGAAATGTTTTGATTTGCACTATGGACATTGGAGACTCATTATAACTTAGTGAGTTTTGAACATCATTGAAAAAGCAAAACAAAAAAATCACAATTTTAAGTCCAAAAAGCTATATTTCAAGATGTGGTGGTTTGGGGTTTTTCTCACTTCATATTAATTATTTATTATAACAGTGCATGGAATATGTTCAGCAAAAATAATGAAGTTTTAATAAAAGGAAATTTTACTGTAGCACTTCACTTCTAAATATTTCTTACATTGAAAAAGATGATAGAAAGTTTGTTAATTACAGGTCATACATACCAATGGTTATAAATTAACTGCTTTCTTTACTGCAAGATTTGTTAACCATAAAATAATGGTTCAGTGAGTGTTGAATCCATATTGATTCCTCACCTCAGGGCCCAGAAAGGATGTCTGTATCTTATACCATTTTATGCTGCTCTACTGGGTCATTTTTCTCACAGATGACTGACAGTCAGCTGCTTTGTGCCATCCTGTGCTCTCAGCCAGGTCTATGTCTGTGCCTCAGTGGATGTGAACAGCTTTAACTCTATCTCCAGTAGCTAAACAGCATGTAGGAAGACACAGGACCATTACCAACTGTATCATTTTCTTCTAGATGAAATAATTTCTTCTCAAGTTGTATAAGAGACAGGACCATCTGATAATGATGCTGGAGAAGAGAAATGAGAACAGTAGCTACAATTGATCAAATACAGTGTACTGCTGAGATCACTGCTTGTGTTAACAAAATTCACTCTGGCAATGGCATAGACTAAGTGTGCTAGCACAGCTCTAGAAGATACATACTGAAGGATCTGAGTGCTCTGATACAAAATTGGAAAAAACAGGAACGGGGACAAGAAGTCACATTTGATTTCACGTGCTGTGCTCCACATTAACCTTGCTGCATCTCAGCTCCGTGTGCAGAACCTGTCTGTGCAAATCCAGACCAACTTCTGGTTGATCAATCCCATTTTTCTGTCTATAGAGAAGCATATTGTCCACCCTGTGAAACAAAGATTAAGACTGCTTTTCATTGAAAGCTCTTTATTAGTTGTTTACTAGAAATGGGACATGTGACAACATACACCCAGTGGGCAAATGAGTTTCACCACTGGCAGAAACACAACACAGCTGTCAATCCCAAAGGAATGTTGGTTAGGGGAGCAGTTTGGTAACATTTTTTATTGACCATTTACAGTCTTTTTCATAGGTGGTTTTTTTTTTTAAATTTTAACTCTGCTAAGCAGTTCCAGAGTCAGAAATTTCTTTGGTTTTTTAAAGTAGGTAATAGTCAGAGCAGTGCATTCCATCTTACTCCACCCTCTTCTATCACATGATCGTAGCTATTCTTGTGCTGTATGAGTTACATTCAGCTTTACACCCTTCTTAATTCACAGACTGTGGTTCAGGGCAGTAGATTTTGCCAACAGAGAACAGACAGCAATTTTAGCATAATTTTTTTTTGTAAGGAAGAAGTTATCACCTTTGAACACTATGCTGCAGAACTTGCAATTATCGCTCTGGATTTATGTGATTATTTTATCCTTGTGATATTGTCTTGTTTATCCTCTAGCTTCTTACAATAATAAAGTTGCCAAATTTTTTTTGTTATTATTTTTTCATATCACATTCTAATGTATTGGTGTAATTGTTTATTAATTGGCAATGTTTCACCTCCAGCTAAATCCCAAGATCTTTAGGAAAAAATGTCAGACATGTCAGGGAAAGAAACAGCCGTGTTTCCAGGAACTCTAGTATCTGATGGAAATGTTCAGATCATTGTTCAAGTTGTTAAGAGGTTGCCCAGGGATTTTAGGCTGAACCATAGAAGTAAAAATCATTACTTCTCTGATCATTCTCCTTCCCATCCTTTTCAGTGCTCTCTTGAAGGCTTATATTCAAAGTGGTAGTAATGAAATATTGGAATTGTACTTCCCGTTCTGTCATGTGTTAAGCTTATGGGCAGGCAGTGCTGATAATAGTGATGATGATCTTGAAGTCTCTGGAATCTGTTTTTCTGCCTTTTACTGGTCTATCCAGATACAATATCCCAAAGGTTCTTCCCTTTTTTTCTTTCATCTGCCAGTAGATCAGGCTTCTGATCTCATTGTTTGTGATGTCTAGGAGAGGAATATTGGCTACACAGATCATAGTGAAGGGCAATGTTGATGCTATCTGTGGTTTACACATTGTGCCAAATGTATTATGGCATTATGTTTTATAGCCTTTCACGTGTGTTATCCCTCCTCCCTTTGTGTGTCAAGAGGCAGTGTGCAACTGCAGCCAGAACTGCAGTGAATGATTTTAGCTGAGCTATCTTACCCAGAAGAGTCTATATTGACATTTTAATGTCTCTTCACACATTTCCTATATCAGGGCCTTCTGCCTCTAAAACTGATTTTCTTTCCACGATTGGATTTCTTCCCTGCGTTTTCCACAATTACTCCCTTAGCCAATAACTTTAATGTTTGTCTAAGAAACAGCCCTCTAAACAAGTTTTTCAGACTTCTTCCAGCTTTCCTTCTAGGTATATTTAACATCTCAGTGTCTGGTTTTGGATGTAATGCTCTTTATGGAGTAAGTCACTTTCTTGGTTGTTCTACCAAGAGCCTCAGTTCTACTAAAGTAAGTCCCTGGACCATGTATTCAAAATAGGGCATGGAATTAGTTGTCTTGAAAAGAGACTGTTTTTGCTAATTTTGTGTTTAAGGTATCAGTTTTCTCTGAGGGATAAGGTTTCAATGTCTTTTTCTGTCATTAAAAGTACATAATTTGTTGTAACGTGTATGAGTTGTGTGATTTCTGGAAATACTTGATGATCTTCATGAGGTTAAGATAATTTTACCTGACTTACTAATCATCTAAGATTATTTATGTGTGGGGTGGTTATTAGTAATGTTTTGCAAGATGCATTGAATTTCCATTCAAGTTTTCCTTTGAAGGACGAATAACAACAAGTTGTAAATTATGAAAATTGCGATAATAACAAGCTCCCCCAGAAACTTTGCAAGGGGTTATGGACTGGGTATAAGCTGTAATCTTGGAGGGGAAGGTCTCTGTCTTCAAGACAGTTTTATGTAAATTTTCAAGAATTATGTTATTGTAGTGCTATGCATTCTTAATGCTTTCTTTATTCATGTATGAGGGACAAAATCAAAGACCTCATAGT
Organism: Ifrita kowaldi; assembly: GCA_013398055.1. Lineage (NCBI taxonomy): Eukaryota > Metazoa > Chordata > Aves > Passeriformes > Cinclosomatidae > Ifrita > Ifrita kowaldi. The sequence goes on along the minus strand of VZRS01010058.1, from coordinate 580,589 downwards.
CTTTTCATATTGTCCTGAGATTTTCTGGTTTTGGCAGTCTTTATACTCTACATGTCAATCAGAAACCAATCCCCAAAAGTACCAGTATTTCTTTTTGCATCCTTTTCATTCCCATGTGAAATTTGCATTGGTAACCACACTGGAGTAGATTTTTTCTGATATGACCAATGTTAACACTTTGATAATGGTTGAGAGATGTGATTATTTAGGAGCTGGGATCTACTTGATGGCCAGTGCTTTTGTTTTCCATAATTAACATTACTCTGACATGCATCTTAATGATTTCTCCTGAGAGAAGTCACTGGAATTTTGAGCTGGTCATGATGCAGAAATACAAGATACTGAAGCCAAGAAGTATGGACAACACCTGGTCCTGCCATTTTTTTTTCTTAAGGAATCTCTTGACTGTTTGTGCTGCTGAACTTAGTTTTATTTTTTGTCAAACCTCTGTTCCAGGAGCTTTGATCCACCGATACTTCTTTTCTGTTCAATAATATTGCTGGGGATGTTTTTGCGTAACTTTATGGACTATGGAAGTTTCTAGAGATTCCTCCCAATAAAGTCTTTTGTTTTAAGTTGAAAGGCCTTTCAGTCTGCATGACTTATATTTTTATATCTTTTAGTCTGCATAAAGAGGGCATGGTTCGCTTGTTTGGTTTCAGAGAATTGATAGATATTAATAATAACCTGCATATAACAAATTAAAAGAGGGACCTTTTTTTTTTTTTGGTTGTTGGGCTACACTAGGTGGTGATAGAGAGATAGGCCCTGAAGGTCGGAGAGAGAGCCTCTTTCATGGCCGGTGGGTGACTCTGGGACTGTATCCAGGTCACCGGGGGTGGGCGGAGAGAGGATTGTGAGTTTGTGGACAGGGTTGGACCTGTGAGAGGTGATGGTTGTAGTTTGTGACCTCATAGGGTATTGTTTACTTGTTACTATAATACGCAAAATTTAGGCACTATCTCAGGTGATTGGGGGACACTGTAGTGAATATCTTTTTTATTCATATGATGTTACATCCTGTTAGGTGCTGGTATTTAGGGGGAATTCTGGCTGCGTGATAAATGACTTTGCATCTCCATCTTGTGTGTGGAGTCCATGCCCATGCGTAATCACTGCATTTGGTAACTGCAGATTTTTTTATATACTTAAGCATTTATAAATTGAATGGTTTCTGAAACTGCGACTGACTTTGTTCACTGGGAATGTGTATTTTTTTGTTGTTAGTGGTTTTCCTCTTTCTCCATATATTTCTTTTATCTTACCTAAACTTATCTCTGGATGATTTTATTTTGGTGTTTGTTTGTTTCTTCATTTTTCTTCAGATATTCTTCTGTAGAAATACTATCACCTGGACTCCATTTGTTGAAGAAGATATGTTCTTGGGTGTAATCCACAGCCTGTTTGGCCATCTGACCAGTCTTACACAGGAATTGAATAAGAAAGGTTAAAGGATTAAAACCTCAAGTACGAAGAACAATTACGTATTGATATCTCCAGAGTCTTTCAGAGAGCTTGGGTAAAGTCACTATAGTGTTCATTTATTCAGAGAGAGAGAAGCCTCAGAACTTTGTGATTCATGGTAGCAAAAAGCAATTGATAAAAAAGATGGTATTAATATCTGTTTTGATCAGAAATGTTTGTGACACCTGGATCACTACTATAAGATTAGCTATCATTACAGCTAGATACATCTCTTCCTCATTCATTTCAATACTCTGCCTGGAAAGACTTGAAATATGGATAGGAAGAAATTATGTGTCACAGGAATGGGATTACCATTACTTTTCAAAACAAGCATGGCCAAGTAGCAAAGGTAAAACTGCAGTAATTATTTCCCAAATATATTTTAATTGGCAGTAAACGAAAGTTATTTTCCCTAAGTCCAGTCCCATTTTGCCCATGACAATAAGTGGTAAGTGGTCTTCTTGTCTTTATCTCAACCCATATGCTTTTTCATCCTGTTTTCTTCCTGTGACACACTCTGGTTTAACTGTTAGCCACAGTTAACTGAGCACATTTCATCATAGTCTGCTTTATTCTCCTTTTTACTGACGCTCCTGCCATAGGTGCATTTTTCCATTCATGTTTGGCGAGTGTGGTTTTTAAGAGAATCCCTTGACCAGGCCCAAGGCTGACGTTACAGGGAGGTCTCAAAGCATAAAGGCTGCATTTCCTTTGGAGGAAACTATTTAGACAAAGTTCTAAAAGGACTGCTCCTTGTATGATCCAGCCACGAAGGGGTATTCTGGCCAGGGAATGCTGGAGCTAACTCATCCTGGAACATGGCATAGACACTGGACCTGACAAAAGCCCTTTTGGCTATACAGTTCCAGTCCTGTAGTGTTCCCTGCTAATGTAGACAAAGCCAACGGCCTCCTTGAAGATTACTTGCATTAAAGCTAAAGAACATAGACAAGTTAAATAAAAGACAAGATGGATTTGCTTTGGTATTTCATGATTTCTGGCTGTATTTACAGTGCTGTAGGAACAGTCCCTGACCTACATACCAAAAAGAAAAAAATGTATCCCACACTGACCTAGGCCCACTGCCCCAGACATGAATGCAATGCTTGCTCCAGGTACTTTCAGGTCATAGGCACCCTTCTGAAATGTACTTTAAAATATAATTTTATTTTCAATTTGAAGTGACTCAGATGTGACAGTTCTGTCATGGCCTATGACATGGTGTTTTATCGTGTCATGCTGCAAATGTGATGCAAACTATGGGCAGTGGCAAGACATGAAACAGGCAGGTATGTATATACTGTATATGTATATATATATGTATATATATGTATATACTTGTAGGCATAAAGCTCACAGTCACAGGACTTCAATAAAGTTTCCTTTTATCTTAGAGCAAAACCACACAAGGTCACATCTGACTTTCGCCTCAGAGGGAGATAATTGTGAGGAAAATGCCAAATAGCAGTTCAGAGTACATGTAGTTTGGCCAACCAGTGGAACAGAACCTGAGAGAAATAAATAGATGAGTTGAGAGAAGCGGATGCACCTTCTGCTTGAAGAGCAGACCGCTCCCCAAGAGGAGCCCATGTAGTTTCCACCAAGATAACAAACGCTGCTAGCTATGCAACATATATGGTTTAGTTTTAGGTAGCCCTCTGAGAAGCAGGGAGTTGGACTCAATGGTCCTTATAGATCCCTTCAACTCAAGATATTCTGTAATTCTATGCAAATTGTTTCAGTCTATTCATACTGAGATGAAATTTTGTACAGTTATTATGTTCATGGTGTTCTCCCCTGACAAAAATAAATGCTTACCACCAAGGGGATTACCAAGAGGTATCCTTATCTGTCCTTTCAAATCTTGCTTATTTTCCTCCTCTTAAGCAAAGCAGTCATGGTTTTCATAAAATGTCAATGTTCTCTTCAAGTTAATCTTGGTTTTGGCAAAAAAAGTCAGGGTAAAGAGACAGATCTATTGTCACCTTCTAGAATACCTTTGCTAGCCAGGATTTAAACAGAAATTACACTATAAGAGAAGGAAAATCTCTCCAAAACTGTGTGCCATAGCTCTTGCCAAGACCAGCTTTTAAGACTTTCACTGATGACATTTGGGTTCAGACTCAGCGAAGTGGCTCTGAACTTTCTATTAAACCTGGGCCCTGGGTCTTCATCTCTTTCTGTTAATTAGTCTTAGTCTCTGAAGAATTATGATGTCTTGTGATGCCAGCACAGCTCTGAAAGGTCTAAGTTTGTCAGTTATCTCCTGTTTGCAGGGAGTTTATCAGTCCTCCAACACGCTCATCTCAGGGAAGGATAGCATCCTTCATCAGGCTGTTCTGGAATCCATGTCCCTCAGTGTCCTGCTGTTTGGTTATTTTTAAAGTGTCCGAATGGAAAGAATTAATCACTTATATTTTTACAAGTGTATAAAAAATATTGCTCCTTTACCAGGAATATTATTAGGCATTACGCTGCAAGTGGTATGAGTGACTCCAGGAACAAAATGTCAGATCCAGGATAGGATTGCCAAGGTGCATGAATCATGCACTTAAGTTCAGAGAAAATTCACAAAGGAATTCTCAGAGGATTAATCATTTTAGTAGAAAGTATATGAAGTGCAACACTTGACAATTGGGGTTTTTTGTTTGTATAGTTGGTTTCCCATGTAATTTTCTTTATTTTTGGGGCAGGGGCAGTGAGGATTTATGAAAGTTATTCACTCCACTGTGAAAGACTGACGTTTTCATACTTTCATCATTCAGGTTACACGTAATGTTTGCTGTATATGCTATGAAGGCTTTTATTTAGCATTAGTCATATGCACCAGCCTTGGAGAACTGAACTTGCTCAATACACAGAACAATTTACTGAAAGAGCCATCAGTGAAACCCTGGTGGTTTGGCTATGGTTCTTCATGTCTAAATTGCAGGTTACCCTCATTTTCAGTTGAAGTCATATGAAAAACATTTTTTTCAAGGTCAGAATTCGACCTTATATTAGGAAATATGTTTATTACTCTTTGTGCAACTAGAACACTGATATGAGGCTAACTTTTACTGGATTACACAAAGTGAGGAAAATTCAGGTTGTTATAGGGCTAAAATCAGCCCCAAATTAATTTCTAGCATTAGCAGTAAAGACAAAGGGACTTTGGAATCCAATGGCACCAACATTGAGCAATATAAAGAGAAGAGATTTTTGTTTGCATGCTCTTAGGGAGAGTGGAAACGAGATATAATATAAAGTGGACATTAATCTGGTCTGGCAATCTACCAGGCGCATAGCCCCTCCTCCCATTTGTCATGCATTGACAATGCAGGAGGACTTTAAATGTTGGTGGATAGGAGTAGGGAGAGGAGAAGAAAGATATGGGCCAGATGCTAGCTTGAACCTTCAGGAGTTATTTCAATAGATCTGTTTGCCCAACCCAATAAAATAATAAAGCAAAAATATTTGCACTTCTGGCTGAGTATGTTTATTGGGATTTGCTGATAAATAGAAAGCAAATGGCCACATAAAGGGGAATCATCAATAAAAGTTATGAACTCTACTATATGCTCAAATGAGAGGGTGCACTCTGAGTACAGAATCAGGTTCTATCAGTAAACTGTGCATTATAACAGATTGAAGGATCATCATAATGTGTAATGCCAGTTACAGCATTGAAATTTATCTATTTACATGAATAATTCAAGATTTTATCAGGTTTTAGGGGCTATTTTTTCATTCCGTTAACTGCCCTCCTAAGAGCTAATATATTCCCTGGTGGCATGAGTCAAGAAGAAGGAAATATTCCCATTTACACCACTAGGAAGCTTGCCCCATCGGATTTTACATAACGTGATTTTAATGTTGGAACCGATCTGTAAGTCATATATTTTATTCTTTGCACTTGATGACTATACTTTGCAGCTGATTAGCCAAAGTTCATAATAATAATTTGCAATTTTTAGAGGATAAAATTGGTGAAAATTTTGTCGTATATATGTATATGTAAATTTGTGTTACTTCTACGAAGCTGAACTGTGTACTTCCAAATCATATTACTTGAGTATTTTGAATATACCAAAGTGCTAAAACAGAGCAGCATGCAAGAACTGATCACTGCCCATGAGCATAATTGCTTAGAGGCATTGAAGTATGGTACTTCTAGACAAAATAGGTAATATTTCCAGAGTCTTCTCACAGTTCGTCTTCCTGCTTTAGCACATTGCATGTTATAATGTAATCTATGAGATAGAAACAATACCAGGAGTCCTAATTAAATTAAAAGTAATTACCCGTTGTGTAGATACGGCTTCCAATTGAGCAGCTGCAAGTTGATATTTTGTCATCCCCAGTTTATCTATATGCTCATGTGTGATTCTTTGTATCAGTTATTAATGACATTTTCTCAGTACTCATGAAGTGTTGTGGAAAACAGAAGAGAAAAAGGATGAATGGAAAAAGTGTTATAGGAAATTCAGACACGGAATGAGTAAATTTGCTACTGTAGATATTCAGCTTGGATGCTAGTTCCTTGCTCACTTATTCTTTGTTCTACTCAGAGTGGTCTGAAAGAAATACAGGATTGTGCTCTTCTTGCCAGCCCCCTTCACTTTTTTGGGATCTAGCAGCAAATTTAAAAAACAGAATGTGACAGATTAAGCACAAGGACTTAGCTCCTTTACAAGGCACTTCTACCCTGTCCTGAAAATGTCAAAATATCCTACATTGAACATAAATACAAATTATTTGTTTAATACATAGATATAATCAACACAATTTTAAAGAGCTTTTACATCATTTTACAGGAGAGGAGAGGAGTGGAGAGGAGAGGAGAGGAGAGGAGAAAGGAAAACCTCATTGAAAATAAACNGACTGTTATCTTGCTGGCATAGGTCTGCTATCAAATAGGAGCAATTATTCCCAATGCAGTCAAATTAAATTTTCATAACTACGAAGCTGCATTTTACCTTGGGGCACTACCTGATGCCCATTTCTTCATTCCTCGTTCCTTAATCCTCTATATTAAATCTAAACAAATCAATGTTTACTAACATTAATATTTTAACATACAGTACTAGCTCTGCCTTCTGACATCATGTGCCTTTATTAGTAACATGGTGAAGGCTTTCTGCAGCTTTTGCTTTCTGCCAAGACCCCTTTTTTTGGTTTTCATTCTTTTTAACTGGTTTATTTCTTTATGTGGAAATGTGCACATACAAGTGTATATCTTTCTGCCACTTAAGTCACCAGAAATTCCTAAGCAATAAAAGAAAACAAGTCATCTCACCACTGAACAAAGGTCATTTTATGAAAAGACTAAGGGAGCATTAAAAAACCCCACTTCAATTTCTGCATTAATCAAGTGAAAAAAATGGGTTCACTTCCCTGTAAAGAGCCAATCAGTTACTTCTTGGTCCCCAGGTCCCACCAGCACAGGTCCATGCACTTTTACGAAAGCACCTCTCTGTCTAGAGACTGTAGGCAAGGGTTTTTCAAACCATATCAAGTGCAAAGCACATCTGCTGCTTTTTTTTTTGTGAAGCTGCTTCCCAGATACAGTGAACCCGCAACTGTCCTCGCAGTCACAGACCCCTGATTCCCACCCTGCAGTTGCTTCATATCCTATTAGATGTCTTCCAAATACCTAATTACAGTATTTGAATGACTGCTCAGTACCTGGAACTAGTGTTTTTCTGTATGCAATACAAAGCAAATTAATGCATAGGAACACAGATCAATTTTAAAAAATGGTATTCTAGTTCCTTTCTTCTTTCCTTCACTCCCATCCTTCCTATTCGAGATTTGTTTGCCTATATCTATACCCTAAGTCCCCCTGCATTATTTCTCTGTCCCCAGTGAAGATTGAAACTCCTTTCCATTTAGTATCAGCAAATGTGATTACCGGCTAGTTACTTTCACTTCCAACTCATTAATGAAAATGTTAAATAAGACTGGACCTAAAGCGCCTTCCTAGAAATCCACCAGATAATGGTTCCAGTTTCTATAATATGGTCACTCTATTCCCAGAAAGACTTTTCAGAAAATATTGACATCACCTCTTTACTTACCTGTTGGGAGTTTCTGGATAGTCATCCAGATTCCTCCAGGACTAAGTATAATCTCTCTCATCGCCTTGAGTTTCTTGCCAGCTCATAAACTAGCAAAGCGAGGCTTGAAAACTGAGATCCTTGGCACACAGCTACTGTTAGTTTAAGGGTTTTACTTCCTTTGCTGAAGATGAGGAGATGGGGATAGAAAGAAAATTACCTTTATTTAAGTCATTCTAGTACTAGCACAGGTTTACTTATGGCTAGGAGTATAAGCTTGAAAGTAGAGTTCTGTAGGCTGTGTCCATCAGCAGTGAAAGAAAAAATGACAGATAATTACCAAACTAACATCAGCAGCCACATTTTTTCTGCCTTTTTATTATTAGAAAAAGTTAAGTCCTGATATCGAGTTCATTCGTTGTGTTTTCTGGCACACACTGGATGTTTGTATGCCTGCTGGGCTGGAATCCTGATGCCGGAGAAAATAAAATAATGCGTGCTGCAATTTCTAGCTAGCTACTGGGCTCTTCTCTGCACTTAGCTTCAAAGATTTTTTAAAACATATTTTTCTGCACCACAGCTCAGAGTGGCTAAATCCAGAAATTGAAACATTCTGGGAACCAAATCATTTGGGGGAAAATCAAAGCTCTTGGAACATTGCCCTAGGATTTTGAAGATAGCAGTTAATAGTAAAAATGTTCAATATTTTTAAGGAAATCCCAGTTATAAAAGGCTGCACCATTCAAATCCATGATTCAGGAATAGAATGAATGCTGCATGTCTAACAGTGAAGGAAATGCATGCCTGTGTTGTGAAGGCAGGAATTAGTAAACAAAAGGAAACCCCTTGCATTTTCTGTCTTTTTGCATCTGTATTTACATGCTGTGAACAGTTGTGTGTGAATCCAAAGATGAAGGTTATTTTGTGGTTCAGGTTAGTCTCTAATAGGTCTGACAACAACTATAAGGCACTACCCAATTCATGTAATTTGTATTTAAATACTGATGTTGTTTTCCAAATGGAAAGAAAAAGGATTAGGGGAGGGAAGAGTTTAAACGGTGGCATTAAGGCTCCTTTCCCTCCTCTACCGGAATTCCTTAACACTTGAATTGTGCAATGATATTTTAAAGCACATTTTATTTGAAGCATAAGTTTGCAGAGGTTGTAGTTACATTACTTATATCTGCCATAAATGTGTGCCCTCTGGGAAAGGGCTGCTCAGGACAGTGCACTCAGAGATGACCAGGTTATCTTTTAACTTAGTTCTCAGCAGTACCCAACTCTCTGAACAGCTGTGTAAAGGCTATTGCCAACACTGTGGAGTTAGCAGAAAGGAATGGCTGAGGATAGAGGGAAGGACCTTAATGGCAACATGAATTTACATCAGGCTATAATGACTATGAAATTATAGTCAGAGAGAAAAAAACCTGACAGAAACAGACCTTTAAGACTTTTCCAAATGCTCCCAATCCCAAAGCTGCAGTATCCTGAGGATTCAAAAGATAGCAATAGTGTAGCCTGAAGGCCCTATCTTTTTAGGCAGATTACTGGTGGCTGACAGGGAACCATCTGTAGTCAAGGTCAATAGAACCATTGGCCAAAGCTGACTGAAGAGCCGGAGGAAATGAAAAAACATAAGACTGCAAAGTACTCTCAGGGCTCTGCCAGTAAGAGTCCCTCTATTATGGTCATTGATGTGTTAGTTGCCTTGTACAGAAAATTCCTCAAAATTTCTTTAAAATTCACTTATAATTAAATTTAATTTACTTAATTTACTATAATAAATGAAAATTTAGAGTGTAGTCATGCAGGAGAACCTGGATTTAGAGACCACTTGCGATTGAACATTGAGAGCGCTGCAGAAGAGGTCCCCGTGTAGGAAGGGTGCAGAAGCAGTGGTGATGCACACATATGCTTGAGGCTGTGTGTGTTAAACAATGATGTTTTGCATATGGGACTTAAGGATGTTATGTGTAGAACAGCATGTCTTTGCAGTAACTGAATATTTTCTTTATAAAGCGAAATAATGTTTCCATCAATCTGGCTTCTTAATACTTATGTTTGAATGGTAAAGCTACATGTATTTTTCCAAATACTTTTATTAAACCTATGGTTCCTCTAATCTGTGGTTTGGTAACCTCGAACAGAGACTCATACTCAGTTCCCTGATGTTAGGTACCTGACTGTGGTGTCTACAGAGAAGACCCTCGGCCTTCTGTGAAGTCAGAGAATAAGGCTAGATGATCCAGAGGATGACTCAGGACTGCATTTCTCCAACAAATGCAAAGAGACCTTAGATTGATTCTAGCTTCTGCAGCCTTAGTGAAACTCTACATGAGTTGTTGTAAACCATAGTAATAAGGATGGATGTCAGTCACATTTGCCTTTCTGTAGATCTCACATAGTAACCCATGACAATAATTAAAACCTGTGACAGAGTCCTCATTTTGGAATCTGTTTCATCATTTTCCTAGTATCACCTTCCATATAAAGTGTTTTTCTATTACTCATCTCAGCAGAAGAACGGAGTTTGCAAAATGTATCCTCCATGAAGGTGTGCTTTTCTGTACATCTTGGTGTTGGCCTGAAAATCTTTTGGGTTTTACTGTTCATTTGAAATGTAAGAGCAAAGGAGAGATAGGGAAGACATCTACAGACTTATGTGAGACAGCATCAGATGAATTAACTACAGAATTTGAAGCAAAAGTGCTTTGGCAGTGCTGTGCCTGTTCAAAACATCAGATCAATGAGACAATTAATGTGGGAAGGCGCATGCCACAACACAGCCAGATCCGTGTTGGGATCATGGCTGCCCTATGTGGGGATACCAACTCAGTACTTCAGGACACTGTTTGTAACAGGGAGTCCCATCATGCTCAGGAAGTAAGCCTAGTTAGTGCATGCATTGCCCTGGCTCTGGTGTTTGCTTGCCAAGAGCTACAGTTATGTAGTGTTTACAGCAGCAGAGCAGTACAATCTCCTTTATCTGGTCTTTTTTCTCTTCCCCAACATATTGATATTCACTTCCTCTTCAGAAAAGTAATATCTTGGAAGTACGACCAAGTTATGATGAAATAACAAGAGGTACTACATGTTCAACTTCGGGTTACAAAAAGAGGTGGGTTACATATTAAAACTTTAGACTCTTCAAAATCTTCCTGAAAAGATATTTTTGTTTCAGAAAGCAAAAGATTTTGCCAATAAGGAAACACTCCACAGATAATATCTGGAGTTTGTAGATTTTCCATTGGTGGTAAAATAATCCACTCTGGTAAACAGTAGGTTTCATGCAGTACTGCAGGGTTTTTCTGTGTTCTCCAGGTCCCTACCAGGATTTACCTGAACTCAGTATGAATCTCTGCAGTGTATCATTATATCCTACAGTCCGGGTGGTTATAATACATAAAACGAACTTAGTGGATTATTTTTTCTGGAAATTACTTCCATGCCAAGCCAGATCTTGGTATTAAATGGAGTGTTTGGTTTTGTTTAATTGTCATACTACCAGCTCCAGATTTTCTAAATGTTTCAGAGATGGCTAGGATATTTTTGGGTTTGTTTCTTGTTTTTTTCCTTTTTTTTTAAGTTAGGCATGCATGTGAAGATGAATTTCTAAAAACTCTTTACTGGCTTAACCTAGCTCTCTTTGATAAGGATAATACTAAGAGGGTTCCAAACATTTTTCACAGTTCCAAGTATTATGTAGTGAACCTAAGATGCACTGCAATACTCGTGTTTCCCACTCAGTATTACCCACTTTTATCTCTCCTTACACTTTGTTTGCCTTTGGGAAACTGACTATGGGTTCTTGCCAGTTTGCTGTTGTCTTCAATGCTGAAAGATGAGAGTTAGTGCTGCAAGACTGTGACTTTAAACACCAGCCTTCCTGGTGATATGACTGCTGTAAATTCTGCCTTTTTCTTGTGTTTTTCCCAGATAGCTTATGCTGATAAAGTTATCTTCTGATATCCAAGAGTTATTGCAGTGGCCCCTTCACTGTTTCATTGGGTTCATGTTTTTAGGTTATCTTATAGGTTTTGTGGAATCTCTTAACCTTTGTTTTGTGAATCAGAAGTTTTTCAAAAACACTAGTTCAAGAAGCAATAAAATCCATGGTTTCGTAATATACTCATCTCAGCCTTTTCAGAATTGGAACTGTTTATGGTCCATGGTTTCTGTCTAAAAAGTGAAAAAAAGTCCCCAGGCAGTCATTTCAGAAGTTTAAATCATTTGCAAGAAAACTTAAACTAGGCATTCAAGACTGGTATCTTGAAGTTGTGAGTGCTTCTTTCCGGATTCTTGTCACATACTTGCTACACGGCATTCCCAAACATTGCATACTTTAAATTACATTAGCTAGCAAGTGCTCCAGATGTGAACAATGCTTCAAACCTGATTCCAACAAAACCATCAGGTGTTTATCCTATTTAGCATTTCAGTTTGAAGTGAACCATTTGTGGGTATGTCAAATTTAGTAGTTCCAACATCTTAATTCTAGTTTGTAATGTGCTCAGAAAGAGACCCACTCTGTATTTGCAAAATAGAACGTACACATGAAGATTAAAATGTGTATGATTTTTCTTCTCATCACAAAACAACCTAATTACTCTTCTCTTGAGAGAAAGAAATGACACACAAATTTTTTAACCTCACTGACCAGATTGCTGATGAAACCTCCATTGCACTCTAGCACTGTCTTTATCACATTTATGACATGTTCAGAAGCAAAGACCAAGTGTTATTAGTAGAAAAAGAATCATTAATTTTTTTGCAAGTTGAAGTGTTAATATTTAATTGTCACCCTTGTAGAAATACTATAGTTAAAATAGAAAAGTTAATAAAACTTCTATTCGAAATAACAGCAGATGGCCATGTAGTGAATACAAGCTTAAAATCACTCTTGAGGCTCTATTATGTTCACAAACTGCCTCAGCTATCAATTCCTGTGTATGTTGCTGATGAGAGAAAAACTGAACTCCTGTTTCATGTAGTGCACCTTAGCTGAGTATCATCTGACATGAAGGGCTATAGACAGCTCTGATTTCTAAACAAGTCCCCTGTAGAGAGGCCTGGCATATTCAGTTAAAAGGTATTCTTCTAACATTACCGTGGGGCTTTTTCCCATGAAAGTTTTCATTAATATAATACAGATTAAAAAGTCACATGATAGCAAAAGAAATACTTTTATTCCATAGAGTATTGCTTCTGAAAATATGACAGCATTGAGCCAACTCATCTTGTACGGAAATGGAGTTGAGATACATGAGGCAAAATATTCAGTGAAAGAGAAACTCATGTCTGATGCCTTGGAACGTGGACAGTGAGCTCAGTTTCTGAGAAAATGTAAAGGCAAAAGTAGCATACAGCAGAAGGAAAGGTAGCTGGATAAAAGCTGTAGAGAAGACACAAGCAGATCCAGTGAAAAAAACAAGGTGATATAGCTGAGACACGCAGAAAGCAGACTCTTCCTTCTATTTTTGTGTCTTCTTTTTGAATAGCTCAAACCTTACTGACTCTGGTTGAATTTTTACTGCCTCTTTGACCTGATACCACATATCCACAGGAGGACTTTCTCTTTTCAGAAAAAGCAGACAATGCAGGTGGCAAATTGTTATTCTTTATTTAATTTAATTTCTTTCTTTTGCTGCAGGCAGGTATTTTTAACCCTTATTATGTTTTCCTTTTTTACTTCCAAGGCTACGCTATGTTCTTTGGGGCAAAAGATAGGAATGATAAAAGTATTGGAACATGTCTTTCTAATAATATTCTCACCAACTCTTTTGCTTTCCATCCCTTGCTGATTCTCTGATAAGTGTATAAAAAAACTTACAAAAGAGATGGTGCAGAGTTTAGAATATCAGAACAATTTAAATACAATTGCTGCAATTTTACCTTACACTGGAAAGACATAAGCAGGAAATGGTGGGTAACAAAAGTGTTGTTTTCCCACAGTGTCTGAAATAGACTTTAGGGAGTTCCTCAAGTTCATACTTACAGAAATATAATAGTCGATATTTTAACAAAGGTAAGAATTTAAACCCATGATGGTTCAACATAATGTTTTGACTGTTAAGCAAAAGGGGCTTAGTCTGGCCATTGTATATGATGCAAACACAGAAGAGGAAGTCAACAGAGTATAGATGCATGTGTGGGGTCTGCCCTACGTCCTCTCAGCCTGCAGCATGTGGTGAGGCAGAGGTGGCCTAAGCTGTAAGCGCTCTTTAGCTTATTTTTCTGAAGTTAAATTTTCTGCTTTATTTTCTCTCTGTGTTGGGAGAATGCCTTAATTTTTATTGGCTTCTCTGTTAACACCATCTACTGAAGAAACAGGTAGTAAAGGATTAGCAGGGGCACGCCTTAGGAAAGAAAAGGTGAAGAGGGGGAAACACGTCATCAGCTAGGCATATAGGACCTGCTGCAGACAGACCCATGGGATGCATTAGTTGTCCAGCTGATCCTGAAAACTGCCAGAGGAGATCTTAGATCCATTCTTAGTTGTTAACTCTTCTGGATGCATCAATGCCTTTGGTTCCAGTCATAAAGTGACAAAGATAGTCAAAAGGTAATGCTTGCAAGTGTCACAGATTAATTATCACAGTGTCTGGGGCACATAACATATAATGAAAAGCCAGAGAGATAAAGGAAGAGCTGGAAAAATAAAGCATTACATACGGGAGGTTTGCTAAACCTATTAATTTTAATCACCAGTATTTTTCACAAATATTTCAAGACTAAAAAGCCTTTCTGATGTTCTCAGGGATCTCAGGGACCGAGAGTTGATCAGAGGGTGCAGCAAATACTTACAAGAAACCTGTCTGTAGCTGGAAAGCTGAAGAATTTATTTGCATTTATATTCACTGTCAAGAGGCTTCAACACTAGAACCTTTGTGGAGAACGCCTTAGAGAATCTGCTTGAACCCAAAATGTCAGAAAATATGTTGTTATGCTGATATTATATAATAAATATATGGGTATTCTTTACTGTATATATTCTATAATAATAACAGATCTTCAGATGGGGATTGTATGTATACTGGTACATATTACAATGAAATCGTACCATGAAAGTTTTCACCTTCTGTTTACAGAGCATGACTTATCACATGGAACTTCTTCCATGTCTTTGAAATACAAGGTTGCAAATAAGACGCTGATTTTTAAAACAGTCTCCTGAATGCTCTGTGAGTCTGATGTCCCAGCTGGGAAGATTTGTAGAAATTATCATAAAAGAAATTAATCAGCAAACATTTTGACCAGTATTGACAGAAGTGTTAATATGGGTTCTGCACGGGGAACTTATGTCTCAGGTAATTTGTTTGAGAGACTTGTTGAGCATGTGCGCAAGGATGAGACAACAGATACAGTGTTCTGACCTTTCAGAGGCTTCACCAGCCTTCACCTTACTTGTGATCAGTTTAGCAAGAACAGATAAACATCTAGCACAGATAAATGTCTTCTTAAAAGATAGCAGAAGAAAGGTGGGAGTAAATGATCATTAGACAGGGAAAATAGTATACTCTACAGAGACCTGTACTATGGCTTGTCCTATTCAGCATATTTGTACAGGATCTAGAAAAGGTGGTAGAGACTGATAAAGCTTGGTGATGTTAAATTATTCAGTGTAGTAAAAATGAAAGCTGGTTCTGAAGAGCTGTGGAAGGATCTCACAGTATTGAGTAATTGGGCAGTAAAATGGGAGATGAAATTCAGTGCTAATAAATGCAGAGTAATGCAGTTGGAGAAAAACAAGCTTAATTTTACAAACATGGTATTAGGCTCTGAGCTGTTACCACACAGTAAAGAAATCCCACAGTCATAATAGGTAATTCTAAGAAAACATTATCATAACACACAGTAGCTGTTGGAAACAAACAAATGAACAAAACCAAAATAGAAAGCAGGGAATTATTAGGAAAAGATCAGGGCACAAACAAAATGTGTCGGTAAATCCAAGTGTCCTCTGCATAGTTTTGATGCCCATCTCAGTAAGAATTGAGAAATTTGCATGCATTTGAGGCTCTCTTTTTGTCTATGTAGATCTGAACACGTATCCTCTCTTGCAGTGTCTGGACCTTAGAGAGTCAAAAGTGGGTGTTTTTGCAGTACTTCCTTTTGAATTTTTTTCACTTTGCAGGACTGCTTGCATGTACATACATATACCTTCAGAGCAGTCTTGGTGTGAATGTAAAAGCCTAGTTCAATGAAAGCGGTACGAGGATAAGCATCAATGAGCAGGCTCACCAGGATACATGTGCATGGATGGATTTCAGAAAAGATTTCAGCAGCTGATGATTGAATGGATTTCAAAGGAAACATTGAAATGAGGCTACATGACTACAAGGGCAGGTGAAGACGGGATACAAAATGAGATGTTTTATGTGCTGAAACAGCAGCAGAAGTCAATAGAAGCAGCTTGTCTGGTTGTTCGGATGCTGATTTGAGAAGTGTGTTGACAGAGTTGGCTTTCAAACAGTCTTTGAAGGGGAGGTGATGGTTTTAGTTGAAGGCAGGGTGACCTGAATGAAAAAAAAAATCATGAAAAATACCTAAAATTGTTCACTCAAGCCTAATTATGTATTAGAACAGTGTCCAAAAGTTGTTCCTTTTGCATAGCAAACTAGGCTAATGTTTTAAAATAACCAGAGGGTGGGCGATGGTTGAGCTCTGGAAGCCCGGGTGGATATCCTGCTTCTCACCCAGGGAAGGCTGTTTCTAGAGCCCAGAGAGCCCTGATGGCAAAAAAAGAGTTAGCAGTAACATCCTCTGGGGAGGTGTGTAATAGGCAAGAGGGAAAAATCAGCACAGCAAGCTGTGCTTTACAGAGATTCTGCTCTCAGATGAAAAGAAAATGCTGAGCATGACGAGAAATGGAGAAACTGTAGACAACAACCAATAATCATAGGAATTCCAGGGGCTGGAATGCCAGCTTTTTCATCCTGCATTTGCTTCTAAAAAGTATTGTCAAACAACATCCCTGTTGTGAAATAAAATAAAGAAGTCCAGTGAAAGAATACAAAGATTCAAAAACAAACAAAAAACTGAGTGACAAAAGAAAATGAAAGTAATTGCCTGGGAGGAAGGGGGCTGAGGTGTGTGAAAGGGGTCTTGTCTGATCACGCAAGCTGCCAGCTTTTCAGTAAGAAGCTGACGAGGATGACTAGAGCATCGAAGGCAGAGAGGAGCTGGCAAGAAATTGGAAGCCTGTCTCACTTTCTTTCTGTCTTACTGAAGACCTTCTCTTTTTTCCTTTCTATCTCAAATCTTCAGGTGTTTCTACTTTGTCCTCTATCTTACCACCTGCCTTTGTGGATCTTACCACTCTCCTTTCTGGCCTCAGTGCTTTCCTTAACCTGGGTCCTGCTGTCCTGCAGCACAATCCACTTATTTCTGTAACATTTCCTTCCTTCTTTCTGGAAGTTACTTCCTTTCAGATCTCTCTTCTGCCTTACTTGTCTCCCCAACTACTCTTTGCCATGAGATAAACACAGAAGAAGAGACACCGAGCCAGGTACAGTCCGGGCAAGTCCTTTGCAAACAAAAGTTTCCAAAACCTGGAGATTTTTACTGACAAACCCACCATAGGATGTAAATCCAAATCTTTCCCTGTGACTGCTCAAATAAAGGTCTTTGCTCTTGGAGTCACTGTCACTTTTCAGACTTCAAAACAGGTTTGGCAGCCCTGCCTTTTCCTCAGAGAGCCCCCAAGCACTGCCACACTTGTGCAGGTTTCTTCGCACGTTGAGCCAACAGCTATAATTTTCTAAAAAAGAAACTGTGGAATAGTCAATAGACATGTGTTGACCAACTTCTCCACTTTGAGGCTTTCTGAAAAATCTGTTTTGTTGATGGCTCCTTTACAATTACAGTTGTTTCAGAAAAAAAAAGTGGGCCAGTTTTTCCTTTTGAGATAGTCTCTGATTTTTATGATCTCCTAATTACAGTATGTACAAAAGAATTTCACATATGTTTACAGAACAAACATTTATGGTACTTGTGTAATTACAAAGTCTGCCATTAAATTAGTGTTTCACGTGTTTGTGTTTTAATTATTAACTGTGGCAGAATGTAGCTAAAGCAGAAAACAAGTACTTTCTATGATAACAACTGAACACAATTAGCTGAATATCTTCCTATAAACAAAATGTGGTGTTCATTTGGATTCTTCTGTTGTATTAGTTGCATTTAGGGCAATGCAAAGGAGCCTGGCATGCTCCCTTGTCACTGTGGGGGTTGTATGATATTCTATATTTTGAAATCTACTGTGTTAAAAGTGTTTATTTACATCATGTCATGATTTAACCCCAGCCAGCCACCAAGGATCACACAGCCGCTCACTCACTTGTCCACCAGCAAGACAGGAGAGAGAATCAGAGGATAAAAGCTGGAAAACTTGTGGATTGAGATAAAGACAGTTTAACAGGGAAAGCAAAAAACATGCACACAAGCAAAGTAATAAAGAGAATTCACCGCTTCTTATGGGCAGGCCAGTGTTCAGCCTTCACTACTAAACCTGCCTTTACTGTTGTCTATTTTTCTTTTCAATATTTTTTTCTCAGATTTCCACCCATTTAAATAATTTCTTCTTTATTATTGTTATTGGATTCTTTGATATGAAATAATTTCTTAATGAAAGAGTGTCTCATCTCACTGAACTTTTTAAAAACTTTAATACGGATTGCTGAAGTTAAGGTGTTCCACAAAAAGGTGAGTAGTACGTTGGGAAAATCTAATTTCTAAATACAGTTATCTTTCTATCAGTATGAAAATTATGGATTTTCAATTATTTGTTGAGTGACAGTCTAGCCATCAAGAATTTCTTCTGAGGGCAGCAAAAACCCATCATTTCTTCAGTCACTTGGAAGATATAAGAAAATATCTAGGTTAACCTCCCTAGCCCTGGAAATATGACAACACTGTAACTACTTAGTCTTATGTGCAGGGGTCTAACATTGGATTTCACCTAAGTAATAATTTTCCTTTGTTAGCCTAACAAAAAAAAAATTGCATGCAAGTTCCTGAGAGGTTTCCCTAGAGGGTGTTGCTCATAATGAAGGGAAGCTTTTCTGTACTCCTGGAAGCTGCTTCCATGGTCTGTGAGCTGGGTGACAGCTGACAAATCTTGAAAATTTTCTGACAGCTTATCTAGTTACAGGAGTTGCCCAGATTACAGGTGCTCCTTACAGCCCAGTACAGCCCTGCTCTTGCAGCTTCTGGAGATAGCCTAGTCTCAATTTCCATATAGCTTTATCCCATTGCTCTAGGCATTGAGACTTGATACCTGCTTTGAAAAAGCTGCCTTGACAGACTATTCAAAAAGCCCATAAGAACAAACTCCTGACCAGAGGAGAGGGCTCTGGATTCACCTCTAGTGGCACATCTTAGGCAGCCCTTTGAAGGCTCACTCCATTTCCCACCTGGCACTGATTACAGGCCTCTCAGATGTTATCCTCGCGTACTCTATGGCCTGCCCTCTTTCCCTGCTATTAGAGATTCCTACAACCTGGATTACCTACAAGCAAAAGAACTGCAGGATGTGAAGAACCTTTTTAACCTCAGTGCCATCAGGGCAGGAGTCCAGTGGGAGGTGGAGGAGAGAGCAGGCTCCAGCAGGCACCTCACACAGAATGCCACAGTGCTGGATCCACAGAGCACCTACAGACCACTTGCCTAACTGGTGAAGATCCAAACACACTGCAGGCTGCAGCTACTATGTCTTAGGGGGAGAGAACTAGAGCGGTCTTCACCCTGACTCGCTATATCCTTTTAAAGAAAATACCACATATTAAGATTTGATTAGGTCGCCTTTTAATTTTATTCTGATTCACAGAAGAAAAATGAAAAAATATTTGACTGAAAATGTCACCTGGTAAAGACTTCCTTGCATGATACATACATTCATTTCAATAAGAGTCTGTACACACAGCAAAGAAACTCAGAATTTCACAATCTTGGTCCTGCTGAAAGATAGGATAAAACTGAACCTTCACATAGGCAAAAATAATTTCTTCATGAGACTCTCACACATTTCTACCATGGCTGAATTCGATCCAAATTGCTTAACACTATTTTCCTTAAATATTCATTTTCCAGGGAAAGGGTTTATATAACCTGTCTCCTTATATTATAGCTGATGTAAAAAGTTTGTGACTGCAACCCTAAATGTTTTATCACCTGTCAGACATTTCAATGATAATAAAAAGTAACATCCTTTAAATTAATTAGTCATGATTAGGACTTCAAGCCCACAGGCCACTTCATTATGCAAAAATTATAAGTTAGCTATTTAAATTACCATTAAATTGATTCTTATGTTAATTGATATCTCACTTACAACCTCTGTTTTTAATTTCTATAGGCTGTTATTAAGGTTTAATACAAGTAACTAAAATATTTTAACTAATCATTTAAATAAAGAAAAGATACTGAAAAAATGATAAATAATTTTCTCTGCTTATGATTCATGTTAAAAATAGGAATTACTTCAATAAAATATATCAGACATCACTCATACAACCATATTGGTACGCAAATTGTTGTGATTTTCTATCATACTGTTCAGCATAAGAAGAAAGTTCCTTCTGCACATGCGCGGCAGAGGTTTTCTGAGATATGCAATGATTTGCACAGATATTGAAAGGCAGAACTTGGATCATAGGATGCAATCAAACCAGTAACGGGGAATACTAATAATGGAGATGGGTATTCAAATTAATGTAAGTCAGATGTTAATAGTTAGGATACATCTTGGATTTTCAAAGGCTCTTTGCCTTGCCTATTGCAAAGTAACAAATTTCTTGGAAAATGTGTGATTTGTTCCTCAAGTTAGGGTGTGCCAACATAGCAGTAGAATAGACTTGTTTGTTTCTCCAAACAGTTCAACTTTCTTATTATTCTGTTAAAGCATGTTTAAGTTAGGCGAGCTCAGTTTATGGACCTTTTCTTTTTGGTTTCCAATATTTGCAATGAAATCTCATCTGCTAGTTAGTTTCTTTCCTGATTATTATCTTTCTGAAGAATGTAATACACGTAAGAAGTAGAGATATAGTGCTATAACCCAGCAGTGTTGCTGGAAATGTCTGTGCTGCCAGTGATTCAAGCTGAGACAGTGCTCCTCTGTTGGTCCACCCCAGAGAGTTCAGAGCCCCCATGATGAACAACACTGGCTAGATATAAAAAGAAGTACAAGAACATTCTTTATGTCTCAAATAGCCTCAAAGTTTTTGTCCATAACACCAGTACCTTCAGACTTCATTCACGCTCCAAGCCATGCAAATGTGCTTTTAGTGTCTTGCAGTTGAGAACTTCTCTGGTGGACTCTGACACTACTCACAGTACATCAGGAACTTTCAGTTGAAAACCCATCACAAAGAAGAAAGTTCCAGGACTACCAGCAGCCAGGTGGGGCCCTGGGACATAAAGAGTTCTGCACCGCAGAGGTTGCTGACCTCTGAAGGAAGCAAGTCCTGTGAGAGCAAAGCACTTGGCTGGGTATCTGGGAGTGCATCTTGGAGCAAACAGAAAGACCCGTAGGTTTAAACACCTTCTCTGAAACAAGAACAGCTTTGATACTAGCCTATGCTTTAAACACTTGATACTTCATCTGTCAATACCATGCGCAGATAGTTAAAACTTCTAAATACACCAGCGGTGATAAAAATACTAAATATAGCTAGACACTGAAGCTTTTCAGATAAACTCAGGAGATTTTTAACTTTTCTTAGAGATGGTACATTTTATCCCTCTTACTATAGCTGTCAAAGGTTAACCCCCAAAGGCTACTGGCTCCAGAATTCTCTGAAACACCAGTGGACAACACAACTCATGCTATTTATTGGGTAACAACATCTTCCAGATGACAGCACCCTACCTGGATTATTTATGCTCAATTGACATATTTTATTAATGGGACTTCCACTTCACATTGTTTTAACAGAAGAAAACCAAAATAATATTTTCCTCTAAACTACTAAATGCTGGTCTTCAGGCAAAAAAAAAAAGTGCTTCAGATGGTATCAAGGGTCATATATATAAAAGTTTAACAACACCCATCATAATTCCCATTAGTCTATTGAAGTGTTGTGTGTTAATGGGTTTTTTTTTTTGAGGAATGGTATGTGACTAGATTAATATTACTGTAAGTAACAACAGTCATTGGAAGAGCAGATCAATAGAGGGTCAGTAGAGTACATTTAAACAGATAAAATCAGTCTCTAATATCATAGTGGAATAACCCATGAAATAAAGTTCACTTTTTACCTTTATTTTTTTATTTTATATTTGTTGTTATTTTTTTCTATTCATACTCTAAGAATATATTATAAGTTAGAGCCGCACCCATGGATATCACAATAATCAGATGGATAATCACTTGCCTTATAAACTTTAATTTCTGAGCTTTAAAACCCAACAGTAAAAAAATCTCCAAATAAACAGTAGTTTGAAACTTGGCATCCAGAGCTTCAAGAATTTAACTTGGGATTGATACGAAGTTATAAAATAAATTTTCAAAGATAATGGCTCTGCTGTTTGGTTTTTTCTATTAAGGTTTTTTTAAGTTGTGTAACTTGAAAAGTGTTGCCATGTAAGCAGGATAATTTGGCAAGGAAGTTTTCACAATATTTTTAAATCACTTTTAGCATTTTATATATATTTTTTTTTTTTAATTGCCAAGGCATTTGAGTTGGAAAAAGGTTCTCAACATAGGTATATTCATGTAGATTCTTTCCTAGCATAATCTGAAATAAAACACTTATTCCATAAAATAAACTTTCAGGTACCTACTGCTTACATGCGCTCAAAACTACTAAATACATCTCCATTTTTTCTTCACTAGAAATGAGGCATCTATCTGATTTTGCAGGTATAGCAACAGGAAGGCAATTTACAACAAATTATGGCAAGATTATTACTACTTCCGCTTGCATTTTAAAAACGCAAATAGATCAACACGGATTTTTGACATCAATATAGCACTTTTCAAAATAGATATCAAAGCTTCTTTATAGAATCATCACTGAATCACAGAAACATGGAATGGATTGAGTTGGAAGTGCCCTTAAATATCTGTCATCTGCTTCCAACCTCCCCTCCATGGGCTAGGACACCTTCCACTGGACCAGGTTGCTCAAAGCCCCATCCAACCCGGCCTTGAACGCTTCCAGAGGTGGG
The DNA here is from genome assembly GCA_013398055.1 of Ifrita kowaldi. NCBI lineage: Eukaryota > Metazoa > Chordata > Aves > Passeriformes > Cinclosomatidae > Ifrita > Ifrita kowaldi. Next base: position 557,916 of record VZRS01010058.1, on the reverse strand, counting down.
GCAGACACAGCTTCTCTAGAAAACCTGTTCCAGTGCCTCACCACCCTCACAGAAAAGAATTTCTTCCTAATATCCAATCAAAATCTAGCACCTTGCAATCTGAAGCCACCCTCTACCTTGTGGTCATACCTCACTATGTGCTCTTGCGAACAGTCCCTCCAACACTCTTGTAGTTCCCTTCAGGACCTGAAAGGCCGCCACAATGCCTGCACAGAGCCTTTTCTTCCTCAGGCTGAAAAACATCAACTCTCTCAGCTTCATTTTGTGAGAGAAGTGCTCCAGACCTGTAATCATCTTCATGACCCTTCTCTAGACTCACTGCAGTCAGTTCACATTCCCCTTATGCCAGGATCCCCAGTGCTAGACACAAAACTCCACGTGGGCTTTCATGAAGGAAGGGTAGAGGGGGAGAACCGCCTCCATCAATCTGCTAGCCACACTGCTTTTGATACAGCTCAGGATACAGCTGGTTTTCTGGGCTACAAGTTCACGTTGATGGCTTGAGTTGAGCTTCTTATCAACCAACACCCTCAAGTCTTCCTCAATGCTGATCTCAATCCATTCTCTGCCCAGCCTGTGTTTGTGAATTACCCTGCCCTGCATGCACTTGGCCTTGCTGAACTTCATGAGACTCACACAGGCCCAGCTCTCAGGCCTGTCAAAGTCCTTCTGGATGGCATTCCTTCCCTCCAGCATGTCAACCCACCACACAGCTTGGCGTCATCATCGAACTTGCTGAGGGTACACTCAATCCCACTGTCCTCGTCATCAACAAAGATGCTAAACTGTGGCATGATCTTGTCTGTTACAGAGGCAGGAGACTGACTGGCCTATATTCCCTGGGTCTTTCTTTTTTCCTGTTTAAAAATGGGGCATGATTTTGCTTCCCCTTCTCTAGTCAGTGGGAATGTCACTGGACTTCCAAAGCTTCTCAAATATGATGGATTGTGGTTAAGGAAAGTTTCACCATCTTCAGTTCATGAATGGGTAAACAGCACAGAAAGAAAACCCAAGCTGTCATACGAGAAAAGCCAGTGTCATACGAAGAGAAGAGAAGTCTTCTTCAAAGTAGTAACTCTGATGTTAACATGGCTTTGGACAATAGAGCGCCCACAGTTCCTAGAAAAAATGTTGTCTTGTATACTGAGCTAGAATGAGAAGAACATGTTTTTTAAGGATCCTTCTCCCCCACCACACTTCCCCAATTCCCTTTGACTCCTATGTACTAATGGATGTAGATTTGTATACAGAAAGGGATAAAAACTCTGCTGTCTTTCCAAAGTCTAATCCTGCTCAGATATCTGGATTAGTGGTCCTCACCCCAAGATCAGCATATTCAGCTGGAGATATTATACATTAGATGTTTTCAGAATATTGTTCCTCTCACATTTATACTGTTCAATATGAGATACATTGTTTTACCCTGTCTGGTTAATCAGTCATGAGATTACCTATTTACTATTACCCGAATTTTATCTGAGAGGGTTCTCTAATGAGGCTATTCAGTCCTTGGCGGAAAATATTTCCTCATGAATCTACATTGGAAATGACTTCAGGGGAAGGCATCTCTTAAAAAAATAGTGGTATAGATTCCAATTCCTAATAGCTAACAAACAAACGAATCCAGTGGCTCAGTGAGGTGGAGTTAGTGGCAGTCTTCTTCAGCTGGGAAAGATTTACAAATGGCTTCATGGTGCAGATAATAGTTCTCAAATAAATTGAGTTGTGGCTTCATTAGACAGCATCCTTTACTTCTTTTTCCCATTTACCTGAAACAGCCATAACTAGGATTAAGTGTTGTGTGAGAATATAAAATAGAGAGACAGTCTCCAGAATTGCAGACCCTAAAGCTTTGTAGGGATTTAAAGATTATAACCAACACTTTGACCTGGCAGTAGATGGGTAGCCAGGGAAAAGCATGGATTCTGAGTACAGTGTACCATTCTGATAAAATGAACCATAACATTCAATACCAGATAAAGCTTCCATGGACATTGGCCTCCCAATGTTATGCTGTGTGTCAGCTCTACTCTTGGAAGACATTAATGCTGTAACATTCCTCAGCATCTGATACCTTGGCAATTTAGTTAAATAACCCAACTTCAGTTACCATCACTGTGCAGATGAATCATATACATATATCTCTAATGCTCTGTCCTGAAACTGATCTTTGTGTTGAAAAGCTAAACCTTTATATCTCTTCATGGATGAGGCTTTCAACTCGAGTGCAACATGACTAAGAAAAATCTCGTTCTTTCTGCCCCAGACTTTCCTGTGTTGCTATAAGCAGCAGCACCATTCTGCCTGCTATTCTCACCACTAACATGGACGTGATCTTTGCCTCATGTCTTTGATTTTTAGTCTTCATGTCCAAGTCATGGGTCAGCTCTATATATTATGGCATAGGAACTCATAAAAAAAACAACAGATGGTGCAGGCAGCTAGGGAAACTCAAGAAAATAATGAGACAATACTGGTCTTTGTAACAACTATTTTACAGATCCTTGCAGGAACGGCAGCTTTTCAAGAGAATCCTCTCTATACAAGTCTTCAAGTGATTCTCTACTCTTTATCACCTCAGAAAAAAAGCCCTACTTGTCTTCATGTACAAGGCCCAGCCAGTGCCCACTCAGCATTGATTCAATAGCTAAAAGGTGGATGTTGACTTCCAGCAGGCCAACTTTCAAGTTTTTGTGCTTTCTTCTGTACTGGACCTCCAGGATAAGAGAAGATGACATTGAAACTATACATTATCCCCTTTTTGTCTTTGAAACATTGTCTTTATGACATGGTTTTCCTTCTGCTCTGTTTTGTGCAGTCCCAACTGCAATGCAGTCCTGGTCCAAAGCTAGAAATGCCAGATGCTTCATCAATATTGTACTCAGCATCAATTTCTCTTAACAGCACGTGAAGTGCCTTTTCATGGCTGTGACAAAGCAGACAGGATTCAAGAGGAAAGAAGATGAGTGAGAAACCCTCTGTCCCTTGCAGTGGTGTCAGGCCAGGGCAGCTGAGAGTTTGGGTCCTTCCAAAACGGCACATCAGAAAAGAAACTAATTTTTTGTCCCTGAAGGCAATTGTGCTGAGGTTATAAGAGAATAGCTGAAATCTTTTACTGGACCATTTTTTCCACTAGCTCCTCCCTTCACCTTCTCATCAAAATACATTTTGGTATACATTTTCCACTTTTTGATGGAAGAACGGAAATTCTTATCATTTTTCACTTAGGGGTGTGTTGTTTGGGTTTTGGTTTTTGGTTTTTTTTCACAGAAGTATCTTTAGGGGTATGAAAAATGTTTTGAAAAATATTTAATTTAATCTTTTTCTCTGAATTCAAAAGCAAAGGTGATGTGGCAAACTAGGATCTGCATGGAGGAGCTCTGTGTACCATGGAAAAGGTGGTAGGCCATGGGAGCCTTTGAACTCTAAGTCTATTGGAGATGCCCTGGTTCAATAAGAAATTAATTCAAAGAAGTCCTGTGGCCTGCATTATGCAGAAGGTCAGACTAGAGGGTCACAATCATCTTTTTCAGCATAATAATCCATGAATCTGTGAGACCTACCATCTTTTATGGTTCATTTCTTCGAAATGCCAATGTTTATTTGTAGCTGTAATTTTATTTAGTATAACATCTATGGCTGGCAGGGTAAGTAAATGCTAACATTTTTGCTCAGATTTTTTTCATGAAAAAAACAGAAAATGAGTAATAGATGATGTGATCAAAACTCATCTCAGATATTGACCTAAAAGAAACTCTAACTTACTTCTCTTTCACCAGATCATTTTCCTAGGCTAGAAGCTTTTGTTTTTAAAATATTTTAACTGAGTCTAGGAGAGGATCTTGAGCTTTTGTATAGGGTCAGACTACAAGAAATTTGATTTAAATATTATCAGAACTTTAAATACATCTGTCACATATTTTTGGCAGTTAGAGGCCACCTTTATTCTGTGTAATGATGATGGTTTGACTTTGTTTGATATTTCTTTTTTAGCCAAAAGAATGGTGCATCTGTCTTTAATTGTGATCCTCATCAACCATTTGGCCCAGTAATACTATGCAAATTGAACTCTTCAAAAATTAATGCTAACATTTATTAAATAATGCATCATACAATAAGTTAATTTGAAATTCTAAGTTGAACTCCCTGCTCATAAGAGAGGGATATTTTTTTTCCCTGTGCCATCTTCATAAAACATCGTTATAGTCTTTCTAAATACCTTGAATGTCCTTTTTGGGTTTTGACAAATTGATCTCTACTGAGGCTATTCATAAGGAGACATTTTCTCTGTTACAGAGCTTTCAGATATTCTATTCCTTGAATTCCCTCCATTCCCTCTATTTCCACGTAATTATTATTTTCTTAGTCTGAGCACGCTGGAGAAATGTATTGATGAAAAGCAACCATTTGGTAAAGATGTAAAAGCTCAGAATACACATGATGACATCTTCTTCAAACCAGCAGGAATTTTGCACCACTATAGGAAACACATCTTGTTTACCTGGACATAATATCATCCTGAAGGACACATCGCAACATGTGGAGGGACGACCACTTGGAGGATTGATTTATGCGTGTGTCTTTATATCTTTCTATCTTATCTTCCTATCTTTATATAATTTATATATTCATTTAAATAAATACTTGAACTTTTTTATTTATGGTTTTGGGGAAAGCAGAACTGGGTCCTGAAAGTAGACAACAGTTTATACATATGTTCCTTTAGTCTGACAAAAGCAAATGTAGATTTCCCCATTTGCCTGTGTTTAACCATCTGAATGCTTTTTGAATATGCCTTTTCCTGAGTCCTGCTTGGGGTTTGTCCCTTTTTCTCACATGTTGAATGCAAACATGAGTCTGTAGCTTTCCACTCACTCATCCTCTGGCCATGACTCAGGTAGGTGGTGAAACAGAGGCTGCTGAAATAACTGAGGAGAAATAAACACAGCAAAAGGTAGGAAGGCCTGTTCAATAGGAGAGGGTCTTTGCAAACACAAATCAAGGTAATAGAACCATCCCTTGCTTGACAATTAGCAAAGCCCTGAGCAAGCTAGCTGCAGTCCTCAGCCTCCTGGAGCCCCTGCTCACTCACCACAGGCAGCTGAGGCAGGTTTAACCTGCTGTGCTCCTGCACACTGCTGCATCGAGAGAGCAACACAAAAGTCAGTGTTTGGAGAAAATGCATAAAAAAATTTTAAAAAACTGTTATATATATCTATTCCCCTTGACATAATATTGTCACTAGTGTGCATGAGGGGATGTTATCAGTGGAGTCATGAGTTTAGGTTACTTCTTTGCTCCCCGCATCTTAAGAATGTGCTTCATTCATAATCTTCATGCTTGTGTTTCAGATGAAGATAGACCTTCAGTTCAGGCTGTCTTTACCAGTAGTACCTAGTACGGTTTGCCAGAGTAGCAACTTTACCAAGCAGCTCCACAGCAGTGGCAGCATGTACAGGTAACTGGGAGCAGAATAACTATGTGGAAGACGTCAACTTGAAACATCTCCAGGCTGTTCCATCTTTCTTTCATTATACAGCGTTGGTGGACTGAGATAACAGTGCAGTTAAGGGATAGCACAAGGAACGTGGAGATGTGAGCTGAAGTTTTGCTTGTGACTTGTGCTGAGGTCTGGCTCCATCCGGCACATCAGGAAGCAGGCATTGGCTCTTTGGGCTGAAGCTGGGTGTGCTTGGCTATCTTGTTCCCTGGCGTGCTACTGCTTTCAGAAATGGAGGGGTCTGGCCTGTTTTTTAGCTTGATGCACTTCTGTACTGGGGAGGTACTTTTGTCTTTTCTGTTTCTGTTGACTAAATATCACTTTAACTGTTCAAAAGGCCACTACTTTATGAGTAGGAAAGTGTGATCTATTTGAGTATGATGGGCTCCTATGTGAGCACAAATGATTTGGCAAAGAAATCTCTTTGAAAAGAGAACATGTGGCCTGAATAATCAACAAGAGGAATTCACAATGGTTTGGCTTGGCTTGCCTAATTTTTTCTCTGATTTGTCTGTTCTTATAACTGCCACCTGTTCTTTTGTTTGCCTGTAGATCTGCTTTTTTTTTTTTTTAACTAGAAGACACATAATGATAATTTAACTTGACTTTCTTCATAAAATAGAAGCTGTAACTTCACTGCTTCCAACGCTTTTGCGATGAAGCCTTTAGAAAGACGTCAAGTGTAGCAGTCCCAGTGATGTCTATCACCTCCTGAGGTAAAAACTTCTTGTAGTTAATTATTTCCAGTGTTTAGAACATTATGCTATTTCTACTTGGATTTTTTCTGGCTTTACCTGCCATATACTGAATTTTGTTCAGTCTTTGAAGGTAGAAAGAGCCCTCTGCAAGCAGAGACCTTCTGCCTCAGCACGCACTTACAGGCTCTGATGAAGTTGCTTCTTTTCCCTTCTCTTTGACAAACTTAAGAAATAAAGCTTTGTATTTCTCTACCAGGCAAGATCTCTATTATCAGTCATTCCTGTGGCCCTTAACCAAACTCCTTGCAATTTTTTGAGGTTCAGTGGTTCAGTAATAGTTGCACCAAGCCTATAACACCTTAGTTTAAAGAATATTCACGTACATAGGTAGATGAAGATGTCATCTGGGCACATATTATCAATCTTGTGCAAGAGTAAAACATGTGGTTCTGCTTCAAATTCAGTGATGCCAAAAACTTCTGAATTTTTAATTCATATGAGGAAAAGCTGTATCATATCACTTACGGGTCCTACTTTTAATTGCAATTTCTGCTGCAAAATATCTGCAATTAAACAAATTGAATTGAGTTGTGCTAGTAACAATAGATGAAGAAAGATGGTTGAATCCTACAGGGAATAAATGAAATCTGCTTCCCACAGGAAAGAATCAGTTTTCAAAGATAACTAAGGTAGGGCAAAATGGAGATCTTCGAGCTTCCTTGGGCATACTGCGAGGTGAAACTGCACAGGTCGTGGCAGTTCTTTGGAGATTTGTTTTGAGATTAATTTTCATTTCTAATCTAGTACATGAGAGAGAGGAGGTCAAATGAATTGAAACAAACCCACGCTTCTATGAAGCCATTTGCTATGAAACTCCACCTGCTACAGAGGAAGAAATAGCTTTGATTTTAATCACTTTTAATCAAATCACTTAGTCAAACCTCTCCATCTTCAAAATGAATCCTGCTGAGGGAGCGTGTGAGCCTACAGCACCACAAAGAAAAGTGGTAATCTAGTTGGAAAATGCTTCCTATCATTTTGGCAGAATTGAAGACTGCTTTGATTCCCAGCAGTATAGACCTGTTTATTTTTGCATGTTGTAATCATTATGCTTAATTCTTTACTTGGTGGTAATAAAGAATGCATAGCATCAGACTTAAATCTTCAGTTGCAAAACACTTTAGGTGATACTTTTCAATTCATACATGCAACATATACTCACACACAATTTTAACTCACACTTAATCTAATGAAGTAATCAACTTCACCTAATGCTCTCTCAGTAGCAAAGACTGGCAGTTTTGGGAGCTAGAACTCTTTTTCCTTGATTCAGGGAGACAGTGCATAACCTGCTGAGTGATTTAGGTGCCCTCTTTCCCTCTGCCCCTTTTCTTCCTCACGGAAACTGCATGTAAATTGTAACTTCCCCTACAAGTCCTGCCTACATTGTATTTCCACTCTGTGCAGCACTCTACATACGGAATTAATTTATTTCTCTTCCCAAACTCACTTAGGCATTCCCCATGTATTCATTACAGAATAACCCATGAAATAATGCATACCTCTGTGTCTTTACTTATCACACATAGCATTGTTTTCTTATGGAGCATCCACCCAAGAATTCTCTTCTACATGACTAGGAAGAAAGAGTGACACTGCCAGCATTTAGTTTGCCTCAGCTGTAGATTTCTGTATCTTCATTTCTAACAGTGTTTTTATTTTTTAAATGGGACTTCAGCAGAATTCAGTCCAAAACTCATGAGTATTCTTTTATTCTCAACTAATTTTTTCTCATGTATTTTTAAATAGACTTTTATTCCTGAGGTTCTTTCTTTCTTTCTTTCTTTTTCTTTCTTCCTTCCTTCCTTTCTTTCTTCCTTTCTTCCTTTCTTTCTTCCTTTCTTTCTTCCTTTCTTCCTTCCTTTCTTCCTTTCCTTGAGTTTAAAGTGGCTTGACTACTAAGATTTAAAAAATCAGAAATATCTCTGGGTTTTTAAGACAGCTTCAAAATTACTGTGTTTTTCCACAGAGCTCAGTGCTATTCTTTGTGCATGTGTGACTTGGTATATGCTGACAGGTTTGTCTTCTGCTACAGGATTTTAAGACTCCTTCAGTCTGGTAAAAGAGAACATAGATTGAGTATACACAATTTGGTTTTAAATGTTGGACATGTGCTGTGCTATCTTTTTCTGTAGTGCAGCAGTAAATTCTTCCTATCACGCTGAGGTAAGCATGTTCTTATGTTTCAAGTTCTAAAAAAAGCATAATTAAAAATGCTTCTTATATTACAATATATGTATGTAGTACACACCTTCTATTTCTATTGCATACAGTATATAATGAGTAATGTGATTAGTCTAGGTCTAGTATAGGACTGTATGAATTATGTCCATGCAATGGTTTTGTATATCAATCTTTTATTATGTGGCACAATTTTCTTTATTTTCCTTGGGGCACAGCTTGAGCTCAGTTACCACCTCTGATTTTTGTGTGGATAATAAAATATTTGTAGTCTTCAAAATTAGGTGCTGAGACAGTGATTAGTGTGGTATGAATGAGCAACTGAATAGATAAGGGCGTGACATTTTGCACATGCATTACCACACACTGAACTTATGCACGCAAAATCCCAATTTGTGTGTATGTACATGCTTGTGATTCCAATTTAGCAGCTGTTTTCTTCTTACCCGTGATATTCCTCCTGCAGTTTCACCTGCTCACTGCATTCTTCTGTTGGGAAGATATTTGGCCACGGCAGCTCTGCTGTGTGGGATGCAGCAGGGACACAGTTCAGGCAGGTTATGATTTTTCTAAGCCTCCATTCAAATTACAGTGTGATTGCCTGGATGCAATTTTCTGTGTGCTTCTTTCTCAGGTGGACGATACCTTAAAAGCCAACAGACCCCAAGAAGCCTGTGGCACTCCAGAAGTGCCTGTGTCCAGGTCCCTTTGCCAAAATATCTTCTCCCCACTCCACATCCTATACTGCACTCCCAGTGGCTACCTTTAACTGTAGACAATTTCAGTGCCTTCCAGAACACTTAAAAAAAGTTTTGGAGACAATTCAGGTCAGAAGTGCTGTGTTAAGGTAAAGAAACCTTTAAAGCCACTCATTTCTATCAATGAAGGGATATGATTAACCCATGAAATAATGATCTTGTAGACACAGTAGTGAATTCCGTTCTTGCCTGCTTGCCTTGCCTGATTCAAATCTGTCTATTTAAAAGGCCCACAAAAACAGACACTGCTTTACACAACTAATCATATCAGAAAGGTATAAGCGTCTTTAGTCCCTGAAGATATTAGATGCAGGCTTATTTCTGCAAGGAAGTACCCCAAAAGACATGGGGGTTGGTCACAGTAAGCAAGTTATCTGCCTGCACAGAGTCCTTGAGAACATAACCATACTCTAGGATAATTCATTAATCTGTTCAGTATTTTTTTAATAGAAACATGATTTCTTAATGTTATGTCCTTGAAAATTGTTTTGGTTATTTTTTGTCAACAAGCTTCTTCTATCAAAAGCTGGGTTTTAATAATTACAAAGAAATTACAAATCATCCTACCACACTGTGAGTCTTTGAAAGTAGTAGATAATTCAGCCAAAGAATTGATCACATGATACTGACCCAAAGGACTTGTCATTTGCATGTTTCTTTAAAACTAAAATGGTACTGAACTAAAATATCCCAGCTACTGCTGTGCATGATTATTCCTCTTCTAGTATCCTCTTTTTCTTAGTGCTTAAAATCATTGTTTCATCCCTCCCCAGAAGTAACGCTGTCATTCTTGTGGCATATACATGTAATATAATAAACTAGCTCATAGCAATAAGATTAGCTGAAGCCACATTTATTTTCCCAACCAAGTTGAGAGGATTTGGAATGCAGAAGCAGCATTGATCATACACTGTGTTTTGCCATTGAATATCTAATTTAATATTAGTTTAACTTGATCAACAATTCAAGAGTTTAGGGTCACATTATTAACAGAAAACATCAATCCTTTGGATAATTCAATTAAAAAACATCAATAAAAATCTAATTTCAAAAGTCACTAGTATACCAATATACCATATCCGGCAGACAGAAACTGCTCAGCCACCATTGAATCATTGCCTGTTTTAATAAGTATTCAGAAATTATACTGAGACTTCAAAAGAAATTGTAAGGAATTGTTAGCAGGTTTATTAATGTTTTATGTTTTATTAAAAGTTTGGGTGTACATTTCACAATGAGCAACATCAAAAATCAGACTTTCTGCCTGTAATTTTGCTTCCTCCTGTCTTTCTGCCTTTGGGATTCGCTCTTTTCCTTTCATCAGCTGCCATTTTCAGCAGCATGCAGTAATTTCATGGCTCATTGCAAGCGCTGAAAACCTTTGAAACCACAAATGCTAACCTACCTGGCCTGCAGCCATTTAGGAAGAGATTAATTTAGCAAACAGAAGCAAAACACTTTCTACTTCTAGCCTGTGCATAATTTCACTTCTATCTATATTTATTTTACAGTGAGCAGCGTAATGACAATTTCAGTAATTGCAACTCTGTAAAAATTTGCCTACCTAGCTTATCTCACTATCACAAGACTGTGAGTCAGTCAGATTAGAAAAAGTACAGCATGTGAAACTGCGTTGGTTGCCTTCCAAAAAAATATGTGCCTTATATAAAATTTAAGTGATGCTTTGCACTTATTTGTATACTTATCTACCGGACAATGGATTCTCCATGATGTTTGCTTGAGATGTGTATGCCTTTTTAATGCACTGTGATTTATGGGTGCTTTTCCCATACAAAAAGATCAGCAACACTAGTAGGCTGCAAGTGCCAGCCCATTTCTGCAGACTTAGTTACAAATGGCTGTTATGGTGCTGTCAAGCAATCTGAACAGAACTGAAAGTCCATCTGGGGCAAATCTAAGCTATCATGCTTGGAACGAATTCAAATTCAAAATTAGCCTACAAACTGTTAGCTGAAAAAAAAGTTCAAAATGTTTTATTGTTTCTAATTTGACTCAAATATCAAATTGTCTAAGTAAACACAGAAACTTTTCTTCTAATCCATTTTTTATTTCATTTGACCAACATGTTCAGAAGAAGATGCATGGAGTCAAGCTTATAAATATTTATTCATACAGTAAGACAAAAACTGCTTGATTTTCCTGTTCCCCTGTGATTTGTCTCAGTGCTGAGTATCCCACTTCTTACCAAGTTTGTTGAGCACTAAGGTTCCTATGTTTATTCTCTGGCAAATGTAAATGTTACAATAATTGAACCCAAAGCCTTTGTTGCTATGTGCTGTGCAAAAAAAAAAAAAAAAGTAGCAACAAAGAGTTGTTGTAGAATTTTCAGGTACACAGGAGAAAAAATATTTCTTTGCGATTTCTTTACAATTCTCACGTCTGACTTTATAGCCAGTGTGATGGCCTCAGGTATGAGGAATCCCTAAGGTATCTCACAGCTCCTGACTTCTATATTGGTATCCTGGCACTGGTAGCAGGGCAATCTGGTGCTGCTTTCTGGCAGTCATTGCTCCAGGCTGAGCTGGTTGGAAGGGATTTCAGCGACCTTGAATGACCTTGTGGATGGCAGTCACTGGGTAATGATTTTGACTGCAGGATTATGCAGTGGTACTTCCCGCCATGAGGGGCTGCAAGAAGATTGCTGCCAATGACACGGAGGGAGATGGAGTCAGAGGGAGAGAGTGGGGTCCTTAGTGTTGGAGATGAAATGGTTTAAGGGGCACAGCTTTCCAACTTCGTACAGGAGAGCAGTGAAAGAGTAATTGAATATCATTGTTAGCTTTCTTTGCTGCAATTCAGATGCATTCAGATCAGCGGAAGGAAAGTGTACAGCATTAAACTTGTTTATGCAGTGTTTTTATAATAGCTAATTCATTTAAGCATACAGATACACAGACGGCAGTGGGATGACTGGCCAACCCACACAGATGTACACCTCCAATCTGGCATCCCATAACATTCATAAAATATGTCAACACAGCCTGGATTCCTTCCATAGTTTATGTTAAACTATTGGTGTTCATATCATACAAGCAAAATATTTCATGTTGTTAAAATTTGTGTCCCTAGTAAATAAATAGAAAAACTAAACACATTCCCTCTAAATGCATGAGCCGTGTGCAGCAGCACTGAAGCAATATGTACTGTTTGTACTTCCAGTAACATTTCAGAAATTAACATTTGTAGAGCTGTTTATCATGCAGGCAAGTGGTAATATGGAGGCCTCTATGTTTTATTCGTACTCTCCTTTTAGCTGTAATGTCCTGAGCACAGTGCTCTCTTTAGTTGCTGGATTGCCAGTAGCTGGGACCACACACCAGAGCAAGCAGGGAGGAAGAGGATGAGACGAGGAACGTGACTATGTAAGGGGAGTCCCACGGCCTAGTGATGCCACCATACTGCTGCCCCATAGCTTTGCATTGTCCCTTTCACTCGTCCTGAGTCCCCAGCTACAGACACCAGCAGTTGGCATAAACCATCTTTTTTTGGCGTGGAATGTCCTTGAGCTGTGGGAAGGCAGCAGCTCCACTGAATATGAGTAAGTGCAGATGCTCTAGTGCAGGATAAAGGCCAAGAATGAGTCTGGTGTTCAGGGTGTAAGAACAAAAGCTGAATCCTATTTTTAGACCAGAATTCATCCAGCACCCTGAATGTAAAGTATGTTCACAGACAGAGTTCTCATGAACCACAGAGTACTTGAGAAGTCTTTGGACAATGCTGGTTCCCCTGCACATGACAGCAGAGTTATTCCACCTCCCCTCAACAGGATTATCCCACACCCACTTTGCAGAAGACCGTGATGGTCTCAGCAGCTGTTGAGAGTCTTTGAGAAGCACAGCAGGTATTTCCCTTTCTAAAAAGGAGAAATTAGAAGGGTTGTTGCAGAGTAACAAGCAGTGCCTCCTCCTGGGGGCCTTTGATGCTTCGGTGCTTGCCCAGGTTTGGTTTTTGACTTGTTGTCAGGAGATCTTTTCCAGACATCTTTTCCAAATTTCCTAAGCATGGCTGCTTAAAATTTTGCACCTCCCTGCACCTCTGATATTCATATATTGCTATCCAGTGATGAAATATTTTTTTTATATTTATATTTAGAGTGTCAAATTATGCCACTAATAAATAATGTCACTAATATCTAACCATGTAAAGTAAAATAGATTAGCATAGTGCTGTGAAACAATATAATATATTACTATGCAGTAAAATAGATCCATTGCCATTATGTTTAATGAAAATATTCCCTATTAACACACATCTCTGCATTTAAGTAATTCCAGAGCTATGACACAGAACAATCAAATGAATACATGGTAAACAAGAAGTCATTTTGCTTGGGCCGTGCAATGTAAAATACTTAGTGAAATTAGTAAGTGCTGTCTGCAGAGGCATTGTAGGATTAAGCAGATCTTCAGGTATACCTTCACCTTTCCCTGAATAGAAAACATGCCCATCAAGATACGGGACTAGTGTGGAGGGAAGACAGCAATATTCGGTTGTTAATACACAGACGCAAAAATGCACTGCTGTTAGACATGCAAAAGTCAGTAAAACCACATGCTGCTTGGAGAGGATTGAATCATCTTCAAGCACTACCATCTAATTAAATATGTATATATTTCTAGGGCCTGAGCTCTGGAAAGCATTCCTATTGAAGAGGGAGTTTAAGCATATGCTTGACTGCAGAATGGGGGCTCAGAGGAGGTATTGGTATGTGTAGTCAAAAAGTACATTCACCAGACGAGAAAAAAACTTGTTTCACAATCAAGACTGATGACAGTTTGCTACAGGTTAATCAATTGCCTTGTTTCATTACTTCATTTGAAGTTGGTTTTTTTTCTGTTAGATGGTGCAAAACATTGTTATAAACAAGTAAATTGTTCTTTTTGATTAACAGATGGCTTGAGACTAGCCAAAAAAATTATTATTTTTTTAATTAAAGAAAAAGCATTCCTTGTTGAAACCTTCTATGTTACAGTTCATCCAAGGGAAAATTTATTAAAATGAAGTTATAAACTTGTGAAAAACAGGATTTATAATGGAAACACGGATGCAGCCATAACTATAACCATATGAACTATGCTGCTATTATTTACTATGGTAACATTATAAAAAAACCTGCACTGTTTGGGCCATTATCCTTACAGTTTTCTTTTCAATACAAATCATTATATTTATTATCTGTCTTCTTGTATAGAGGGTACAGAAAAGGCCAATCAAAAGCAGAAGAAGCCTGCTTTTCAAAAGGAAATTGGACCTATTTCTAATTCTTCTTCTTTATCAAATACAAGGAGTGCAGACTTTTTTGTGCAAAATTGTTTCATGTAAGATAAAAGTGCAGATTATTGGTGAGAAAATGACACACTTTTCCCTACATCTTGAAGATTCTTGGGTGATACTGCCAGTTTTCCTAAGAGATTTTTACCTTACTCACAAATGCATTTCCTCACAGACTTCAAGCAGCAGATGCTGGGGCTCTGAGTATTTATTTGGGAATACACTGCATAATTCAGCTATTGTGACTTGGAGAGATGTCTTAGCAATGTGCTATCTTAGAACGAAAATTGTACAAAGTATTGTAAAAATTGGTGGTTTTAGACATAAGCCTTTCTAATTTACAAGGTGAAGAAAAAACTGAATTTGTGTTTGTTTCTCTCATCACTCCTTTCTTTCTCTGAGTCAGGAAAAAATATGAATCTCAATGCTATTACTCCTACCTCCTTGGAAATCATTCTAAACATATCTGCATTTCAGTGCATTTCTAATTGTCACAAACATACCCTTATTTCTGCGTTTTGTCGGAGTTAGTGGCAGCAGTCTAGTATGGACCCAGAGCCCCAGTGCCTGGCTTACACAATTGACTTTATAATTATGGCTAATATATATGTGCCAGTTTTTTAACTCTTTCAAGCTGTAAATGGGATGTGGTAAAAGTTAATTCTCTCTTATGGACTGGACAAGATGTGATACATGTACAGAAAACCTTCAACATAAATCATAAAAAAAGCCTTGAAATTTTATTTAGAAAGTGTTTCATGACTGTTGACGCATCACTAATCCGAGACGAAGCCTCAATATACATGGAACCTCTTTCTTTTTTCTTCGGGAATACCCATTTGACTTAGACATCAGTTAAATATAGCACAATATGATTAATCCACATTTATAGTAACTTTTTAATGTGTTCTATTTATCCGTGGTAAGATACCATGCATTAAAAGCATAGTTGGGAACTGTAGTGAGTCAATATTAATACCAATGGTTTAATACTATTATCTGCTTGACAACTGTGCTTAATTCAGTAAACATTCCTGACATTGTAAACATGGCCAGTAGAGCTGTTAATGTGAAGTTGGCGAATTGATTGACAAATAATATGTTCAGAGATACAGGGCTCTTAGAGACTATGGATCATTTGTTTACTGATAACTGGCAGGATGCTCTAACTCAAATTCTACCAGTTCAGCTAAAGAACAAAAAGTCACTTTATGACTTCTGCTTTATGAAACAGTATTCTTGTTTTCTGGGGATTTTTTTCAGACTATGTGCTACTTTAGGAGTATCACCTCTGCACAAGAAATCTGTGTCACAGCTGGAAAAGGATAATGCTGCTAAGACACAGTTGTGTTTCTGAAGTTGAAACAACCAAAGCACTTCACACATTTGGTGACTGCTCATGACAATTAAAAATCTCTTTATTTATTAGGAAAGTAGACATTGAACATAAGAGTTAACCCAAATGGATTTTATTTTAGACTACCTATTGTTATCTCAGAGTATGTCAATATTACGTGCTTCAAAAGAATGGATAGGAAATGTTTATCAGTAGACAATGAAGGCAAATAGATTGTTTATGACAGTATAGGGAATACATTTCTTGGCAAGATTTTGAAGTGCAGTCAGGAGGGTCATTCTTGAGGCTGCTTTTGTTGACATTCATCATAACTGAACATCTAGATTTAAAATATGTAGTGTTTTTGCACCAAGTGATTCTCTAGGTACAGCACACTGTGTTTGTATTGGACTTTGTCGGCACAGTCACAAAAGATAGGATGTTCAAATACTGCATATAGCACTGCTGCTTCCATTTTCGGTGTTTCTAGAATTGCTCATTGCAATTTACAAATCACTACCAAACTTTAATTTGTTTCTTTCCCTCTCAATTCTGAGTATACTTGGATATATTTTTGTCAACATTCATGATCTTCCGTTATTTCTGACATTAAAGCCTAGAATAATATTTTGAAAACAAATAACCAGAACAAGGGTTTATATACATATATATAGTAAAATAACACACAACATAAAAGAAGATTAATATTTCAGTTTTAGTTGATTTGCACATTCTTAGACAGTTTTTGCTAAATTATGGTCTTAAAGCGTTAATTTTACCACATCGCAAATCCAATGTCAGGCAAGGTAAAATCACGGAGTGGATATGATCAAGCAATATTGCTGTTGTGAGGATTACAGGAATATAGCTCGTTTCATAAAAATATTGCATTTTGTATCACCCCATTTTGCATGTTAATGTCTCATTAGTAGGATAGGGAATTCCAGTTTTTACAAGGTCTATAAAAATTGCTGAACAATAGGCAGCGAAAGGAAGCCTGGAGAAGGAAAAGGCTCATCACTACCCAGACCCTCTATTTAATCTCTTTCAGCTGTTATTTCAGCAATGCACCAGAACCTTTGCAACTAGTCACCAAAAATAATAGTCTCAATGCGTGTAACCATTGCAGATAGAACAGCACATTTTATTTATTACTGAAGTTAATAATGGTATTGTATTTATAAGACTTATGAATGACATTTCCTCTATTTACTACAACTTACATGGCTGTTTCACCCTACCCTGAGCCTGCCCTAAGGAATCTGTTCATGATATTTATCTTTTTCATTTTAAGTAACCACTGCTTCTTCTGTTTCAGAACAGTCTGGCTTTGTTCAGCTGCTCAGTTGCTGGGCCCTGCATGGAGCAGTGGTAGCACAGACCTGCACAGCCTCCCACCATGCTTCATCCTTCTACAAAAAAAGGTACACAGACATGTAACCATATGCAAGATTTAGACTAGTTAGAGCACAGATATTTTTATTCCTTGCATAGGTTCATCACTGGTTGAAAGTGGATATAAAATAAAGGCTCTTCTGATTTGGCATAATCTCATACCTACTTCACACTCATCAGTGTGAGTTCACAGCTGGTTCAGAGCAAAACAAATTCAGGAATTATCAGCACAGATACATTTTTACAGAACAAAGTATTGTCAGCATGCCACACTCTCCATGTTTGATTAATGTGCACATTCAATACAAATCAGGACGGTCCTTCAAAGAGCTCAGTTCATGTAATTGAGGCCAAATTTTAGGAACTGCTGATTGGTGAGGTGAGTTTGAAAATGTGGCACTTTACACAGAGATCGGTGCCTGGCTGCTTTAATGTCATACAAGATGTCAGAGATCCTTTTGTGCAGATCTGTTGTTTGAAGATGCAGTCTTCAGATGCACACAGATGAGGGGGGAATAATCATTGCTCCCATATATGCTTTAATAATGAAAATGAATTCTTGAGATATCACAACAGTTCTGTGAAGCAGATAGTAACACTTTAGTCTGAAAGACTGGAAAACTTGAAGAACCCAATTGTGAAAGAAGAGTAAATATCTTTGACTCCTGATTTGCAGTCCAAAACACAGAGAAAAAATTTGAGATGATCCATGCAAACATTTAAGTGACATTAATGAAGTCCAAGAAAGTTCAGCTGACAGGATAAGCCAGAAGAAGGAAGCTGGAGGTTCATGATAGGACAGGGAAACTATGCTAACGGAACAGATATGTGAGGGCTGTAAGTTACAAAACCAGAGGCTTATTTCATACATACTTCTCTTTTTGGCCTTGTGGTCTAGCCACAAGACCACCATCCTTCTCTCCATTTATTAGAACTATTGGCATTTTAATCAAATTTACATAAAGGTAAAAGGTCAGAAATTTATAAATAGAAGTGAAAAATTTTAGGTGAAAATCTTGGGAACTGGAATCCAATCAA
Organism: Ifrita kowaldi; assembly: GCA_013398055.1. Taxonomy (NCBI): domain Eukaryota; kingdom Metazoa; phylum Chordata; class Aves; order Passeriformes; family Cinclosomatidae; genus Ifrita; species Ifrita kowaldi. The sequence continues at coordinate 539,658 of VZRS01010058.1, read as the reverse complement.
AATATTTATGTATAAAAAGTTAGCTAAGAATTGATGAGATAGTTAATGTAATGAGTTGAAAAATAGGTTTTGAACAGTAGATAAAATCCATTTGGATTTCCTAACTATAATATTATAGATACGTTGCAGAAGAAGAAATATATCCTTTAATGAGTCTAAATGTAAACAACCCCTCACTTCCATTTGGCTAAATCAGAGAAGAAAGCATCTTTGTTCCACTGCATTTCAAAGGACATTAAAGAAACTTGGAGCTGCATGTATATGAAAACCCCGCCCTCTTCATTGCTCTCAACATTGAAATCCATTATATTCTCTAAAAAGAACTTGGCACTAAAATATCTGAAGATTAAAAGTATTTGGAGACGCTTAAATCATCAACCTTTACTGATATGAACTTCAAGAGAAATCACGTAACCTTTAGATCAGATACCTACAATCCAATCTGAAAGAAAGCTATTAAAATTGTTCCCACTCTCCTTTGTAAGTTTGCCAGTCTCGCATGGTATGGTGCATCATGTTGGCATACAGCATGATGCTGCATAAACCACAAGACTGTATTGTTCATCATCAGAAATATGTGAAAATTCATTTGAATCTGCCACCAGCTATCAATTTCAACAAGGAATGTATCTGCTCCAGCTTAATTAGAGAGGATGAAAGCAGGGCATACGGGTCAGCCTCCCCAGTGCTCTGACACAGACATTTTCTCTATAAAACATTCCAGTTCCCACTTCAGTGTCATCAGCCGTATCTGATACAACACCAGTAGTCACAGGTTGCAGATGCAGAGTGACTTAAAAAATGATATTCATATTTTGTTTTCCAGGTCAGCTGGAGGAATATATTAATCTTTCCCCTTGCCCAGTGTCAGAGATGGGATTTTACTGACTTCAGTGAGGACCTCCTGTTTCAGAGCAGTGCAAAAGAGACTAAACTCAAAATTTTGGGGAAAATTCCCTTCTTTGACACTGAAACTTGGTGTCATTCCATTTTGTACCTGAGATATGGTTTTTTGTGTTTGATATTTGTATATTTGTGTGGGGTAAATATATAAAAATATGCTTATGTATTGTTACATATATATATATATACACACTGTAAAACAGATCAGGATTATAACACTCTTCATACAGAATCTTCCTCTGTCATTAAAAAGAAAAAAATCTGTTTTCCTCTCCTTTCTTCACACATTTATTTTTAAGGCTGCTTTTTATTTTTTCATATCTTTCCAAAATGGCAAAGAAAATAGATTTTTAAAAATCCTTTACATTTTCTTATGTCCCGAACTTCATACTGTTTCCAGTGCAGTTGCATTTTACAAAGAAATTGCACTACTACCACCCCACCCAGATAGTTTGTGACCTGTTTTTTTACTAGTCTAAAGGTGACTTTCATTTTCATGTTGACTTTACTCTGTGCCCATTTGGAGGTTCATTCAGTGAAATAAAATTGCCTTGTAATTATTTCTACTTAGAGAAATATGACAGCTAGAATTTTTATGTTAATTAATCTTTGTGTTTTTTCATTATTGTGCGTCTGCCTATCATAAATTTCCTTGCAATCCAGTTTTAATGCATTCTATAAATTATTGTGCTTTCTTCCAGGCCCATCATGCTTTGCAAATAGTTGACTTTGCACAGATTTCTGTTGTTTGCTGTAGTACCACCATATGTGTGATTCAGCAGTAATGGTTTGCATGTCTGAAAATACATGGTTAGGGGGGTTACTCATCAGAAATGAGCCCATGTCCAGAGCGTAATCTTGTTATGAGTGTCTGTGAAAAAATAAAAATACATTTTAAATAGCTAAAAAGGAATATCTAATCCAGGGTATACTGGACTGAAGGGAACAAAGAAGGCATTACGTTTCTTCTTGTTTTGCTGGCTCACTGAAATTAGGAAGCCACTGTTTCCTCACCTGCATGCCCAGTTAAGGACCATCTGTTTCCTGTTTAAATGTAGTATCTCTTACATGGTTTTTCCAAAACCCCTCTTGTATTAATCAACACAATCCCAATAAACAGAAACACCAAATCTTCCTTATCTGTCTTACTCAAGAAAGCATTTTGGTAGCTGCATCTACCACAATTTAACTTTACTGCAGTGCTTTGTTTACACCAACACTCACTTTTGTTCTCTGCATTTTAAAAATTTCTCATCTAGTTCTAGCCTGATTTTGTAAGCTTTCTGCAATAGTCTGAACTCCTAAAATAATAACATGTTGATTTTGTTCACTAATGGTTTTAATCTGTGTCTGGTGTCATATGTAGGACTTTAACATCTTCATGAATGTTATTATAAATTTAACACTGAGTTAAAGATAATAAGGTCAAATGTGTCCTTGATACATTGCCTTTGATGAAGGTAACAAACAATGAACCTGGTCTGTTCTCCTTATTATCATGGTTTAGATTTACAGGAAATCATTGGTGGATGGATACTTCTGGCAAGAAGAATCAATGAGCCAAATTGGTTACTTGGATTGGGGTGAGATTTACACAGAGAAATAATACCTTTTATTATATCAAATAATTACAGTATTATGATGCCACCACAATGAATGCAGACACTATAAATATCAGGTGTCATCTTTAGAAAATAGGCTTTAATAAAGTACCATTATCATTGATATCAGAATACTTTTTCATTTAATTTTAAATAAAAATGAAGATGAATGAATATATGCAAAAAGCAAGGAACAAAAGTAGCTTATAAAAATGACCGAGTGAAGTACTTAATTTCATAAATACATGCACATACACACAAAGAAAGGCTTTGAGAACTTCATTAAGGTTTTCAGAATCAGCTGCTCAAATGCTAGAAAATATTGCTTGGGCATCATTGATCTGGCTCATTTCTTGCATTCATTCTGGTACAGCCCTTAACTGCATGGCTAACATCTAGCTGTGCACAAAGCCCTTCCTCATCCATCGCATCTGATGGACAACCCCCGCTTCACGAGCTTTTGTTTCGTATTTGTTGTCTCCTCATTGCTCAGTGTATGGTGAGACTGTATTTATAGCATGCTTTTCATACCTTCCCCAAAGGCAGTCGGTTATTTTTGGGTTCCCCTCGGGTGCTCATTGGTAGCTGTAACAGCAGTGGGGAGAGCCATGCAACTGCTGCAGTGGCATAAGATGGAGATGCAGCACCTGCAAGTGCATGCCATGCAGTGCCTCCTACAAATCCTGCCCTGCCACCAGTGCATCCAAGTGCTCTATCAATTTGTTTTTCTCAAAAAGTCTCATCATGTGGGTAATTACGGTGCTGTTATTATTTACAGGCTAAAGATGAAACAAATTTTGATGAAAATGGAAAGCTTGCTCTAATTGTCAACCGGATATATCTAGAATCTGATTTTTTTGAATCCTTGGGAGCACTCTGTGGCATCCCTGCACACATAAAAACCCTCTTTCATTGTGGTTAGACATAGTGGTTTACTGTTTCCACAAGACAGACATCCCAGCCTGAAATCAGGACCCAGGACATTAATATACTTACTGAAATCTTGTGAAAATTCTGGTTTACGTAATGGTCCAGCATCACTCAATCCTGCCGCTTTATGCAATACATTTTGCTTTAGTCCAGCCCTTTTCTCTGTTCGTCTGAATCATAGAATCATAGAATGGTTTGGGTTGGAAGGGACCTTAAACTTAGTTCTAACCTGCCCTCCTTGGCCAGGGACCCCTCCTACTAAGCCAGATTCCTCTAAGTCCCATCCAACCTGGCCTTGAATACTTCCAGGGCAGCCACAGCTTTTCTTCACAACCTGTTCCAGTACCTCACCACCCTCACAGTAAGAAATTTCTTCCTAATATCTAGTGTCATTTCACATCTATTGTGCACAGTCATCTGACCTTTCTTATCCCTCGTCTGATGAGTCACTTGGTGCCACTTTTCATTCTGAGGTCTGTGCTCAAGTCCCTGACTCCTCTTGTTTCAGCTGATCACATGAAAGTTTGCCTATAGCCACTTGTGGCCTCCCTACCATGCTCCCTGAAGGCTTCATCCCACTGAGCAGAAGTGCATACATGTCACAGCAAGACCTGGGACAAATTTTGTTGGAGAAGAATTGTTTTGCACAGTTTGGTTGCAGACCTGGGACCAGAAAATTTACACCAGCTGCACATTTGTAGGAAGAGGGCTTATTTCTACATCAGTCTTGCCCTTCTATCCTGGTGACTGTAAGTCTCCAGCTGGAGACCAGGCCATGGGAGAAAATAAGATTAGCTGGCCTGCTTCCCCACCTTGACCACCTACACTAGCATATATTACCACTTAAGTGTTCTGACTTTCAGCCACAGATCAAACTGAGACAACAGGTGGCCTTATGCAGGCTGGCTTTGTCTTGCTTGTGGCTGGATACAAAGGTCACTTAGTCCAAGCCATAGTCTATGCCTTAGTGCAAAGAAAAGGTGACATTATTCACAGCAGTGATACCAGTATTTTTCAAAACAAGCAATACAGGACTCAATTATCCTTGCTGAAATTTTGTCGAAGAATCCAGCCTAGGTCTGACAGAAGGCATATAACATTATTTTACCCCAAACAGATGAAATTTGCCTAAGCTATAAGTCACTGAAATCAGCGGAGTGTCTGGTAAATGAGAGGATGTGTTTCCAGTTCCACTTATAATGTACTGAAAAAACAGTGTGAATGCCAAATGAAAGATACTAAAGCTGGGTCAGAAGTGCATGGCTCAGGGTAAGGAAGTTATTTCAGCTTGTGAGTTAAACAAGTAAGGATAATAAACAGAGACTGGCATAAAGGGTTAAAGCTTATACAGCTGTTTCACCTGAGTGTATTGAACAGAGCTAATATTTTTAGTTGACTTTAGGGATTTACATTTCTATAAAACAGAGTAATTTTATAAGTTTATAGAAGCAACAAAGAATGTAAAGCAGGTTATACAAAAGAAAAAACCCAATCAAAATGAACATGTCTGAAAGGAACAAGGATGCTGACAGAAACATGGGTCTCAATTGGTAAGGGGAGCTTAGAGACCACAGTGCCTCCTTTGGCGCCTGAGTCCAACACATAGGTAGGTATGGCTGGTAGCTAATGACATTGTATCACCTTGTCTAACCCTGTAGGTACCTCAGCTTCCCTGACACCTCGAGAATGCAAGAAATTCCTAAATCCAGAGACACCAAACCACCTAGGCTCACTATCTATGCCTTAATCACAGGTAAGTCTTCCTGTACTTATGCCGCCAGTAGGACTAGAACTATCTGGTTTAGGTAACACAGAAAAAGAGGATGACAAAGTGACTACATCCACATTTTTACCTGAGGAATCTGTGGCTCCTCTATTAATTTGGATTGTGAAATGTCCAACTTTAAATCTTTCCTTCCTGTTGGGCCCTTAGATCACATCTTTTTGTTCCCCAGAGAATGCCCTTGGCTGTGAGGTGACCTGCAATGGAACCTCCTCTGTCTATCACATGAACCTGTATGCAATAATGCAATATTTACTTAGGCCAGTGAATGGATAAAGGCAAAAAATTGACTCAGTAATGTAATTTTTTAGGCACTTGAATGAGATGAATATAAATAAAACCCTCTCCTTAAAAAGGTCATCATTCTGCTTTTATGAATGTGAGTCTTCATCCACCCCTTCCTATTCACTGTAGAGAGACACCCTGAGAAGTGACCAAATCAAGACTGGGAACTCCATTAGATGGCAGGATGCTTTAACATGACAAAGTTCAACACAGCAGAAAATAAATCTCGCTGTTCACTTCCCCCTTGAGACGACTTCCTTCCGTGTTTCCTGTAGCTGGATATGTGCTATGCAGGAGAGGGGGCAGGGTGACTACCTGGTGTAAATCCTTCTCTCCACTGGCAGATATCTTTAATTAAAATTAACCTTTTAATAGTGTATCTGAATTGACATACTCCTGACTTCACACTACCTGTCTCTCTTCTAGTCTTCTGGAGGCAGACTGGCAAAGCTGCAATGCATCATATTATCTAACACAGCAAATGTGCAACCTTCTTATAACAAGTCTTTCTCTGTGAGCCTCACATTAAGACCAAACCTGAAACCACAGATACTGGAAATGAAAATTGAAAAGTTTATTTGACTAACATTCCAACAACCTCTGCTTTTCTAGAAGAAACAGCTCAAACAATGTCTGCCTCTAAAGTGCTTCCTGTGCCATATTTTGGACCTGGAGCAGCCTCCCTTCTCATGCAGGCAAAAGACACTAACTATTCCATTTAAATTCCTTCTAAAGAATCAGGGGAAGGTTGCTAACATGGACCAGTGCAGGTTCCCTCATCTTGCAGCTTCACTTTATATTTCTTCCCTTTAAATCACATTGACAAATTCAGAGTAAATCAAAAGGATGTAGGAAAAGAGGTAAGCTCCAGTGCGAGCTCTCACTGCTTTCATGTACATGGTGTTTCTCATCCAACTCTAGCTTATACAACAGAATGCACAACGCAGTAGTCCCTGAGTTTTCACTTTTATAATTTCACAGTGGCCAAAGCACTGAAAAATACATCCATCAGCCAAACATTAGCTGCTTTGTTCTTCCCTCTATCTAGCTTTTTTCTTTCATCCCTTCTTTCTCTTTTGACCTTCTCTTACTCATTTCCAGTTCTTTGTCCCTCTTTCCAGTACTATAATGCCTTTCCCGTCTTACTAAACTTCAGTTCTACTTCCAGTCACTGTGGAACTTGTTTAGTTTTTCCTTCTTTTGTCATTTCTGTTTTTCTCTTTATAGCATGACCTCTCTTCCTTTTGCTGATCCATTAATTTCTCTGGTCAACCAACTACTTTACTACTTTCTCTCTGTAAAGATTCCATTGTCATTCTCTTTTTTTCTGCCTTCCATCCTTCCCTCATTTTTTTCCTCTTCCTCTTCAGAAGCATTTTCTTTGTCTTAATACTCTCCCAGAATATTTCTTCTCTGACATTAATAGAAAAAGTTTTATTCATTGTCTTGCTTTCCCACAGGCTCAGTTCTCTCTCATCTCTCCCTTTTTGACTTCTAAGTACTTAGAAGCCACAAATATCCATGTAGCAGCTGGAGTAACTTAGTTTGATCAAATAGTGTTGATCAGACATAGGTGAGATAAATGAAGAGTATAGCTGGACTGACCAGGAGCACACAGTTTCCCAACACAGAACTGCCCAAGAACAAAAGAAGCTCACCAGTTTTGAGGATCTCAGGAGCTCTCCAGTGCTGTCAACAGCTTAAAGGGGAAACCTGAGGAATAGTGAAGAAATGGATGTGGAAAACGCAGGGAAGATGGACTAAGGGAATATTAATTTTATATTATGTTTTTTTATGTCTTTCAGGTCATTAACATTTAGGGTCTGTAGAAGCAGCTTGAGAGAGCCATTTATATTTATTGTTCGAAACTTCTCAAAATTGTGTTATGAAGAGCATTTTAGGCTCTGTCAGGGTTATTTCTAACATGGGAGAAAAGTTAATTCCTCCCAGAACCAAGTTATTATCATAATTTACTAGTGTATGTCTATCATAACTATGTTTTTTCTTGGAATCCTTCCAGCAGGTAATTTTGGGAGACCATTTAAGTCAGCCCTTTCTCTCTACTACATAATGAGAGCATGGGGATTTTGATTACTATTACCCCCTTTTTAACTTTTCAACTGTTATTTTAAAAACTGAGGGTTGGGTTTTTCATTCTTCCAATTTGGCTTTCAGAGTGTAAAATGAAGGTCTGGCACTCCAGGGTGTATGTTAGCTACAGGATAATGTTTGTGGCAGAGAAGTATACAAGGCAAGAAATGGCTTTTGTGGGTGATTAAATACTGAAGTGAAGCTGAGGTGTTTGATAACCACAGAAGCTATTTATTGTCTGTATACTCCAGTGCCATGAACATTATTCCTATTATACAACAAGACAAAAGAAGATTCAACAAACCATAACGAGAGAAGGATGAAGGGGTTTTTTGGTTGTTGCTTTTTTGCTTGATGGAAGTTTGAAAGTTCTAATTCATTTTGTGCTTTTCCTAACATTTCCTTTCACGTTGAAGGGTGGCAGGGGAGGGGATTAAGGCCAAAAGACAGAGATTGGCCTGCAAATGGTGGTGGTAGGGACTGAACTCTGAATAAATATTGGGAGTTATCACATGTTGTCATAAACAGCAGTGCTCACTGTTTTGCTGGGACTCCAAAAAGACCATGCTAATAGTATTCATAAAAGGCATTTCTTTATGTTGTGACAAATAAGCTTAGGAAAAGAATCAAGTATTATCAAGTATAAAAAACCCCAACAATGTGATATATTAAGAAGATAATGGTAATATGCATCTTCTACATGTTCTATTAATCCTCATAGTAGCAGTGAGAGCTCAGGAAATACTGCAAGACCAGGCTCAAAAATGCTACTCAGATTCTAAGTGGCAATTCCCTGTGGCTTGTTCCCTGCTTGCTTCCTGATATTTCTGTCAAGTATTTTGGTTTTTTGGGATGGCCCTCAGTGATCTTCATCAAGATTTTATTCTCAGAATGAACTGAAAGATACAATGAGTTTTGAATAAAAAAAAATCCATCAGAAACAGGGAAAACATACCTGCCTCACTGTCATTACTTAAGAGGCGTCAAATCCTCCTTAAATCACTTGAGTTGTTAAAAAGAGCAGAAACAAAATGGTGTAGCTAAAATGACCAGCTACCCAGTGGAAACTCTGAACAGAGGAAATCAGTCACAGCCAACCCCACCACTGGTCTTTGTTTGTAGATGTTGCTCATTAAACAATTATGAGCAGACAATGTATTTGTGAAGTGTGAACTCTGTTTGCAAATGGCTTGCCCAAGATAAACAAAGTCTGCTTTGTCGAATCACGAGAAATAATTTAACCATCTGTAGTCACAACAACCCCGTGAGTAGCAGCTCACCACTTCAGAGGTGGAGAATTCACAGAGAAAAATGTTTTGCAACAATGGCAAAATGTGAATTAACTACATTTTAAAGCAGTGTTAATCATGCTACGATTTTCTTTGCACATCTCCTTACAGGAAATAATACAAATTCCATGGGAATGTTTGTTACTTTAATGAATTAACATTAAATGACTTTTAATGTTGACAACACTTGCTGTCTGCCCGTAGACATTCCTTCAGGCCAGACTGTTTCTGAAAGTATTTTTAAGTCATTAAAATATTATCTGAGCATATTGTTGAGTACAGCTTTGAAAGGTGCTGGACTGTCATCACAAGCTCACCTAGCAAGGCAGATTAAGGGGGCTTGCACCTGCCAGCCACAACACAGCAGCAGCACATGGTCCTGCTGCCCCCTCTGAGGTCCCTCCCTGCCTCTGCTGCACTGGATGACAGTGAAGGCAGGTTCCATAGCCCTCCATCCCTTCCTGTTCATGCCCAGGAAATATTTCCTCAGTATCAATATGTTAGTTGTTGCCAGCCGATTTTCCTCTCTTTTACTGATCATCATATGTGACTTAACAGATCAGTGCCCTCTCCTGTGAGACTCAGTACCCTACCAAGCACATTCTCTTATTTGGATGATCAATTATTTTAAATACCTTTGAAATGCAAGGGTACAGTTTTGTTCAAAAAGGAGGTATTTTCTCATTATTGCTTGTGTCCATGTTTTATATTATTTACAGCATCTAAACATTTGTATCTGTTGTTGAATTGTGTATAAAAAAATAAAAATGCACTAATGGAAATTTATTTTAACGCCTAATATAGCCACACAAAACAACTGTATGGACTCAATGATTCTTGTTGTTTTTCAGGTACAAATTTCCATATGAATTATGGGATAATATTTCTGCTCTCGAGTGGAATGTGAGTACAGCTTTCTTTGTGGTATTCAGTGCTAATGTGCATATTTAAATGACAAATAAAGTTCTACTTATTCTAAATTATCTTGAATGACTATAGGATATGAAAACGTACTGTTAAATTCAGATGTATCATTTAGAAGAAGGTTTTCATTCTCCTATGATGTGACCTAATTTCAAAAAAATTGAGACTGGGAGTTGTGCTCTCTTTGTTTTACACAGCAGATGTTAATGCCATTATCTACTTAATTTGAAAGCTGCACTGATTTCCACTGTTTCTTCCTTTGAGTGTCATTGCTGTATAAAAAAATACTATCAAGTATAGCAAAGGTCATTCACAGTTACATCCAAAATGCTGCCCTGATCTTACAAGCAATAACCTGTTTTTTTGAAAATCGTATGAATGTGGATGGCTGTAATGTGACTATTGCATAAGGCTGGGTGGCATAATAGAATAACAGAACTGGGATTGTCGTCCAAAAAAAACATCATAAGAAGATTCCTCATGGCCTTATTTTCCCCTGAGGTATGCACATTCTTGAAAGCAAAATGACATGGGGCAAAATAGCACTGGCCTGTATTTTTGCATACTATTTTATTTCAGTAGTTTCAAGATCAAACCTGCTCAGTTTACAGGTCTACTTCAGAATACTCTATGCTTGCCTCAGGTTTTAGAGATTTAACAGTATTGTGGTCTACAATCCATCAGTATCTCCTTTCCAAAACTTAAAAAAAAATCTTTGTTGATGCTACTTTAATTCTCAGCATTTTTCATATCATAAAACTCCTAAAAGTCTACTTGCTGCATCCTTCTTCAAATGCAATGCATTGCAAAATGTATTAATTCTTCTTTTTCATATTTTATTTCAACAGCCTAAAAACTCAGCTGCCCATTATATGAATTGTGAAATCATACTTCTTTGGCTTGTGGTCTTTCCAAGTATCAGAAACATCTAGTATTGGGCTTTATCAGTACTAAGTTAAGGAATCTGTAAGAAAAACGTGGGATGTGAACAGAATTGGTATTGATAATTCAGTGGGTGGCATTCTTCCTCCAACTGCTACAGATTCACTGGATCAGAATGCCAACAGAGGGATGAGCTTTCAGTTAAAAGATTCTTAGGTATGTGATTTAAAATAATTTCCCTACACCTGTGTCGGTAGAAACTCCTCTAAACCCCGACACGAAAGTACCCTAACTGTATGAACAAGAAAAAGAATGTGACAGACCATTAAGCAAGTACAACAGAGGGTGCAAATAGTAATTTGGAAAACAAGTAAAAACTCCTGCAGCAATATGATCTCTAAGACATTGGTTACTGGATGAACTTATGGGCAGTGTCAGGTGGATGTTGAAAAATTTGTACTCTATAATATAGGCTCTACAGAGATAATATAGACCCTACATTATAATAGATCCTGTAGAGAGACCTAGAAAAATCAGAGGGCTGGGCAAACACCAGCTGTATGAAGTTTAACAAATATCAGTGCTGGATTATGCTCCTGGGAAGGGGCAACCCTGGATGTATGGACAGACTGGATGTATGGAGGCTGGAGACCAGCATCGTGGAAAGGGAACTGGGGACTGTGGTCAATGGAAAGTTGTACGTGTCAGCAGTGCCCTGAGAGCCAGGAGAGCCGACCATGTCCTGGGGGCATCAGGCACAGCATCGCCAGCCAGGCAAGGGAGGGGATTGTCCTGCTCTGCTCTGGGCTGGGGTGGCCTCACCTCGGGTGCTGGGGGCAGTTTTGGGTGTCACAATACAAGAAGAATATTGAGCTATTAAAGACAGTCCAAAGGAGGGCAACGAAGATGGTGAAGATATGAGATGTGGCTGACATCACCTGGTTTATTCAGCCTGGAGGAGACTGAGAGTCCAGAGATTCCTCATGAGTGAGATATTTACAAGCAGGTACTGATCTCTTCTTTCAGACACCCAGTGACAAGACCCAAGGGAATGGACTGCAGTTGTGTCAGGGGAGGTTTAGGTTGGAGATCAGAAAAAGGTTCCTCACCCAGTGGGTCGTTGGACACTGTAACAACTCCCCAGGGAAGTGGTCACAGCACGAAGCCTGACAGAGCTCAAGAAGTGTTTGGACAATGCTCTCAAGCACATGGTGTGATTCTTGGGACTGTCCTGCACAGGGACAGGATCTGGACTTCGACTGTCCCGTGGGTGCCTTCCAGCTCAGGATATCCTATGAATATTTTGTGGGAGAATTACTATGCACAGTGCAGTGTAGCTAAGAACTTACAAATAAAAGGAAAGTATGTCTACTAAATATTATCTGAAATTATTTTTGCCTTGTAAACAAAATTCACAGTGATGTCAGAGCTGAAAGAAAAAATCTGTTAATTGAAGTAATTTCTAATACATGAAAATTGCTTTTTTTTCTTACAGAATCATGTGGCAAGACTTCCTAGAATTGTTTACACTGTAACTGGAAAGTTGCATATACGCCAGCTAAATTTAAAAAGAGGTGCAAGCTGATATTAGGAGAGGAGGACATCATGTGGTGTTTTAATATTCTCAGACTATACGATAAATAAAGACAAAGAAAGTCACCTTGTTGTCTCTGAGCTGAAAGCTGCGTAACTCTACAGCAAAACGCATCCCTTCATTTCTCATTTCCATTTAGCATTGTATTACTCAAAGCCCCTCCAACAATGCCTTGTTATGCCAAATTCTTTTAGTGGAATAAAGATCAAACTTTACTTCTGTAAGATCAGGATTACTTAACATCTGCAAATTTTTTTTTCCTATACGTGTTCTTAGTTTTGGGATACATGTAAGTAACTAAATATGGAAAGTGCCTTCCAAGAATATAGCTATTGTAAAAAAAATCCAAAATAAACAAAGAAATTAGTAGACACTTAAGCCATGCAGTCAAGGTTGCTCTTAAGATAATTCCAAAGGTTTGAAAATGTTATAATGAGAAAACCTTTTCATTATAATGAGAAGTATGTTTATTCATTTTTCTTGAGAAAATCTTACAATAGCCTTTAAAACATGATCTTGAGAGAAACTTTTCTAGGAACAGCAAACTATAGAGCATCTTTGCTGAACAGAAAATAGTACAGCTCATCTCAGCTGTGCAGTTTCAGTCCTGAATCCAGATATTTTGGCAACCATACAGTATGCAAACAAACATAAACTTTGTAAACACATGATTAGGCAGGACCCTTCTGCAGGATCCCATATTTAGGATGGTCATAAGATACTCAAACAAAGAATTAATGCATTTGTATATACAATCCCCATAGAGACAGATTATGAAATTTTCACAGATAAACCCTCCAAAAAGGATTCATGACGAAACACTATCCATAGCATTATAAATACGTACCAAACCCATTCTTAGCAAACATTCCAATATATCATTTTCAAATAGAGCCCCCTTAGTCTCCGTAATACATGTCTTTCAGACAACAGACTTCCCTCTATCTCACAGATGAAAATGAAGAAAATGTGGGAGACATCCTAGTGGTATTGTCTCTATATTAGCACACTATCTTTGTCAAGTAAAAGACTAGAAATTTAAAGGATGCAGAAAAGACCTGTAATCAGAAAAAAACCCTTTAGAGATTAGGGCCAGAATTTTGAATGAGATTGAGAAAAATAATATATTAATTTAAATTAAATACTTCATTGTTTCTTAAATCTATTTTGCTATAAAGTAGGATTTTGTTTCAAATTTAAATCAAATTTAGTATCAGTACAAAATGTATGTGGTTGAAACTGTGTCATAACAAAATACTTCAAGTGTAAGTTAAAGAAAACTACTTCAAGTGTAAGTTAAATAAAAAATTCATTACACCTGAAAATAACACAAAAATCGTGGAAGAAAGAAAAAAAATAGTTCAGGTTCACCAAAGTGAATCTTTTAGTTTTCTTTAATTGCATCCAAAGCTAAAAGAAAAATCACTTACTTGTATGGTTCTGTAGAAAAGGAAAAAATTGCAAGAATATGATGACGATTTTGTTAACAGAAGGGTTAATTTTATTCTGAGGGAGAAGCTAAATAACACCTAGCCAAATCACTGTATTGTTTAAAACAAATGAGTTAAACGGACCTTTTACGCTACATATAAAATGTTACTGGACATGGGGTTTTTCCCCTCTCATGACAGTACAAAACAACAGATGTTCAGGCAAGCCATGCTCAAGGATTCATATGAAACAAATAATAAAAGCCCTAGTCCTTTGTGATGAGATATCACTTGCTAGTGATGGAACTATTCAAAAAGAATTGTAAGAAGAAAAGGAACATTATGTTGCTTGATACCACGGACCAGTGTGCGGAATTATGGAACAGCAGAGACCTCTCTCAGTTTAGTCTTAATATGTCACTTGCTTAGTTCAGAAGCTCAGTGTGCCAAGCATTTACTGCAATTACATGAAGAATTTTTACACCCTTGGCTATACCATATAGAGTTCATTAAACAAATGTTACTACTTCGAAGAAAAAACACATTTGGTGTCACTTAATTTATATTCAGATAACTTGAAATAGAATTATACGGGGACAGTCCTGAAAGAAGTAGCCAGGATCACTTACTCCAATTCACTACAATCACAGATTACATTATTTATAATTTCTTTTATTTCAGCCTTTTATTTCAGCATTGCACTAAGCAGATATAGCATAAAAGATCATGTTTATCATACATTGTCAGGGTCAATCAAAGTAAATTTCTGTAATGTGCTCATGGGGAGAAAAACAAATGGCTGTGGTTGAAGTTTCAGGCAGAAGCAAATTTAAGTAAAATCCAGTGTTTGCAGAGGCAGGAATGGTAGCATACGCTCAAGAGAAAAGAAGGAAAACCACTTCTGTTGGTTTTTTCACCCAATCCCTTAAGACAGATGCTGCAATATTATAGGCTAGATCTGTTTTGAGGGTAAAGTGAATGACAGAGGCAGATCTGCTTTTAATGCTATTTGATGTATTTTTTGAAAAGAAGCTTTAAATGCTTGAGGCACAAGGGGAAGAAATTTCTGAGATCTTTCCAGCCGATGCTCCTCTCAGAAAGCCTTTTCTCTGGGCTTTCCTTTGCAGCCATGCTTCAAGTATTTCCATAGGCATCCTTGCCTACTCTCCGCCTGCTGCTCCCAGCAGCAGCAGCTCCTCAACAGGCCTTGGTCCCCCCCCCCCAGGCTCACAGACATCTGCATTTGCCCACATCCTCCAGGTACATCACTCACTTCCTTCTGGCGGTGTCTGTGACCCATGGGTTTGACAATTGTCTATTTGTTGTTCTTAAGAAGGGCTCAGGAGACCAACTGACCCAGCTTAATTAGTTTATTGATTGGTACCATAAAGTCCATAACCAATTAGTGAGAGCAAAGTTATTAATGTCCAGTTCTGCAATAGTTTACTGTGGGAATGCAGCCATGCAGCAGAATAAAGCAAACACAAGATACAGCTCATCATAGCCCCATGTGTATCCCGCTTCTTCCCCAGGTCACATGAGAAAACCTTCCATTGTGTGCACTTTGGTCCTCATTTTCCCTAACACAGACAGGACAATATACGTTCTGGGCTTATTCTGTCTTGCTACTATTACAAAAGGAATAACTGGCCTAACCCCTAGCAGAGAGACTACAGCACTTCAACTGTTAAAAAGAATGACTGCTGCAGAATGGAGTGTAGCATGAATGCAAAACATTTTGAGAATGTAAAACAGAGTAACAAGACTTTGGATAACAGGGCAATAGATCCTATTCACTATCTTTCTCAATGAGATTTAGTTATATCTATCATATAAATAGGTTTTCTATACTGTGAAATTCATAGTCATATGCTAGTGCTTTAGTGGAAAATTAAGCATGGTGTTTTACAATCAGTAGTTGAAGTTAAAGAAGGAATTACAGAATACAGCTGGGATGCAGCGATCAGCATTTGTGCTCTGATAGCAAGCAGGTTGTTCATTCCCTATATATAGGGAAAAAAGCTCCACGCCAAAAATGTTCTATTGTTATACGTTTTGAGGTGTTGTGTTTGGGCCATTAGGCACATCTTCATAAAGGAAATTTTTATTCCTTTAATATGGCTGCAAATAGCTGGAGGTATCAACATGTTGTATAATTAAAGGACTATGTTATACAGGACGAACTAACATGATTGCTTCTAACAAAACCCAGCAGGAGAGAGAGAGAAACTCATCTGCATTGGAACATGATTGATTATGATCAGGATCCATAAGGCACGTCATTTAACACAGTTCTCAGTTTACAAAAGTAGAGAGATTTCTTGTTCTGTTTCCAGGAGCCAGCTTATTGTGTCTCCTTGCTACAGTTTTTCTCTCAAGACTTTTTTGATCATTACCTTTTGTAAGGATTACACTGTGACATTCAGTTTAAGGAAATACAATAATTTCTTTCTATTTCAATTTTGTAACTTTATTGGGATTTGATTGTAAATGTTTTGAAAGTAGCATCATATTTGACAGCATATCTCATTGTTTTTAAGAGGTAAGCAAACCTACTGTAGCATTGTGGTAGCAAGGACTTTGTTCTCACCATAACAGAGGCAGGAGGGCTACTGCATTTGAAAGGACTTCAGCAACACTCTTGGAGCTGAAAACAGATACATTGAAATTAGTTCATTGAAAATAAGTTAATTTTCCAGTTTCATTGAAGAAAATTGATCCACAAAGGAAAGGCAGTGTGGGGGGTTCATTAGTGCAGTATTTCTTACGTGAGTTCATTGACGCCTTGCTCTCATGTCGCGAATTGAAGTCTCAGCTAATTCATGATGATACTGCAGTGCAGCTCATTTCTGAATGTATGTCGTAATACTGTGCTAGTGGTTCATTCTTTCTCATGGTAGAGTGGTTGTGCTCTGAAGGGTGTCATACCTTGAAAAATAAAAAAACATGATCATAAGTGGCCTATATAATTCCCAGCCTAGATTATTCAGCGACGTACAGAGAACATGAAAAGGCTCATACATTTTCCTGTATTTTTCCAGAAAATGGGTTTGCATCTTGTGTAAAACCCTTGAGGAGTCATTAAACAGAGAAGGATGAAATAGTAAACTCTGATAAAGGAATAAATAGCAAAAATACTTGTGGAAATCAGATGTTTGACCCTTTGTAAACAGAGGAGAGCAATTTGTCAGTGGAACCAATCCTCCTCTTCAGTCTGTGCAATTGCTTTTTCGAATGGAAATTTATTATAAAAGTGGTAGAACTGCTTTTTTTTCCCCTTTTTTTTTTCTGAGGTCTTCCTAGAAATTTGCAGGTGATGAGAGAAGCCTTCATTCTAATAAAAGAATAGGCCAGCTTACTGATTGGAGAAAATTACATGGAGTTTTTTAATCAAAGTCTCTGTGGTCTGCTGTCTGATATTCTAGGCCAGATGTCAAATGTTTTTCACTGATGTCGATGTTGAAGTAATCACTAAGCCAATTCCAAGAATGAGTAAGTGAGACTGTAATAACATTTCATTTCAGTATTACATAAGCTTTTTTTCCCAGCTATGAACAAAGTAACAGGACCCCTCTGATTCAATATAATTACACAAACTATTACTTTGAAATTTGTGAGACAGTTTTATGTGTGGGCAATTGCTCTATACATATATATGGGAGGTTTCAGTACAAAATGCAAAAACACATTTACAAAGTTTTATATTTTTAAACATTTACATTTAATTTAAAACATAATTACATTTTTCATATTTAATCTATTTTATTAAGTTTATCTTTGCTGCTACAGTATTAACCAGTAATGTGAAAGGCAAGAATTTTCTAGAAAAGAGACTTTGCAATTTGAAAATGGGGAGAGAAAGAACTATCTGGCTCAATGGATGATGTACCTTAGTGAGTGAATCTCAGCTGGATATTGTGAGACTGTGACATCAAATATTTTACAGTTTTTATGTGAAATATAATCAAAGTTACTCATAGTGATGCAGAGAATTAGTCTAGTAGAACTAACTCAGAACTTAAGAAACACATTGTCTATAGCTATTTCAAGAGGAAAGTGGTGATATAACGAAAGAAATAAATATTTGTCACAGATAAATAGAGAAAAAAACAAATCTAACTAATAGGAAACAATATACAATGCACAGAGTAA
Source organism: Ifrita kowaldi (assembly GCA_013398055.1). NCBI lineage: Eukaryota > Metazoa > Chordata > Aves > Passeriformes > Cinclosomatidae > Ifrita > Ifrita kowaldi. The sequence continues at coordinate 521,794 of VZRS01010058.1, read as the reverse complement.
TCTTACTGTATGGGTAATTTAATAAATTAATGGGTAAATTAATATGGGTAATTATTAATACAAAGCTACTCAGGTGGCACATTGACCCTTAGTAGAAACTAATAAAAGATTAATATTGCCTCTTTCACCACAATTCATGTCTTCATTGAAAAGATATTTTGTTTACGTATCTTCTGATTTATCCACTGCATATCTGGTGAGCAGCTATCCAATTTGCTATTCCTTCACTGGTGAAGGGCTGCCTCGTTTCTTAGAATTTCATATTCCTTCATGAGCTTTGCTATGGTGCTTGGTACTTCAGTTTCATAAGCAGTGATGACATCATGAGGTTTTCAGATTGCTTTTCTGAGAAGAAGCATTATTTATGCTCATTTTGCAGAAGAGGAATATTTGCAGAAGGCATGGGAAGGTTGACACAAATATGTGTTACTGTTGCCCAGTACCCATCCAGGATTGTTTTTCAGCATCCCTCATCTCAGAACACACTTTGTGCAAAGCTCAGCTTGCTCCCTGCATGCAGTTGGGTTGTTATTTGCAATGTCTCTAATTTCAGCTCATGCCTCCTGTATATAAAGCATGTGTACAAGCAGAGTATGTGTAGAAACCAAGGTCTTGCGGGACAGACAGGGTCCAGCTCCTCTCGCTGGGCACGCAGGACAGACTGGACTCCTAAGCCTGCAGCTCAGGCGTCACTGCTGGCTCCAGCTGTACCTCTCAAGGGCCTGTGATCTGATCCAAATTAATTTGGCAATTAATTTAGGCGAGACAGAAGGACTCCTTTCAAGGATGGGGGCACTAGATCTTTTAAGGAAAGGTCACTAGAACAATTTAATGGAGCTTAGCAGCCCTTGAAGGGATACCATGTGCTTTTCCTGAGATACCGTGGAATCCCTTTTGGCTCATATTTCCTAAGTTTTTTCAGTATGAGAGAGCCACACAACAGGAAAACTTACATTTCAAAACCCAAGTTTAAAGTCTGAGAAATGTGTCAGAAAGTGAAGACAGAATCTTAAAATGGGAAGCATCACACAAGATTCAAAACAAGCAGGACTACCAGTCCTATTCCCAGAAACAGGCAGAATAGAAACAAGTTAGAGAAATATTGCAACAGCATAAACCCTTTAGAAATATAAGAGCTTTCAGCTTATTCAGAGTGATCCCCAGGGACAATTCTCTGTCCTGCAATCCAGACTTAGCCTACCAAGTACCTCAGAGGACAGTGAATGCAAGATTGAGTATACAGTGAATAAGTAGATTAGTTAGAAAAGTTAACATTTCATTCATAAGCTCAGACATGATCTTCTACTATAGACCTATGTCATAATATAAAAATTTTCCCATAAAGTGAGCAGCTTTGTGATTAAGACACAGGCTGAGGAGCTCCAGCATCCATGATACCTTTCTGCTATATCAGGCAAAACCATTTTCATGTGCTACCTATACAGCAAGGACCAAAAAATCTGCAGTGATTGAGATAGTCCACTGCCACTTTGACAGTGTAATGCTGAATTAAATGAAAAACTTGGAGACACATATGACTAGATACTATTGCATAAAACAACAGTTCTCCAGAACTGCCTCATGCAAAAAATTTGCATGTGCAGAGCAGTCTTTGCACACTCAGGTGTTGGTATACAGACATCATAAATGTTTGCTTACAGCTTGGGCCCTAAATGAAAATTATAATACCCATATAATCTTTCAGGTTGGAAAAAATGGGAAAATCAGTACCACAGCTAAAACTGCTGGGGATAATAAGGTTACATTCCAGAACACGGGTCTCATTCCATTTATGTATACTTCATGACAAAGGACATGTGCCCTTTAATAAAAAGTCGCACATTGAATTGTCTAGCATTGTCAAAGACAATCTCTCTAAGCAAAACCTCTTGAAAATAATATCTAGTATAACTCCCTTGACCATGTAAAAAAATCCCTCCAACAAATAATGAATCATTTCCATTATTTATCAATTTTTCAATATTTTTGCCTCTTCACTTGCTTGTTGAAAATAGCTTATTTTCTTTTAACCTGTGTTTGAAATTGTTCACTCAATTTTTTGTGAATTTTTGTTTCTCCATAACTTCTTATTTCAGTTGTTTTCTTAGCTACAATGGGTCACTGGAGACTCATATAATTGTTTCTTACTCTCTAGTTGGATGTGTGAAATTGTAGATACAGAGCCTCTGATGTGAAAGCTCCTGGAAAATAAATACCTGCAATTGTTGAGCATGCAACATTAAAATATGTTTTATGAGATGTTCATGGCAATAAAAAGACACTTCCAGAAAGTATACGGGAAGAAAAACCCTGGTAGGAAAACATCCCCAAATCATTTTTTATTTTGTGCAAGTATTTATGGAAATAGTATTTGCTGCAGTGGGCTAGAACTTACACAAACAATATTTTTCCTACTCTTCAGGGAACCAGAGAAATAACACATAAGTAAATCATCCAAAAGACGTATTTTTGTTGAAATATTACTGTTTCAATATTTGGAAGACAGAAATTGGTCAAAACCTGATTATCATGACACAATCAAACACGTCAAAGCTCACACTGGTGAATGCAGGCTGAACATTCGAAACGACACCAATAAAAAGGTAGGCATATTCTTGTATTTAACATCCCCAAAATATGGCTTTCAAAGTCCTACATACACTGTGGAAGCAGAAAATTTTGCCTGATTCTCGGTAAGAAAGACTGTAAATACTACTCCAAACACGTTCTTAATAAGGCTTTCCATAGCCAAAAAAATAAAGCTACTACTGGGAGGTCACCAAAAGGAGGAGGATGACAGAACAGGTAGCTCATGCTCTGTGTCCTGGCTCTGACCATTGAGATGCTTCTTCCATCTCCTCTGCTTTCTCCTCTCTCTTATCTCTAGCAGTAACATAAACAGGAGGACCCTGGCTCTTCTCAGTGTGAACTATGGCAACTTTCCCAAATGAGACTGCAGATCTTCCCAGCGTTCTGTGAGCAGAGCAACAGCACGAGGCTAGTAACTACTGCTGGAAGATGGAAAAGCAAAAAGCTTACTGAAGGAAGCTGAGAATGAAGAGAAGTTTCCATAGGGAAATCATGGGGAAAAATAACATCAGCCCATTTCGGGATGAGGATGGTCACCTCACAAACAGGAACAGAGCTGAGGAAAAGGTGTTTAACACATTCTCTGCCTCTGTTTCCAACACGAAGGATGGACCAAGGAGGTCTCAGTGCCCTGAGCTGCAGGACCATATCTGTGAGAATGATCAACTCCCAGTCTACCTGATACGTGCAGGATCTGCTGCCCCAGCTGAATCCCGACAAATCCATGGGGCCCCATGGGATTCATCCAGGAATCCTCAAAGAGCTAGCTAATGTCATCGCAAAATCAAATTCCTCCAGATCACTGGAAACCTCATGAATCACTGGTCCATTGCCCATTTTGAGAAGAATACAGGGCTGTCTGGCTGGCCTGTTTGATGGGGCTTGGATGTAAAACATGAATATTTCCAAGTATCAAGACTTTTGTGAATGGGAAAACTGTGTTCAGCCCAAAGGTTGCCAGAATATGGGTGGGAGAAAGGAATCTGTTTTAAAAAAAGGATGTGTTTCTGAGAGATAGAACAAGAAGTTTGATCTCAGTGAGATGTAAAAGCAAGACAACAGTGGAAAAAATAGATGATGATCATCAAGGTGTTAGAACAAAGGAAGAGAATGGTTTCTTGTTGCATTTTATAGCAACCAATCTTAGGGACAGTCAAAATGGTAGATGCACACTCATAAAGGTATATTCTATATATTGAAGCCGTAAGTGTGAATTGCAGGCAGTTTTAACCAAGAAGAGGGCTAAAGGAAAAATATAATTCTCCAACAGAAACATATAAAAACTAACAGTTTGAAAGGAGAAAGCTAAAAAATCCTTGTTAATGAGATAAGATGAATAAAATGAGGTATTAGCTTTTGGAAAGGGATGAAGTTATGGACAGTCTCGCTCTGCACTTTGTATTGAGCAATAATATCTGTTTTCTGAAATGATCCACACATAGCATTGAGCTTTGCTATTTCCTTTTATTCAGACTGATGATTTTGCTAATGCATTTTCCCCTTGGGTGTATTTTTCAAAGTGACTCCTCCCTAACTCCTGATATACAGGCCTTTCTATTGCCAGCAAGTGAGGTCACGACTTACCATCTTGGGTGACCGGACAACACATTCTTACTGGGACTGCCACAAAGCTGTGCTACTGTCACCCTTCAGACCACTCTTGGTGACATGTTTAACCGTGTCTATACCAGAGTCACAGCTGTCCGTTGATTACTGCTCTTTTTGTGAGCTCTTTATGTGTCATTGTGTTACAAGCAGGCTCATTTCACAGAGCATGCATCCCATCAGAAAGGCACCTTTGCTTACACTAGCTGCAAAACTCATTTTACACAGCCTGTTTTAGTCCATCACAGCAGTATTGTGCGTTTTGCATTAAGTAAAGGGCATGCTATTCTGGTTTCTTTGAAGATGTTGTGAAAGGTGGGCTAGCAGTACAATCCTGATCATGGTCCCACCTTTTCCTTAGTCTGAGTAATCAAAGCAATTCCACTAATCCCTTCACAGAGATGAGAGCGGCTTAGTTGTGTTCATGACAATGGCTTGCTGTTTTTCAGCTGGGGCTTTATTCATAAAATGGTGTCTGAGGCAAAAGGACACTTTGGGGGTGCACCCTTGAAAATTTGGCATCTCAGTGAATTTAGTATTTCTGCACTGTTCTGCAATATAATTTCATTAAGAGCTGAATTTTTTTGGTCGGAACCAAAAGCCAGAAAGACTCTTCAGGTTTCTCAGTGGAATTCAGTGCCTCATGATTTCAGGGAAAGACTGATTTAGGATTTGGGTTTTCTTGTGGACATTTCCAGGAACGATTGAAAAGATGACCACAAACCACAAACACCTTGTTATTAGGAATGTTCCAGGGGAGACACTACACTTCTATAAAATCTTCTTGGCTCCTGGGATAAATAATAGTCTTCCAACATGTTTATTGGCAAGTTGAATATGAGTCAGCAGTGCCCTGGCAGTCAGGAGAGCCAGCTGTGTCCTGTGGGGCATCAGGCACAGCATCGCCAGCTGGGCAAGGGGGAGGGATTGTCCCACTCTGCTCTGCACTGGGGTGGCCTCACCTCGAGTGCTGGGGGCAGTTCTGGGTGCCACAATATAAGACAGATATAAAACTATTAGAGAGCATCCAAGGGAGGGCACCAAAGACGTTGAAGGGCCTTGAGAGGAAGCCATATGAGGGTGCCTGAAGTCACTTGGTCAGCCTGGAGAAGAGGAGACTGAGGAGACACCTCATCATAGTCTACGAATTCCTCATGAAGGGAAGAGGAGGGGCAGGCACTGATCTCTTCTCTGTGGTGATCCACGACAGGACCCGAGAGAATGGCCTGAAGTTGTGTCAGAAGAGGTTTAGGTTGGATATTGGATAAAGGTTCTTCCCCCAGAACATGNATGTCATCGCAAAATCAAATTCCTCCAGATCACTGGAAACCTCATGAATCACTGGTCCATTGCCCATTTTGAGAAGAATACAGGGCTGTCTGGCTGGCCTGTTTGATGGGGCTTGGATGTAAAACATGAATATTTCCAAGTATCAAGACTTTTGTGAATGGGAAAACTGTGTTCAGCCCAAAGGTTGCCAGAATATGGGTGGGAGAAAGGAATCTGTTTTAAAAAAAGGATGTGTTTCTGAGAGATAGAACAAGAAGTTTGATCTCAGTGAGATGTAAAAGCAAGACAACAGTGGAAAAAATAGATGATGATCATCAAGGTGTTAGAACAAAGGAAGAGAATGGTTTCTTGTTGCATTTTATAGCAACCAATCTTAGGGACAGTCAAAATGGTAGATGCACACTCATAAAGGTATATTCTATATATTGAAGCCGTAAGTGTGAATTGCAGGCAGTTTTAACCAAGAAGAGGGCTAAAGGAAAAATATAATTCTCCAACAGAAACATATAAAAACTAACAGTTTGAAAGGAGAAAGCTAAAAAATCCTTGTTAATGAGATAAGATGAATAAAATGAGGTATTAGCTTTTGGAAAGGGATGAAGTTACGGACAGTCTCGCTCTGCACTTTGTATTGAGCAATAATATCTGTTTTCTGAAATGATCCACACATAGCATTGAGCTTTGCTATTTCCTTTTATTCAGACTGATGATTTTGCTAATGCATTTTCCCCTTGGGTGTATTTTTCAAAGTGACTCCTCCCTAACTCCTGATATACAGGCCTTTCTATTGCCAGCAAGTGAGGTCACGACTTACCATCTTGGGTGACCGGACAACACATTCTTACTGGGACTGCCACAAAGCTGTGCTACTGTCACCCTTCAGACCACTCTTGGTGACATGTTTAACCGTGTCTATACCAGAGTCACAGCTGTCCGTTGATTACTGCTCTTTTTGTGAGCTCTTTATGTGTCATTGTGTTACAAGCAGGCTCATTTCACAGAGCATGCATCCCATCAGAAAGGCACCTTTGCTTACACTAGCTGCAAAACTCATTTTACACAGCCTGTTTTAGTCCATCACAGCAGTATTGTGCGTTTTGCATTAAGTAAAGGGCATGCTATTCTGGTTTCTTTGAAGATGTTGTGAAAGGTGGGCTAGCAGTACAATCCTGATCATGGTCCCACCTTTTCCTTAGTCTGAGTAATCAAAGCAATTCCACTAATCCCTTCACAGAGATGAGAGCGGCTTAGTTGTGTTCATGACAATGGCTTGCTGTTTTTCAGCTGGGGCTTTATTCATAAAATGGTGTCTGAGGCAAAAGGACACTTTGGGGGTGCACCCTTGAAAATTTGGCATCTCAGTGAATTTAGTATTTCTGCACTGTTCTGCAATATAATTTCATTAAGAGCTGAATTTTTTTGGTCGGAACCAAAAGCCAGAAAGACTCTTCAGGTTTCTCAGTGGAATTCAGTGCCTCATGATTTCAGGGAAAGACTGATTTAGGATTTGGGTTTTCTTGTGGACATTTCCAGGAACGATTGAAAAGATGACCACAAACCACAAACACCTTGTTATTAGGAATGTTCCAGGGGAGACACTACACTTCTATAAAATCTTCTTGGCTCCTGGGATAAATAATAGTCTTCCAACATGTTTATTGGCAAGTTGAATATGAGTCAGCAGTGCCCTGGCAGTCAGGAGAGCCAGCTGTGTCCTGTGGGGCATCAGGCACAGCATCGCCAGCTGGGCAAGGGGGAGGGATTGTCCCACTCTGCTCTGCACTGGGGTGGCCTCACCTCGAGTGCTGGGGGCAGTTCTGGGTGCCACAATATAAGACAGATATAAAACTATTAGAGAGCATCCAAGGGAGGGCACCAAAGACGTTGAAGGGCCTTGAGAGGAAGCCATATGAGGGTGCCTGAAGTCACTTGGTCAGCCTGGAGAAGAGGAGACTGAGGAGACACCTCATCATAGTCTACGAATTCCTCATGAAGGGAAGAGGAGGGGCAGGCACTGATCTCTTCTCTGTGGTGATCCACGACAGGACCCGAGAGAATGGCCTGAAGTTGTGTCAGAAGAGGTTTAGGTTGGATATTGGATAAAGGTTCTTCCCCCAGAACATGGCTGGACACTGGAACAGCTCCCCAGGGAAGCAGTCACATTACCAAGCCCGACAGAATTCAGGAAGCATTTGGGAAATACACTCGGGCACATGGTGTGACTCTTGGGGATGGTCCTGTGCAGGGCCAGGAGTTGGACTCAATGATCCTTGTGGGTCCCTTCCTACTCAGCATGTTCCGTGATTCTGTGATTCTGTGATTTTAAACCTGAGCTGATATCTCTGTGAAAGTCTGCCAGTATATTAAAAATTAGTTACTCCTTCAAACCACCAAATATGATATACTAGCATCAGTTGAGGAAAAAGATTTCTGGTGTTTTTAAACTGGTAAAACTTTAGTTTGACTGGCTTGACCTGTATTTGAGAGCTGAGCAGTGCAGAGGAATTAATTTTCTCCTCTTATAGTCTCTTAATCACAGTCCAAGACTTGTTCCAGTATTGATGACAACTGCAAGCCCCAAAAGATGGCCTTTACAAGAGAGTGCAGGATAAACAGCCTTGCAGCCAATTGCTCCTAACTCTCAGAATAGTGAAGATGGCTTCACTCCAAAATTATCACAACAGAGACCGCAGAGATGGGAAGATAAAAGTTCCCTCGGTAAGCTGCTAACAATGCAGACCATTTTGCTCTGCAGCGCCGGGATGCACAGGTAAGCCACCTGTGTTCTCACGACGTCACTGAAGTAAAGGCCAGGGGCCGATTGCTTGATGGGTGCTCTTTTATTATCATCTATCAGGTGTCACCTGCAATTTCATGTCTCGGGCAGTGAGAGAGAATCCATCTGTCATCTTCCAGCGAATCTCAGTGAAATTTATTTTCTTTTGAAACTGAGACCATTACACTGGTGAAGCAGATATAAGATAGGCCAGATGTTAAAAAATAATTCCAAAATCCCTAAGGAATTTTTTAAAAAGGGTTTTGTTGGAATAGAATTGATTTACTACCACATGTACTTCATGAACAGGGACCGTATTTCATTCAGTAAGATGCAACTAAACAATAGATATGCCTGGATTTATTCTGCTCATCACATAAGGTCTCCAAAGGGTCTAAATAATTTGTAACTCTTTTGAAATTAATAGCTGAACGTGCCAGTGTAAAATTGGCAGGTGAAGATAAAAAACTGCACTCAGTATTTTATACTTTGAAATTCCGGCTTTTCTTCTGGTTTGGAAGACTTTCTGGCGTCACTACTTGAAATCCCAGGGCAGCTTTGTGGGACACAGATCTCCCATACTTATTTTCTCATGGATGCAGCAGGCTCCCAGATGCAGTGCCAGGCCTATCCTATTATATGCCTACTCCATCTCTTACAATACCCATGTAGCATCTACAGGAAATCAGAGGGAAAGCATTTCTCATCTGCTCCACATCATGCCCTGCTAGTAACAGAGAAGTTATGATCAGCTCTTCTCTCATTTCAAAAAATTTTCAGGGATTAGAAGAGTGTGTCCAAGGCTGATCAGGTGCCTCTTCAGCCATCTTTTCTCTAATTGTGTAGCGGCAGGAGTATCATTAAGAGAAGTAATAGACTTGGTAAGACAAATTTCTGTGAATGCTTTCAGCATGATACCTAGTGACATAAAAAATCAACTGCAGTTAAGCCCAAATATTTTTGGTGTGTTGTTATTTTTATTGCGGTGAACACCAGGGAATTTTCTGGTACTTGTATGATTGATACTATAAATTTCAACAATTGCAAATTGTTGGGAAAGCTTTATGATGTTATCCAAGATACTGACTTACTTATACTAATAATAGGTGGCAAAACTAATGTTGTATTATGTGGCTGAAATTAACTTTGTTATTTTAAAGGATATTTTACATTATTCTTGGAGTCTTATGTTCTTCCTTAATTTTAGTTATAAAATAGTTTTTTGCAAAGGTTGAATTTAACTTTTATTTTGGCTATATATGCACAGAACCTTAATGCAAGAAATTAAAATAAATCGGGTTCAAACCTCACATTCACATTTATGGCTAAGTTTAACCTCAGCTTAAGAGACTGTCATGGGGTGACTTTATGATATGTATCCCCTATTGCCTGCTCTATGACCAGACATGAATCCTGTGCCTTTCTGTGCTTTTAAAACTGGGTCCAAGACAAGTGAAAAAAAAAACAGCCAAGCATTTCAAAGCAGTTTTGTGTTCAAGGGCACAGATACACACTCCCCTGTGTTCTGCCTGGCGGCTCCCCTTCTGCAGCAGGGAAGAGAGTAACATTCCTTTTGCTTTCTAGCTAGCTTTTTGTTTGTTAGCCAAAGCAAGGAGTTTTTCCTGGGACTTCTGTTTCTTCTCCTTCTCTTCTGGACTGTTCAGAACACCAGAACACCAGAACTCACTGGGAGACCTTTCCACCGAGGCCCAGATTGGCCCACGTCGAACTCCAGCTCCAGAGAGGAGAAAGCCACATCCACAAAGGACTCTGAAATCTACCCAGGTTCTCTCCACAGTGAGTGGTTTTAGTATTTAGCATTATTCTTTTCCGTGACTGCTTGTTAAAATAAATAGCTTTTCTTCTTTTTCACTTTCCTCCGAGGAATTATCTTTCCGAACCTGGAGGGGGAGAGAAAGCTGAAACCTGCCTTCTTTGGAGGGGGAGTTCCTCCCAGAGCATTTCCCTTAATTTGTCTCAAACCGGGACAGAGACCAAAAAGGGAAAGCTGAAGATGAGCTGATTAGTGTATCATCCAGGTTCTGCTGTCAGAAAAAAAATTAGGCAGGAACTTTGAACACTACACAGAAAAAGAAACGGTAAAAGAATACAGAGTTATATTTTCCCACAGTTCAGTTCCCGCTCTTTTGTACCAGCTTTCCTTGTCTCTAAATTTGGATGTCATTGTGTAAATTGTGTACATTGTATAGATTATGCATATTTTTTAAGCTGAGAAACATTTTCAACCTGGCACCTCACTGCCTTTATGAGCTGTAACCAGCTGCACCAGCCTAATTCATACAGGTGATGTGTGTGTGGAACCACAGGTTGCATATGCTGTGCAGCTATGAAACTATAAATCTTAGTTCCTTCAGGTGAAATGAGATTTATATGACCTGGACATTTTGTTCATCCAGAAGAGTCAGTTCAGTAGTCCCTTCTAATGCCGTGTGCAGTTAGTTTCTCTGCTTAGTCATCCAAACCCTTCAACAACAGGGAAAAGTTTGGATTGTGTGACTCTGCTTCACAAAAGCTCTGTCCACACAGCCAAAATGATCTCTTAGGAATTGGAAGAAATTAATAAAATTAGTGTTAGCAAGTCATTATCCCTTATTTCAAATATGAAATTTAATAGTATTATCGCATTATTAATTAGTTACTGTATAGAGTCTGCCATTCATATCGGGGGAAAAAGTTATTAGACATGACGCCTATTTAAATGTAAGGTTTTAAAGAAGCCCTGGTAGATAGCAAACTGGTATCTGTCTTACACACTGAGCAAGTTGATGGAATGCCGTAGTAAAGAATGGTGTTATTATTAAGATATTCTTAAGACTAAGACACTTCTATTTTAAGATATCATTAAGGTAATTACTATTATTAGATAAAATTTGAAAATTGTAATGTGAAATTTGCAGAGAGAAATCATGTCTCACTAACTTACAGGAAAGTTCTTTTGTGGAGCCAGTGAACATCGATAAAAGTGACCAAATTCTCTTAGCATACCTTGAACACTAAAACAAATCTTCCAACAAAAGATTGTAAAATTCTGGACTCTCATGGTTCCAAGTAATCTAAAAGTAGCAAAAATGAATAGTTGGTTTTTTTACAGTGCAAAGGATTTAGCAGAGGAGTTCCTTATAGTTCAGTGCAGATACTTTGTTATTTAACATATTTATCAGTACAGTGGAAGAGTGTTTGGTACAGAAATAATGGCCCAAAATTATTCAGATTACTTAAAATGAAAGCTGAGAAGACTTGTGGAGGATGTCACAACACTGTGAATGAGAAATAAAATGGCAGATGAAACTCATACTGATGAACACAAGGTTATGTAAATAAGAAAAAAATTATAGGCTGTAAACTAGCCATTGCCATTCAAGAAAAATATCCTGGAGTTATAAAAATTATATAAAACCATAATTTCCTCAGCAATAAGCAAAAAAGAAAATTAATATTAAAAATTATAAGGAAACAAATAAAGAGCAAAGCAAAAAATATCATGCCATTGCACAGACACACAGAACTCTTTCATATTAAACAGTGAGTAATTTCAAAATTGTAATAAAATAAAATAAAAATGTAATAAAATAAACAGTGAGTTATTTAACCTGAAAAATTATATAGTAGAACTAGAAAAAGTACAGACAAGTGGAAAAAAGTATAAACCAACTTTTTATGAGAAAAGACTAAATAGAAAATTACTTTTCATGTTGGGAAAGGAATGACTGTAGGGAAACACAAATTAATGTCCATAAAATCATGAAAGACATGTAGAAAGTGAAAGGAGGATGTTTATTCACTATTCAGGTAGCAGAAAAACTTTTATCAATTAAAATTCTTGCAAAGTTTTACACAGAAGGAAGTTCTTTACACAGTTCACGCAGTCAGCTCTATAGGTTGGGTGAATCCGGGATATAGTGGAAGCCTAATGTATTAGTCCGTTAAGAAAAGCAAGTAGGCACATTTTTTGATGAGAACATTCTACAGGAATTGTCAAGCTCAAGGAAGTAGATTCCTCTTCCAGCTCAGAAAGCCCCCAAGACTTGCATTGCTGGATAAAGGTTATAACAAGGGAAGATTTGCTTTGTTTTCACAGTGGAATCCTTTGAAAAGAGGACTCCTTTTCTCAAGTGTTCACGATCTGTGTAGACAGTCAAACCGAGAGTGTGACAGATGCTTTTCTTCTGAGAAATATTGCTGATGTTGTGACTTTCTAAGGTTTTACTGTTTCTGATAAAAATGAGTACTTCATCGAATTTAGAAAAAATAATTCAGAATATGATGAATATGAATTTTTCCAAAAATGGTGGATTTGCATGTATGCAACCTTTCATTGGCTTCAAAATGGTGGATTTGCATGTATGCAATCTTTCATTGGCTTCACTGTTATTAATCCTGTTTCCCTCGGTTCTGACCAACGCCACTTTTAAACACAGGCATCTGAAACACCTCTTTTTTCGTGGATCTGCTTGGAATTGGTGTGGCACAGACCAGCTTGAACTCCCTGCTGAGCAGAAACATTAGTGGGAGAAGTAGGAACCCAAGGTTGTGGGTTCAATCTCTGTATGGGCCATTTACTTAAGAGCTGGACTTGATGATCCTTGTGAGTCCCTTCCAACACAGAATATGCTGTGATTCTGTGAATTGGTATGTTGTGTCCCTTTCAGCTGTGGACCTAACAAGGCAAACAGTGACTGAGTCTGCCCTCTTGGCAGTGGACTTAGGGACAGATATAACAGAGCTACATCCCTAACAACATCAGATCCTACCAAAGGGAAAGCAGCCTGGATCCAACCTATTTGAGGTAGACAAGCAAAAGAGAAACATGCACATATATGCTTGTTTTGGGAGAGTTTGCTTATGTCTTGGCATTGCAATGAATGATTGTTTTCAAGAACGTTTTCAAGTTTGATTAGATTTGGTTAGGGCATCTATGATAGCATAGGGGATGTGTCTTTATCAAAAACAAAATTAAAAAGCCATTTTGGAAAGGCAGTGTTTCTGTTCACATTTTGAGTCTACTGTGTTACTCTCAGCAGGTCACTTCACTTTCTTGTGGTTTGGCGGTACCACTTGACTGCCTTTGGGGATCCTTTCAAAGCACTGTCTGTGTCAGCGCTAAAAACTCATTTGTTCTCATTTTTATTCACCTGAAATCTCAGAATTAGGCAACCTGGAAAAGGAGCTACTGATGATGTCTTTCTGAGCATAAAGAAAAATACGGACAATAATGCCTCTGTATAAAAGCAAATAGGTGATGCCTACCCTAAGAAATACTTCCACTCTACTCCTTAATGAACAGGTAAAATTTTTTCACATGATTTTTTTTCTTACTAAGTCTGATAGCAAGAGAAAACTTTTAAAACTTTTTTGATCAGAAATGCAAATTCCTATCCATCCTTGCTTTTTAATTAACTTTTTCATTTTCAAATACAAAGATAGTGTTGATGATGACTGGTAAGCTTGGGCTGAGAGATGTACTGATCTAGTGCTGTTCTTTTGAAATCTGCAGAGAAATGAATCTCAGGGTACAAATGAAATGATAATTGGGATTTCAGTTCATCAGGGTTCAATTCAACAAAATAAATGTTCAGTTTCACAGATTGTTTCTTAAGGTCTTCTTCTGTAACACACAATTATTCGAGACTCCAATGACAGTTAAACTTACTATAATTTTTTCTAATATTACCACTGTCTCAATCCCAGAAAGGTGCTGTCAGGATTTGTGTTCAACTCCAGGAGCAAGAAGGAATAGTCACCCTTTGTAAATACAAAAGCTGCTTTTAGAGCACTAAATCACCTTCTGAAGGCTCCTAACTTGACTATGTAGGAAAACTGGAGTCCCAAACACAAGTGCCCATACTTCATTTAAATGGTTACAGCAACCTGAAGCAGACTATTTCAATAATTGAATCCATATGCACCAGAGTAAAGATGAACAAAGATCCGTTCCTTACTGAAGAAACATACAAGCTGATAAAAATAAATTGATAAATAAGAGCCCCTAATGTAAATTATTTACTTAATGTGGCATATCTGGACAGAGACAGTAAGATGTGCCTTGAGATCCACAAAGCCATCAACTGGCAGTGCCTACTCTTTAAAGAGCTGGAGTTCTGGAGCTACATATCCTGAAACACAGGAAAACTGCATTTTCAGGAAGTCAAAAAACATATAATATAGGAGTACAGCGTCATTAAGGTTGGAAAAGACCTCCAATATCATCGACTCCAACCTTTGACTAAACACCACCTTGTCAACAAAACCATAGCACTAAGAGCCACATCCAGGCATTTCTTGAACACTTCCAAGGACGGGGATTCCACCAAATCCCTTTGTAGTCCCCATGTAGCCTAGTTACCCTCTCCATGAAAAACTTTTACGTGGTATCTAACCTGAACCTGTCCTGAGGCAACGTCTGCTCGTCCTGTCACTTTTTGTCTGGGAGAATAGGCCAATCCCCACCTGGCTACACTCTCCTTCCAGGGAGTTGTAGAGAATGGTAAGGTCAGCCCTGAGCCTCCTTTCCTCCAGGATTAACAAGCCCAGCTCCCTCAGCCACATCTCATATGATTTATCCTCTATACTCCCCACCATCACCATTACCTTTCTCTGGACTCACTCCAGCACCTCAATGTCCTTCCTGAACTGAGGGGTCCAGACGTGGACACAGCACTCGAGGTGTGGCCTCACCAGTGTCCAGTGCAGGGGGAAAGTCACTGTCCTTTTCCTGCTGGCCACACTGTTGCTGATACAGGCCAGGATGCCACTGGTGTTCTTGGCCACCTGGGCACACGCTGGCACATCTTCAGCCACTGTCAACCAGCAACCCCATGTCCTTTTCTGCCACACAGCTTTTCAGTCACTCTGTCCCAGCTTGTAGCACTGCAGGGGGCTGTTGTGGCCAAAGTGCAGAACTCGGCACTTTGCATTATTGAACCTCATAGAGCTGGCCTCAGCCCATCGATCCAGCTTGTCCAATAGAAGTTAGCACTTCTATTTATTCCACATATTAACACTTTAAATACAAAGAAAATCCACATTCTCAATTCATGATTCCAATTCCATCTTGGATTTAGATAGCAGATAAAGTTTGAAGAACGCAGTGAATCTGGAGAATTATCATATTGAATTAGACAGCAAAACACTTTGGAGAATTGAACACTGAGGACTGAGATGGGAGCTGTTAGTGGCTGCACCACATGAAGGTGCCTAAGGGGTGGGTCCAGGAGGCAATTCTCCCACCAGCACCAGCAGCAGAGAAGGTTGAAAGCTGGGGTAGCAGCTGGTGTGTGTGGGAAAGCTGTGAAGAACAAGGCTAGTCAAGGGAAGAATTCTAAGCTTGATCTGGATGTGGTCAAGCAAAGGGATCTACTTAAGACATTCAGAATAGTGACTCAGACAAATGGCTTTAGCAGTCTGAAACGGCTGACTGAGAATAGTGTGTAAACGAGACCACAAAATAGAGAAGACAGAAGACTTATTGGGATGATTAGTTACAAGAAGTAACTAATTTCCTTGATTTCAAGGAACATATTAAATAAGACTAACCAAAATAACACTATTTTTTTCTCAGGAAAAGCAGGAGGTATCCACGGTCAAATTCCCATGAAGCACAATATGCAATTTCCAATGCGTCCAAGGACTGAAAACATCTGACTGCAAAATCTCTCCCATAAAATTTGGATTACTTTGAATACTTTTAGTCCTCATCATAACTAATATCAACATGACAGGAAAGAAAAAAAATCCCAAAGTTATGATTTCTGATGTTTTTTGGTGATTTTTTTCATATAAAGGTAGTATTACAAGAAGAAAAATCTGAGAAGGTCAGAGTTGAGAACATCCCATTAATGTCTGCCCCTGGGACACAGCAAACTCAGTTATATACCTGAACCACAGAATGGCCTGGGTTGAAAGGGATGCTGAAGATCATCTAGTTCAATCTCTCTGCCATTGGCACAGACTCCTGCTACTGGACCAGGCTCCTCAAAGCCCCATCCAATCTCGCCTTGAATACTTCCAGGGATGGGGTATCCACAAACTCTCTGGACAACCTGTTCCAGTGCCTCACCCCCCTCACAGTAAAGAATTTTTTCCTCGTGTTTAATCCAAACTTAGCCTCTTTCAGTGTGAACCAATTCCCCCTTGTCCTAATACATATTATATACCTATTTACATATCCTTGTAAAAAGTCTCTCTCCATCTTTCTTGTAGATTCCCTTCAGGTACTGGAAGGCTACAATTAGATCACTCAGAAGTCTTCTCTTGTCCAGGCTGGATAATCCCTGTCCTCCCAGCTTTTCATCATAGCAGAGGCGCTCCATCCCTCTAATCAACTTGGCGGCCTCCTCTGGACTTGCTCCAACAGGTCAATTTCCTTCCTGGTGGAGACCTCAGAGCCAGACACAGCATTCCTGGTGGAGAGCTGGGCATTGTACAACTGACCCTCTGCTGCAGATTGCCAAGGTCCAGATTCCTTCAGGGTAACAAATATCCTCTCTACATCAGGCTACATTCTGGAGGCTGCTTTGCAAAGGCACCCTATTATTGATAAGCAAAAAAATTACCATTAGTGTAGAAAGGAACCATAAAAATTAGTGGATTAAGGTAATTCATTTAACATTTTTAAGTTAATTTTTTAATTGGACAGAAATGTTGGTTTTCTATTTGGATTTTCAACTCTACACACCTGACATTTATTTTGAGACAAAAGGAAAACCAAGAAAAGGAATAAAGAGAAAATATTTTTGCTTGAGTAAATTCCTGCCTGGCAAAAGGCTGCATCATCGGATGTTGTATGTAAACTTTTATACCTAAGCCATCAATCAATAATACACGGACTCAAAGAATCATAATGAAGTTTAACTATACTGTAGACTTGTTCTATTTAAATCCACAGAAACAAAAGCCATGGATGTCTGTGGCTCTGCATTGCCCCTCTCAGTAACACATGGAGTCCACAAAGTCTGACATTCCAGAAAGACTGTGCTGCTTCTGATCCTTGCTCACACACGGAAAAAAAAAGGGAAGAAAAAGAAAGCCCCTGTTTTAATGCTGACAATATATTAAATGAAGAAATTAAATGAAAAAATTCTGGGAGGGTATACATAATGATAAGAAAGTAAAATAGCAGTGGTTACATTTTCTATGGTAGACATAATTGATATGTTTGTTGTATGTGATTCACACATTATTTTAAGTTTCTGAGGGGGATTTTTATTGCAAAATATTCTGCATTTTAAATACTATTTAATTATGGTTTGTTTCCTTAGGGATTATATCACCATGTGACTTTAATTTGGTATATACCCTAAGGGGCAGCATATTTTCAATTATGAAATATTTCCTCCAGAAACAATAATGGTTCAATGATTTATTGCAGGATCCTATTATAAGGTGCCTCATACAAGTGAAATCTGAAATGCAATTGGCTTAACAATATAGTATAGGCAGGACTAAAATGCATGTGAACTGAGCGTATGGGCCTTTTTCACAAAAATCATATTTATATACTTTCATCCTTTGCATAATACTTCAATTATTATATCTTGAAAAAAGAACTTGGAAAGCTGAGAGCTATGAAACATTTACATTATTATCTCTTCAAAAAGTTCATTTTTGGACAAGTATCATTTGGATAGGGATTAACTTAATCAGAGATTTTGAATCTTCTTTACTTTAATTTTTAATCTCTTTTTAAAAATATGTCTGAATCTTAAAAAGGCCTAAACCTGTAGTCACAAAGCACTGCTTCAAAAAAGGGGAAAAAAAAGAAAAAAGAAAAAAGAAAGTTTTAAAAGCAGCCACCAGCTGTAAGAGAGATAGTGCAAGCAGCAGATTTGTGACAGAGTGGAGCATGAAACCCATCAGCTGATGAGTGAAAATCCCTGGTTTCTAATTAATCGAGGTACACAGGCCAAGGGATGAAGAGGATCAGGGAAATGAAATCAGGAAAAAGATACCATCAGTCATTTCTGCGGCCCATTGTCATACTTCAGAATCTGCTGTAATGAATCACTCAGGCATTCCACAGATACATTCAAATGGTGAAGAAAATTCATTGTCCGGTGAAGAGTGTTTGATAAAAATCTTTCTTTTCCCCCCTCTTTGTCAGAAGCCTATGATCAGAAAAGGAAATCCAGACAGCACAACAGGTGTGCTTTTGCAAGCCTGGTGAAATCTGCAAATGAACAGAGGCACTAAAGAATTTTTTTGTACTAAAATTTCACCAAAATGAAAAAAGTCACTTGTAAGAGCAGGCAGCGGTAAAATGCACTGAAAACAACTGAAGATTAAGGGGATAAAAGGTACAAATGCTCTTCTTGTTAAGAATTTCCTGTCCCAATAAAATCATCTTATATGGAAGGGGTGAATAACTACTTTTTTTAGAATGTTTTTGCCGAGTTTAGAATATCCAGATATTGACATCTGTCTTGAAGAGCTACTAATCCAAGAGTTAGCCCAAATTTAAGACAGCACTAAACTGTCGTTCTAAAACTTGGAGAGGGCAGGAACGACTACCTTTTTTGAAAAGGAGAGAGTTTAATTTTGTTCTTGCAGTTACTTGGTCTCCTTCAAACACAAACCAAATATATTTAAAGGCAAAAGTGTTTTATTTTTTTACTCTCTTGTAGACCTGTACAAGCACACACTCATGCAAATACTGTGAACAAAGAGATGCCTACATTTTGAGTATCTGTTAGTTTCTCTCCTGTCAGACTTGTGCAAATTTTAGAATTTATGAAAGGATTAGACCGAAACTCTTCACAAAATGAAATCCACTTTATTTAAAATTGTGGACAATAGATTTTTCTTTTTTCTTTTGTTTTTTTTGTTAGGTTTTTTTTTCTTTTTTTTTTTTTTGTGGGGGGTGTGGTTGGTATTTTTTTGTTGTTGTTTTGTTTTGCCTTGGTTTTAGTTTTGTTTTTGGTTTTTGGGTTTTTGCTTTTTTTTTTGTTTTGCACATGGCTCAACTTTTTGACCCTGAGCAGTTCTTATTCAAGCGTATTTCTTAAAGTAGTGTCCCCCATTAGGTGACACCATAATATAATTGTTTTTAAATAATCAGGTGCTATACTAAGATGTATAAGGATGGCTGATTCATTTTAGATTTAATTACCATAATATAGGGGTTTGCTGTCTATAGTATCAATCACTGAGACACTTTATAGTTGATAATATTAAAATGGCAATAATGAGAATTCTGCTTCATGATGAAAATAATTTTAATCATGGGTAGATTACAAATCCATTTACTGTTACGGTTACTGAGAATTCTATTATCTGCCTCCTATTGTGCAAGATGTTGAAACTTGTTTTCAGGAAATGTAAAAGATTATAGAAGTATGCACTCTATGAAAAGTTTCTATCACAGCAGAGCAGCAAAAACCTGCTTAATACCAGGAACTGTTAAAGATGAAACTCGCCAAGTGAACTTGTAGCTGCATCTCTGCATGAACATACGCCTGGCTATGCAGATCTATTTATAGGCTCAAGGACAACGTGGGTAGCTGGTTTAGATTCTCACCATGATTTCTTCTACTCACAAACAGTACTTAGCCAGGTGACAAGCTGTTGCCTCTGCAATGAAGCTGTTACTAATTACTTGCTCCAATCTAATGTATAGACATAGGTAATCTAGAGAGTACTTGGTTTTTCTGGTGGCTGTACCTCTGATGTTTTCCTGAGACTATGGATCTATCATCTCAATTTTTTCCCCCTTCCTTTTTCTCTTTTTTTTGTAATTCCATTCAACACTAAGCAGCTACCTCTACAACAGGGCTGCCATCAGGCTGGGATTGCCTGTGCCTCCTCTATAAACACACTAAGGCTGGTGCCATAGATTCAGAGAATGGTTTGGGTTGGAAGGGACCTTAATGATCATCATGGTTCCAACCTCCCTGCCATGGGCAGGGACACCTGCCAGTAGAACAGGATACTCAAAGCTCCATCCAGCCTGGTCTTGAGCACTTCCAGGGATGAGACATCCACAACTTCTCTGGGTAACCAGTGCCTCACCAACCTCACAGTAAAGAGTTTTTTCCTAATATCTAATCTAAATCTACCCTCTCAGTTTAAAACAATTACCCCTTGTCCTATCACTACACGCCCTAGTAAACAGTACCTGTCCTGCTTCCTTGGAGGCCCCCTTTAGGTACTGGAAAGCTGATCTATCATCTCTCCAGAGCCTTCTCTTCTTCAGGCTGAAAAACCCCAACTTTCTCAGCCTATCTTCATAGAAGTGGTGCTCCAGTCCTCAGATCATCTTCATGGCCCTACTCTGAACTTGCTCCAGCAGGTCCATGTCCTTCTTCTGTTAGGGGCCCCAAAGCTGTATGCAGTATTCCAAGTGGGGTTTCACTGGTGCAGAGCAGAAGGGGAGAATCCCCTGCCTCAGCCTTCTGGCCACACTTCTCTTGAAGCAGCCCAGGATGCAGTTGACTTTCTGGGCTGCAAGTGCACACTGACAGGTCATATTGAGCTTCTCATTAACCAATACCCTCAAGTCCTTCTTGTAAGAGCATCTCTTCACTTGGACATCAAGATGTTGACAGCAACTCTTCGAGCACAACCATCCAGTCACTTCCCCATCCATGAGTGGTCCATCCACCAAATCCATGTCTCTCCAGTTTAGAGACAAGGATGTTGTGTCGGACAGTGGCAAATGCTTTTCGCAAGTCCACGTGGATTACATCAGTCACTCTTGCCTCATCCACTAATGCTGTAACTCTCTCATAGAAGAACATCAAATTTGCCAGGCACAATTTTCCTTTAGTGAAGCCATGTTGGTTGTGATCAATCACCTCCTGGTTTTCCATGTTCCTTAGCAGTTCACAGGACCATCTGCTCTATGACCTTTCAGGACATTGAGGTGAGAATGACTAGCCTGTCAGTGTGTGGCTTAACTGCTTTCTCTTCCAGTTCCCTCAGGACCCACAGATGCATCTCATCAAGTCCTGTGGCCTCGTGCACATTCAGGTTCCTTAGATATTCTTGAACCTAATCTTCTCATGCATGGGGTGGTTCTTCATTTTCCCAGTCCCAGCTTTTTCCTTCTGTTACTCAGGCTGTGTGACTGCAGCTGTTTCCCATGAAGCTTAAGGCAATTAGGGGGATAGTGAAATGAATCCCAGAGTAAATCTAATCCCAAAGTACTGTTGTGGCTTGAAGGGTTGAAGATCTCAGATCATTTCCTATTCACAAAATGGCCAGGTGGTAACACTGAACTCTAAATGCCCTTAGCTGGCATCTGTACTGGAAGAAGAGGCTGGGATGCAGAACAATTGGACAAGGGGATTTCTCAGGCTAGAAGTGATTTTTCCTGGAGCGCACATGCTGCTGCTGCACCCCTGCAGTGCTGGAAGAGCTGTGATATGTAAGAGCTCTTCTGTTCCAATTTCATTTAAAACAAACAAAGAAACCACACTGAAGTAATTTTAATGCAGGATTTTGGACAGGGTCTTGTACTGCTGAAACAAATAGCATAAGCTTCACCCTGTTGAACCTTTTTCTGAAACTGTGTGTGGCTATGTGTGCACATATACATTAGCACTGCTTTGATTATATAATGTAATGAGCTCAGTGGATTTATTCTGGATTTACACTATGGAGCCTCAGAGCAGCGTTTGGAACAGTGTCTTGTCTTTAAGATGCCAGTTTTGTAAATGCGTTTCTTTTCTTAAGGATACTGATGAAAATTTATTACTGATTTTTCATGCATAACTTTGCAACGGAATCAGATTTTTCTGTTCCAGCTTCATCACTGTTTCTGAATTGGGATTAAAAATTTTTACAAACTTAGTAGAGAATCAGTTATCATCAAAGTCCCCAGGAGCTCATTTACTGGTGTGCAAACTGCGCCCCACACTGGTCCTCTGCTTTGGAGGAACTCAATGAATAAATTAAATTTCCAGAGACAGCCAGCTTTATAATCCTGGCCTACTGCTCTCCCTTCCTACTTGCATAATTTTTTATCATTCTGGGCTTCATTCTCTCTGTTCGGCCTCTGTTGCTGACCAATGAGTTCAGGGGGAGGGACACCGGGGCTCAGGAAGTCTGCGAGCATGACTAACAGGGAGCAATGGGCAAAACAGGAGATGGTTACAAAAGCAGCAAAACACATCTGTAAAATCAGCTGTCTATGGAGAATAATTGAAAAATATACTGTCTGCACCTTAGTTTGTATGAGATATACCATTAGTAAAATGAACAATAACAAATATAGAATCTATCTGGGCTTTTTACAAGAAACAGATTTCTTCTTTTTTATTATATGTCTCCTCAAATATATTGCTACTGAACCTTGTTAAACAACCATAATTTCATCTGAACAATAAGTCTGTGGCTTTATTTTTTACCTTGTGTTTAAAAAAGCATGAGATGAAAGAAAAAAAACTTTACAGGTAGCATGATCTTCTTTGAGAAAAAGGGAAATAGCAACAGCAACAAAAAAATCCTCTTAATCAGTCTATTTCGTACCTCGGAAAGACTGTTTGGAAAGGTTTTCATCAAAGTGATTTTCTGCAGATAGCTCATAGGTGATCAGAATAAAACCCCACAGCTTCAGCACTTCAAATATTTATCATATATATGTTTGCTTGAATCTTGATAAGGGTGAGATTTGGGACTTATGGACACTGAGATAGGATGTCACCTGAGACATTCATCTGATTCTGAATGCAGACAGGAAGAAAGTGCCTAGGAGAGGCCAGAAAAGAGGGAGGGAGAGAGTAAGGGATACTAGGAATGGACAGCCCTTGTTCCCAGCTCTAATATCCCACTGCAATTATTTTGTGGACATCCACTCCTTGCCTGCACAGGAGATAGGGCTATAAGTGTATGTTATTTTTTAATTACAAGGGGGTAGAAAAAATCCTGATGATGGGCTGGAAGGTGCCATTGCATTGTTATTTTTTTCTCTCCCTTCGTTTGCTGATTATGTGAGCTGGGCTCCTTTGCTAGCCGATGATAAGCAGAATTTCCATGTTCTCTGCATAATTAATCCATCTCTGCCTCTCTTCATGCCAACTCGCCCGTTATCGCCGGCACATGCCTGAATTGCAAAAGAATCCGCTCTTCAATTGGAACTTATTGATATTCTAAGAAAAAAAAGAGAGGGGGAAAAAACTGAAAATCCTTAAGTTTAAGCCGCAGATTTTTAAATGGATTAATTTCGCTGCAATCGCAGCCATCTAAGGCGGGAAGGCAGGCAGAGCAAATTGAAAGCATCTCCGTGTTTGCAGAATTGGGTCCAGAATGCTGAAATATACTGGCACAGTTCTCTTTTAAAGTCAGAAAATTACCATTCATTTACATCACATGAAATACTTTTTTATGCTAGAAATATTCAAGAGACGTTCCTTAAATGCCTGCTAATGCTAGATAACATTTCTAACTTTCAACATTTTGCTAGACTTTGATATGACATGATAGGAATGCCTGCCAGTGTGGAATATTATATGTACCCGTAATCTCTTTTTATCACATATTTAGATTATATCATCCTCTTCCTAAACCATCCTGAAGTAGTCTTTAAACAATGTACTCCATGTCGTAGGCTCCTATTTAGTAAAGATATATGAGCCAAACTTGCTAGGGCACATTTAGACTTTGTCCAGTATGAAGGGTTTTTTAAAGTGGCAACACACGATCTTAAAAATGCAGTTCATATTTTTCTACCTTTCACGAAGTTAAGATGCATTTCTTAGAGTCCTTTCTACATTTAGAGATTCCGTTTTCACTCATTTATAACATGTGATTTGTTTTGATATTTCAATGCAGATCTTGAGGATTAAGCTTATATTTTAAAAGGGCTCATCTGTACTCCATACCAGCCTGGCACTGCATGTGGAATAACAAGAGCTAGTGGGAAGCTAGGACTTCTCTCTCTCTCTTTTTTTTTTTCTCAGATATTACCAAAATCCAAATATTCTTCTCCTTTTATTTCTCTAACACTAAACTCACACCCTTCATTTCCTTGACCCCAGAAAGCAGCAGCATTCGGCAACACTGAGATTTCTTTAATGCCTCAGCTAAGCCACAATGTATCTGGCATTCCTTGCCCATATGCTAGAAATCAGCAATTTATGCTGCTGTAGAAGGAAATGTTGACACTCACAGTTAACAGAGGGGGAAAAGTTGCTACACTGACTGCAAATGGAGATTTAGCTGTTAAGAAATCCTTGTTATTATTAGACAGACATCTTTCATTTGAAAAATACGTGTGAAAGAAAAAAAAATTAGAGGAACTCACAGACACGTATCAGAGAGGAAAAAAAAAAGAGACATACAGCAAAACAATGATATTTGTGGCAACATCTGTTTCAGAGACAAAACCATGAGCTTAATACATGGTTGGGCCATCTTACCCTATAAAATTAGCACTTGTAATGATTTGCATGTCACTAGTAAGTAAAGAAAATGCCACTGTTCTAGCTTGGATTTTCAGGCAATAAAAAGCACCATACAAGAATGACTAGTGATCACATTAGGACATGTTTTTATAAAGCAGAAAGAGAACAAAGAAGGTTTTCTGGTTGCTTCATAATGATTGACTTAATGACAGTCTTAAAGCACCAGTGAACTTGAGGATATTTCTGGCATATTATAATTTTAACATTATAGTTTTGGGAAAATCAAAATGTTTGAAAATGCTCGATAGACAAAGATAGTTATGTTTACATTCAACTCTATAAGCTGCTAAGAGAAATAGTTAAAACCACATTTAAAATAATCAATATTTCTAAACATCTCTGAAATCGTATACTTAGCACATGAATAAAATCTCTAAGGAACAAAATTTCTGTGTTCTTTCTGCATATATCTGTAGCATCCAAAAGTAAATAATAAATTAATAGCCAGTATTCAAAATTGCTGAAGATATGCATTTCCAATTGTGTATTATTTTATTAAAAATAATAGTTTCCAACCTAATTTTGGAGGAAAAAAAGAGTACAAGATTACATACGTGTACTGCATAATATCACAGAACTTCCTAATGTCTTACAGTGAAATCCTGGCTCTTTTCAAGGCAATTGCAAAATACATATTGCCTTTAGTTACACCTGTATTTCAGCAAAATTTTAGTAGTAAAATCATTTTTAATTAAGCTTATACAACAGTAAGTGTTGATCATTTATATCAAAAAGTTTCTTCTAAGAATTTATACTGCAAACTTACAGCTCTGACATCATTGAACCACACAAAAAAATTCAAACATGCTAAACTTATTTTAGCTATAAGTAAAATTGTAGATATTAATTAAAAACATATGCCTTTTTTATTTTTTATATCCATTTATATTCCACCTTTTTATTATCATCCTCTTGTACATAATAGTATTCTGTAATAATTATTCAAGTAACTACAAATTTCCACACTGATTTAGGAACCAAAATTTCTGTACTAATACTTTGAAGGATTTTGTGGAATACTTTTCTGCACCCGAAAAGAATGGCAACAACCACAACAGTGAGGAAAAAGGGGATTTTTAGCACACAGCAATCTTCCAGTTATTCAGCATATTTCAGCATCTGTTTCAGATGATAAATATAAATTTCTCAAGCTCCTTGTTATCAATCTCTGTATTGATTCGGCCTTTTAGAAGACCAACATATAGCCAAATAAAAAAAGAGATCAGTGCTCAGCAGAAATGTACCCTCATTTAGAAGCCTAGATTCAGTGAAAATCAAATGACTGCAATTTATCCATGCATGGCATTGCCTAGCATTAATCTACCCTCAATTTTATAACTGGAAAGCCACTGTAAATGAATTACCAATTGATTTGTAAATTTTACTTAGAGAAATTTCCTTGCTCCTTCTAAAAACATTACTTTGTTTAATTTAGGGTTTCTGGGTTTGTTCGGCATATGAATTCTATTTAATGTGTGGTCATCTTTAGACAGTTTTGCAGGGACACCTGCACCAAGGAATCTGGGAGCCCTTTTCAGATGCATATTGAGCTACCTGGCAGGAAGTACAGCATAAGCAACAGATTTCAACACGTATCAGCTACGGTCAAGAGATGAATCAGAATCCTACGGAATGCCATAGATGCAGAGGGATTTGACAGGCTGCATTCAGGATATAAAGGTTTTATTGTTTGTCTAGCATGCATGCACCATCTACAATGTAAAGACTGACTGATATTTAGAATAATTGGAAAGCTGTTGTGCCTACCCACTTTCACCTTTCTGAAGATGTGAAAGAAAACCCAAAGTCCTCATTATGACGGAAGTGTGGCAATGGGTGTGGCTGTGTTATTTAGGTGCCCATTGTGTTAACCTTAGTAAGGACAATTGAGAAATCGTTTGTGATACGCAGCCCACAAAAAAAAGGCCCTTAGCAACCAAGGAGACAAAATACTGTAGGGAAGCACAGAGTATTTGATTTGTCCATAAAAATCCTTGCATAGGTTCCATTAAGAGAGCTTGGCACCTTGTTATTATAATAATTATTTAAAGAATAACACAAAATGATAACTCAGTCCGCACAACTAAGCAACAAACGACCCTCCCATAAGAATAAGTGGGTAGATGCAATGGGAAGCTCTCTTTGGGAGGGAGCCTTGATGAGGGTCCTCAAATGATCTCTGGTTTAAGAGATGACCAGTGAGATTATCTGCGCATGAAACCCCCTGCTGTACATATGTAGCAGTAAGACCTTAGTAGGGACTTATGAGGGAACAAATAGTTTCAGAGATGTCCAGCTGGATAGAATCACACTTCATGCTAATAAGAATAGATTGGCATTTTCATTTTATATCCTGCTCAAAAATGTATCCGTGACTCCAACTCTAACCTCCAGGATGAACTATTAGCAGCAATAGTAAATAAAAAATTTGCCAGATATTGTCACCCATTCTTGCGTCTAAGATAAGTGTTTAGGTTTAAGAAAATACAAAATTTTCCTATCTACTGCAAGATGGTCAACAAGGTATCCACAGAATTCTCAGTGATAGGTCCAGGGAGCTTTCTCCCCCTCCTTACTCTTTCACATTTGTTTTCCTCGGGACCTGGGAAGAAAACTAAAGCATGTATAATTCTGAACTCAGTTTTATGAAACCAAAGTGAATAGACTGTACACAACTTTCAGTGAATGTCAGACTGTCTCTTGAAAAGCTTGAAGTTATAGGTAAAACACTGAATTTATTTGCAGGGTATAATCAATTTTTTTTGCCACAAATCCTGACACAGAGCTACAAAGTGGTTGTCAGTATTAGAAAAAATTATAAGATGGAGTTTTCAGGAAGAGTTACGGTTTAGACACAAAATGTGTATTTTTATCATTATATTAAAAAAAAAGCCAGAAAAGTAGAGGAAATCAAAACCTTTCCCAACATAATATATTAACAAAGGAATATTTGCATGAAAAGCCAGTAAATACATTCAACCTGAAGCTAAAGTTGTCGACAGAGAAATAAAATAGAGCATTTCCTGGAACCAGGATTGCCAGTGTGTGCTTTATGCACTCACCTTGATTGTTTGTTATTTGCTGAGAACTGATTTGAATCAGAATCAGATTCAGCCATCCTCTCTGGCCCTGGGGCAGTTTGACTCAGGAACAGGAGTGGAGTAAGCCCAATTTATAAAAAATGCTTTGTAACATTCACTGGTCAGTGATACACAAATGAAGTGGCACAAAACCCCCACTGCATTCACACAGGCTCTCCAAAACAATACTTGATGATAGGACTTGAAAATGGAAGGTGGCCTTTGGCAAATAAAAAGCGGGAAACCATTCCAAAACTAGAAGGGTAAATTCATGTAGGCACTAAAATAGCAACTGCAGAAATAACAGATGAGGGTTTCCAGCTATTGCAAAAGTAGATGGTCCTTCTTGGAGTAAGCAGGTTTAGTGCTCAAGTGAATCACAAGAACAGGCCATCAAATATTTCCCTCTTGGTGCCACATCTGCACAACTGTTCTGTTGCATGATTACAGATACACCTCAACAATGAAGCACAAATCCCTAGAGGAAAAACTTTCCACTGCAGATCTGTTCCAAGGCAGATTGCAGCCTGGTAATAGAAAAGGCAGAGCCGTAGAGTTGCCAGCATTTGACAAATCACAGTAAGTCTCTTTGCCTCAGTGAGATAGAGCAAGGAGAGCTCAACTGTCTGAATCTGTGGCATCTAATGAACAGGAACAAAATTACCTCAAACTGTTAACAAAGAAAAAATTATTTTTTCTGAAACTGAATGTACTATGGGCTATTGAAGCTCATAACAAAAGTAAAGCTAAAACCTAGACAGAACTGAACATATTTTTTATTTTTCCATTTGAAACCTGGGATTATTTCCTCCAGGCATTTGGAAGGACAGTGCTAGCAGAACCCTGTTTGCCAGTAAAGCTCAGTTTTTGGAAACCACCATCAGTCAGCATGAAAATGGGTCCAGTGGTATGGAAATGAGCTCATTACTATTATTTTTTTGCTGGCATACGCACAATTTCTGCTTTTAGAATTCTGAAAAGCAGGACATGAATTGCAAAGAAATAAATGAGTTAACAATATTAAACAGTCAGTTGCTAATTACTGAGCAATCCAAACCTGCGTCTGGAATGACATGCTCAGACATCCAGTAGGACCTCTGGCCATATACTATCCTAGATCCTCACGCACAGCTCCTACTACTGTCAAACACTGCAGTGTTGGGTAAAAACTTCAGCGCACGGATTAAAATATGGCGAGAGACGTCTATTTGCAGATACTTTAAAAAGAATAGTAAATATCATCAATTTACCAGTAAAACGAAAGGGTGAGAGATGTAGACAGCAAAGTAGCAAATCACTCTAAATTATTGCTCTTGTTTCACTCTCATTGCTTTGTTTGGAGCAGAAGTGTCCAATAATTCCAGTGCTGATTTTTCTCCATAAGGAGGCTACTTACATAGATTTAGAATGTTACTTCATCCTAGTAGCACATTTCAGCTGCCATAGATCACATTTGTAATTGTTCAATGTAAGAAATGAAGTTTATTATCTACGTATTGATCCCAAGGTATAATACTTGGCAGAAAGAAACATAAAGAAAATCCTAACATAATATAGTAAGTTTTAATGGTGTAATTCCAAGGATAATAATATTGCTAAAAATATTATTCCCCTAAGTATGAAAAGTCATTTACCTTTAGCTCTAGGTTTCTTCTTGGTCCTAGCTAAAATATTAACTTTTAATTTATTTGTATTGTATTTCTTATCATGTATTTTCCAGATAAAGACCACCTACATTAAAGCACGTACATATGCTTAACTAAACCAGATATTCTACGGTATCTTCTTGTAACAATGAAGATTTCATTAAGAATATTCTTCAGTAGTATGATTTTCTACATTTATGTCATACTATCTTGCATATATAAAAATAACTGGTCATAAATAAATAATTCAGAGAAGTCTCTTAAAAATATAGGTATCTGATTTTCATTTGCACAAACACATTTGCTTACACGTGTTGCACTTACAAATTATTTCAGCCTGAATCAGTGATTTGGTGTTGACCAAACAGACCCAGTGTTGTACATTTCCTGGTGATAACAGTCATGCAATCAGCTGCAATAAGGCAGAGGAATCTGCAAGTTTAGAACAATTCCCAGAAACTGAGCCAATACCCTGCACTCCTTCTGGATATTTAGTTGTAATTCTGATGGGCTTAAAATTGTGGCCAGGGAAAGCACATATTTTGTGAGTTTTTCATTAGGAAAGACTGAAGTGGCAGGACCCAAAAATACCCAGCAACTTACATGAAGACTTGTTTTCATTATTCTTTCAAACATCTTTTATTCTTACTCACGCAAACAATTCACAGGTGTGGTCATGTAACTAGATTTAAATGAAAGACATTTAAACAACCAGGAATTAAAGCAACTAGAATCATAGAATCATTTAGGTTGGAAAAGACCTTTAAGATCTTCAGGTCCAACCATTAATCCAGCACTGCCAAATCCACCACCAAACCACATCCCTAACTGCCACATCTACATGTCTTTTAAATAACTTCAGGAATGGTGATTCCACACTTTCTCGGGCAGCCTGTTCCAATGCTTGACAACTCCTTCTGTGAATAAATTTCTCCCAATATCCAAACTGCCCTGGTGCAATTTGAGGCAATTTCCGCTCATCCTAACACATGTTACTTGGGGGAAGAGACCCACTCTTACATCACCACAACCTCCTTCCATGGAGCTGTAGAGAATGACGAGGAATCGCCTCAGCTTCCTTTTCTCCAGGCTAAACACCCCAGCTGCCTCAGCCACTCCTCATAAGACTGGTGCTCCAGACCCTTCACCAGCTTTGTTACCCTTCTCTGGACATACTCCAGCACCTCAATGTCCTTGTAGTGAGGGGCCCAAAACTGAGCACAGGATTCAAGGCGTGGCCTCTCCAGGGCTGAGTGGGGATGATCCTTGCCCTAGGCCTGCTGGGCACACTATTTCTAGCACAAGCCAGGATACCATTGGACTAGTCAAAGCAGAAGTTCATGAAGGAGAAAACATCGTAGTAGAAAGATTTGGTTTATACATTTTAAATTCCTTCACAGAAAATAAATATTCCTTCATGTGCAGATACATTAAGGACCTGGTAGCATCATTTAAGAACAAATACTCTATGATTTGGACTAATATTTTTTATGCAGCTAGTCAACACTGTGTCTATGAAATGTGAATTAAAAATAAAGATTATTATACTAGCTTAAAGCTGGATATTTACACATTTTCTTCCCATATTCATTTTCATGCAGAAAACAGTAAAGAAAAATCCCATGGAAAGCTGAAATCCTAAGCAACTCATTTTCCACTTTAGGAGGAGTCTCAGTGATCATTGTGAGCTGTATTATTGCTTTATTTGCGGGAATTACTAGCTCTTAAATTGTTCTGTTGCAAATCTGAAACATGCAATAATTTACATTACAGTAATATTTAATAGAGAACTGAGAATTGTGAGATAGTTTACAAGTGGAGCTACTATTACACTTCTTGTAACATCTTTCCATTAAAAAGTTAACAAACTGGGTTAATTGCTTTGTGACAATGTTTCTTTTTAAAACTTGCTGTTTCCATGCAGCAAAATATAAATGCTGTATGCTGTATCAGTATTGGTCTGTTTTAAAACACTGCTTTTCTGCCCCAAAAGTTTATGGTGTACATACATAGTCTGCATTCTATTGCACTAATATATGCTATAATAACCTAACAAATCAGGGAACTTTAAAGAACTCACACAAATGTATGTGTGGTTTGTGTGGGACCAAAACCAGAGATTCTTCAAACTCCATACAGTCATAATAAGTTTGTAGATTTTAAAATGTAATGCATGGCAGATATTATTAATTTGAAAGGGAAAATAATTTCACATTTTTAAACTGAACATGTGTTTACTTACAAATTACATGATAATTACATCATTTTGTCCTCCCTGTTAGTTATGCATACCAATAGAGAAACCTGGCGACAAATCTGCCAAACACCTGATGAAAATGTAAATTATATCTGGCATTAATTGATTTACTTGAAAGTTATTATAAAAGTTGCAGTAGCTAAAAGGTATTGATTCTTAAAATAAATGTGTACTTTAAAGGTGACAACGTAGTAGAACGTAAGTGTAAATTCAAATTATCTATTGCTTTACTATTAATCATCAAGTGCAGTTATTAATTATGGTATTCAATGGTTTTATAGCCATTTTCATGTATCTTCAAAAAGTGCATTAATAACTGATAATAAAACTGAAGGTAGACACTACATAGTATAGTTCTGAAACAAACATTTTTGAGTGAATATGTTCAAAATCCATTGTGTGTAGGATATTATTTATTTTTGCAGTAGATGTAGATAGGATTTTTCTCAGAAACAAAAAAAGACTGTTTTAAGAAATACGAATTCTGAAGTCTGTAGTATCATATACTCGATAGTCGCTGTTGCTTAGGACTGAGGCAACTTGACTCAGAAGGCAAAAGTATTCTTTTATTTGATATGAACCTTTTGATTCCATTTTCTGCTCTATTCAAAAGTCATGTTGAATATCTAGATCTTTTGCTATGAAATTCCACCCTGAACTGCAGGTGAATGAAATGAAATCCAGTCTGTTGACTGTACAAGAGAAAGGTATGTGGACAAAAGGTTACAGGCAGCTGATAAAAATCCACTTCTCAGCGGAATATGTGCAGAACCAGTAAAAAAAATCCCACTTTATAGTAGTTATGATCACTAATTCCCATGTGAGGGTAAGTGAAGTGTATCTCATGAACCTTGTTTGTCTTGCATATCCTTGCCAGCTTGCCACGCATATTTAGGCTCAGTAGTTCCTCCAGTCTGGAGGACAGGCTCCAACCACCTGAACCTGCATTTGCAGCGGATGGACTGGGAGTGTGTCTGTTTGGGATGTGCCCTGGAATAATTTTGCTACTGTTACTCACTTGGTGAGTGGCTTGGGAACAGAGTGCATATGCTAAAGGAGTTGCCTGCATCAGGAGGAAAGATCTGCATCCCGCAGCTTGGAGATTTGTCAAATAGGACCCTACACCAGGACAACTGGGTTTTCTTGGCAGGTGCTAATACTATGTGTAAACTTTTTTGTGAAAGTGCAAAGTGCCCTAAAATTTAAGAACCACAAAAGAAAGATGGTACCACTTTAGGTGGTTGTATACAAGCATATTTCTAAGGTCTTATTTAGAAATTAGTTTATAATTAGTTAATTATATACAGTAAAATAAATGCTTTGATTTCAATGAGTGTGATAAAGTAAGGTCCCATTTAAGCAAACCCTGAACCAAAAATTATGCAGCAGGCATAATGTTTACCTTCATAAAGTAAAGACAGAAGAATTTATTCCTAACTGTACTTAAAATCCTCTCTGCAGGAAGTATCAGAACACCCTCAAAGATCTTTAGATTGCTGATGTGCATTTTCTAATGAGCCTGTTTGTGCTCATCAGCACTTAGATAAAGCCTTTCGAAAGGACAGAAGTAAATGGTTTTTTATAAATTCTCTACTGTATTTCATAAATTATGGATTTTATAAAAATACATGATTTTTCACACTATGTATCTTGAGAAGATTTAAAATATTGCAAAATTTGCATCTTGGATAATGAAATTTTCATTAACAAATATATAAATCATAAATCATTTATTCATACAGTGTAATGTAGCAGTTTATTACATACTGCTTGACTTTTGTAATCAGGGAATCCCCTGATGAAAAAATAGCACAATATTAATTACCAGCACCATCTGTGCTAAACAATAGGAAAAACAATATTTTAATACAATGACTTCATGCATGTCAGTTATCTTCAACATTAAACCCTGCAGTTTTGTTGATGGGGTTTACCTTCTACTCATTTAAATAACTGATGTTCTTACAAAGGTTAAAACTATGAATAAATGAATTAAAATTAAATATAATGAAAAATACCAATAGATACAGCGTGGATCAAGTTCATTCATCAAATAAGTGACTATACAGGTATAGATACACCTATATTTACACATGCATTTTTAAATTTCCCTACAAATGTTTCAAAAAAAATTATTATTTATGTGCTTATTTCTCTCAGAAGACTAGTGTTCAACCACTAAAAGTTGAGAGGGTTTTGTGATTCTTTTTTTGGTGGGTTTATTTGTTTTTTAAATTAACATAATTCTAAATACATAATCCTTAAAACGTAAATATCTACTTGTCAGTATTGTGAACATAAGTTGTTTTGATGCACACAAAAATATTTAAGGTGCATTTAGTATTCTGGGTGTGTGAATTCAGGTGAGTTTGCTTTCTCTCACTCTAACAGCAAAGATGTTACTCTTATACATCCAGGTGCCAATTTTGTTTAATAATTTAATGAGCTTAAAAAGTATGGTAGCTAAATCAAAGCTACACCTATGAATATATTTCCTTCTTGAAAAATTCTACCATAGGAGCCAGCCAGGGGTATTAGGATGATGACAGCATTCAAATTCACTGATTGAGTTCGCCATGGGAAAATCTTAAACACACATTCCTTATTTCCAAAGTGCCTCACATATACCCATACCTGTATCACCAGTGTTCAACATTCTTCTCTCCGCATGATCTTATTATTTATCTACTTCTGACACAATAATTTTCTTCCAGTAAACCGTAATCCAGTTCTAATTATATTTAAGCATATGCCAATTACCAGAAGTTGTTTTTTCTGTATCTATCATATATTGAAGTTGTCTATTGACTTTCAACTTTCCCCATAACATCTGTTTTAATTTTTCAGTACTTCAAGACTCCATTGGCATTCATGGCCTTCAAAGCTACATGTCAGAATGCTAAGAAACCACAGTAGGCTGTGTCCCAGAACAGTGCTTTTATTTTTGCATGCATATACTCTTGGTGACCATTATTCATGTTTTTTATTAAGAATTTTCACTTGCTGATATACACACTTTCATAAGTATTGTGTATGACATTGTTTGCAGGAATTTACCTGAGAGGAGACAGTAATGAGACTCCCAAACCTTTAGGAACTGCCCAGAGCATTTATTTACCATAATAAAAATTAACTGCTTATTTACAGCCATCAGCTCACCTACTGAAAGGCAGTGTGAATTCTCCCAACCCCTGGGCAAACTGCTTTTCCCAGGCCTCCAGTGAGCTGAACATTATTCTCTAGCAGTGTATACGCACTTGACTGCGCCGAAGGCAGGCTTCTTCCTGCTCTCTGCATGGTCTCCCACCCATCCTGCAGCTGGCTGATTTTCAGGCTTTCAGATCTTTGAGTCCAACCAAACCACTAAACCATGTCCCCAAGGACCTCATCTACAAGGCTTTTAAATAGTCTCCAGGGATGGTGACTCCACCTTCCCGAGCAGCCTGTTCCAACGCTTGACAACCCTTTCTGTGAAGAAATTCTTCCCTATGTCCAACCTGAAGCTGCTGTGGCACAGCTTGAGGCCATTTCCCTGTTGCTGGTTGCCTCGGAGAAGAGCCTGACCCCCACCTGGCTACAGCCTCCTGTCAGGGAGTTGTAGAGAGTGATAAGGTCACCCCTGAGGCTCCTTTTCTCCAGGCTAAACACCCCCAGCTCCCTCAGATGCTCCTCATATGACTTACTCTCCAGACCCTTCACCAGCCTTGCCGAACGAGACGATGGCAGACATCTGACACCTGCCTTGTGCTAGAGTTGGGTGACAAGCCAAGGAAACCTTTCAGACAGAACCATAATTCTCTTTAACACTCTGTATTAGAAACAAAGGTATATAGGAAGGCTTTGCGCTTTTGAACTGTGACATACTGGTACTCAGCAAATACCTTTATAGTAATAATAATAAAATACTTTATTGTGACATCTCCAGATACTGTCTCAGGGATCCTGTAGTGTCTTGCTGTCAGTGGATTCCTGTACATGCTAAATCTATTCAGGTATTCATCTCGTTAACAGGGCTATACTGGTCTGCTACGAAAGTTGCAAATCTCATCAGATACTCCCTAGGGACAACTAAGCATTGCAAATTCTGTCTAAATTCTTTTTCTTCCTCATTTTGATGTATGCTTGTGGCCACTTCTCCATTTCCATATCAATAATTCTTTTCTTGAACCAGCCTGGCTATTCTTCCCTCCAAGTGTTTTCTGGGGATCATTGAAAAGATTTATTTCTCCTTTGCAATCTAACAGTTTTCTCAGTTGTGAACATGACTCCAGGCCGATACCTACTTCCATACCTGTATAGCCCATAGCTTTTCTCATTTCATGTTGCTGTGATTTTCCTCAATTTATTAATTAAAGGGAACCTCCTCAGAATGATTGTTCAGACTTTTACCTTTTTTTTCTTCACAGAGAAAATGTCCTCCTCTAATTTGCCCAAGCTTGCCCTATTCAGTGCTCACTTTCCGCAATGTCAGTCCAGACTGCAAACTGACCATTATGTAGAATTCACTTACTGCTCTTAGTGACTAGGTGACTTCCTCTTTCTGCTGCCTGTACTTCATTATTTCATCTTACTGTCTTAGACCTAAGTGCTTCTCCTAGCAATAGTAGTTTTCTCACACATACAAATAATTTCTATGGCTCTTTAGATTTAATTTTTTATTATCTCATTCCAATATATTTTTACAGGCAGTTTTACTCTTGTCTATACAACATATTTTTCACTTTTTAGTGGTGACTTCTTCTATATGTCAGGGCTTTTCTTCTGAGGTTTTTCAGGTCTCTGCCATTCTCTCTTCAATATATTTCTACTCTCAGATACTTACTTCCCCTTGCTCTTTTCCTTCTGGTTGGTTCTTTCTCCTAGTTGATGAATCATTATTTTCAAAATATTATTTTAATTGTTCATCTTTTTCTAATCTTCAGTGATTTCTCCCCATCATTATCTTCTCTACCTTGCTTGACTAGGCACATCCAAAATCCTAGGCCCTCCACTCAACACCACTGAAAAAAACGTTTTGTCTCTATTGAGACAACCTTTCAGTGGTGTTCCAGGGAATCAACTCTTACAGTTTGCTTTTTAGCCCTTAGTTTAATTTATCCATTGCCTTCTCCATTCTTCCGCACTACTTGTATTCTGTACTTAGAATGACAGAATGGTTTGAGTTGGAAAGGGACCTTAAGGATCATTTAATTCCAACCCCCTGCCATGGGCAGGGACACCTTCCACTAGACCAGGTTGCTCAAAGTCCCATCCTTTGAACTACTCCTGAGATGGAACATCCACAGCTTCTCTGGGCAACCTGTGCCAGGACCGCACCATCCTTGCAGTAAAGGGTTCCTTCCATAAAACAAGGAAAAATGAGGACATGATCACAGACGCTTCATACAGTATGGAGAAGATCTCACTTTCCTTGAATATCCAAGTAGTTATGCTGACAATACCTGAGAAGGATTCTGCCTTAGATTTCTGTTATGCTATTATTAGAACAAGGTATTTTAGAAACATGAATGTTCCATTTAGTATTTAATGTCTCTCAAATAGAAAAATAATTGCGAGAAAGTACATACTAAATAGTAAATTGAAGGAGTATAAATTCTGCTCATGCTCTAGCTTGTCAACCTGAAACTTGACATTTGATTATATTTGAAATATTTAGAAAGTATCCAGCTGCTGAAAATATATACTTTTTGAATTATTACTGTACTGCAATATACCTACATTTTCATATAACAAAAATTCTACTGACAATATTCCACTATAGGATTCAGGTATTTAATTTGCATTAGAAATCACAAAATGCTGTAAATACATTACTGAAAGATAGAAATGTTTACTTTAACAGATGAACCATCATAGAATGGTTCAGCTGAAAGCAAGTTTGAACTTTCTGTCAGTAAAATTTGCAGCTGACACCTGGCTTTGCAGTTAGGTGAGAGAGGCAACTCATCATGAGCCCTATTCAGAACTGCTGGTTAGTGACACTGAGTGCATAAAGGGCAAGGGAGAAGCAGTGCTGCAATGGGCTTCAAATAATTTTCAGTCCCTGGAGTACTTTGAATGTCACTGAGACTCATCTGAGCACTCCTGAAGAGTGAGTAAGCCATGTAAAAGCCAGATCCAGCACTCATAGGCTGCTGCAGGGATACAGGCAGTACAGCTCCAAATGTGAAACACAACCTCCTGGTATCTTTGCTTTTATGGCTACTTATGGTGGTGAAAATCATTAAAAAGAGTACATTGAGAGCTGACGGGGTATATGCATACATACCCAAACCATATATAGTGCTTATATAGAGATAGATTATATGTGCAGGATTCATATTTAAGATTGTGACACAAAGGCCCAAATTAATCTTGTTCTACAATTACGTAGTGTAATTGTACATAACAATTTAGATATTGTATAAAAGAACATAAAGACAAAATTACCTCATTATTTAAACACTGTAGCTGATATTAAAAATTGGATTTTATTGATCAATTTTCTGTCCCATTTATTGATCAATTTACCTTTTAGTGATTCTTCAAAGAATTCTGATAGGACACTTGTATTAGAATCTCCTCAACGCATTTAAAATAGCTTCCCAACAATGAGTGGGTATTTTTAACCTGACTTTCTCCAAAAAAGGAATACTTTTCTGAAGAATGCATATGGTGTTCAGACATTAGGCATCTGACTTCCTACCTGTAGAAAATGCACAAGAATCATGAGCTAGAGATCATTGTTTTGTAAGTTGGGATCCATGTATGTAAATAATGCATTTAAGAGTGCAGACTTTTTAAAAAGACTTATGTTACATCTAAGCAAATGTTTTTAACCAATAGTCTGTACAGCTGACACTTACAAGTAAGATATTTATATGTCTATGGGTTGGTAAATAAATCACTTCTAATTAGGTTTTCTAAATAACTCCTCTCTATTTTTTCCTTAGAAAACACAAACATTAGAAATGGGACAACACTGCATTTAGCTACCAAGCAAAGCTTAAGAGTCTTTGTTTACTGGTTCATTTCTTCTAAAAAGGTAAATATACTTTAAATGCACCAAATTTTTTCATCATTCAGAGTTCACAAAATTGTCTGCATGTTCACTAATATGACAGGATGAATTTTTCTGTTCACAGAATCACAGAATCATTTAGGTTGGAAAAGACCTGCAAGACTTCAACCTCTGAATACCACATCGTCAAGTAGACCATGGCCATACTCAGTTTCTTGAACACCTCCGGGGATGGTGACCCCACCACCTCCCTGGGCAGTCCACTCCAAAATTTAACAACCTTTTCTGTGAACAAAGTCCCCCTGATGTCCAGCCTGAATCTCCCCCTGTGCACCTTGAGGCCATTTCCTCTCGTACTGTTGCTAGTTCCCTAGGAGAACAGCCTGACCACCACTTGGCTACAGCCTCTTCTCAGGAACTTGTAGAGAGCACTAAGGTCACTTCTGAGCCTCCTTTTCTCCAGGCTAAACACCCGCAGCTCCCTCAGCTGCTCCTCGTGGGACTTGTGCTCCAGAACCTTCACCAGCTCCGTTGTCCTCCTCTGGACATGCTCCAGCACCTCAATGTCCTTCCTGAATTGAGGGGCCCAGAATTGGACACAGCACTCGAGGTGTGGCCTCACCAGTGCCCAGTACAGAGGGACAATCACTGACATAGTCCTGCTGGCCACACTATTTATGGTACAAACTTGGATATAGGACCCAAATATGAAATAACTGACCAAAATTAAAGAAATAAGATAGGTGGCATTTGTGTACAGTTATTATTCAGTCTAGAACAGCTGAAAGAAATAATTAAAATGTTCAGATTTAATGTAGGTTACAGCAGATGATTGTTTTAAACTTGAATTTGTAATTAGTGTAGTTACCAAGAGATTGTGCACAAAATGCAAACTGTTTGCTTCTTGATAATTTTGTTAAATAAGTCAATAGAGGGACCAAAGACTGAGCAAACAAGTAGACCTAGTTATCCCTTCTTATCAAATGCAATCCTTTTATCTGTCACAGTTTCAAGACATGATACTATCAACATGTCTTTTTCAGAAATAAACATTCTGAAATTTCCAATCCAGACAGAAATAAAAGATTCCAGAGTGATATCTGTGCAAAGAGAATGAAAGAGACATCAGGAAAGAAATTTTTGTATGCATTTTNTTTTTTATGCTTTTTTTTTTTTTTTGTACTGATAGCCTCCAAGCTGCAGTTTTTACATTCAAGAGTGGAAGCCATAGTCAATTACTCTATCCTAGTGGATCTACCCACTCTTTGAGGAGATTAAATTAGAGGAATGATAATGCTTGCTACTTAGCATCCGTGCTCCAAATACTGTACTTCAAATGTTTTTGAGAAACAAATAATAGTTAATTCTATTCCAGACCCCAGATTTAAATGTTTCTTCAGAATAGAACCAGCTTGCAACTCAATGGATCTTTTTTCTTCTGTCCTGTTGGGCAAGCATGGTGTTGGCCTCGAGATACTTTCCAAATTACTGTGCCCTGATTTTGTTCAAACTAGGCTGAAACATTAAGCAAGGAATTCGTTTTTTCTTATTCAAGTCTGTGGAAACTACATGAGCACATGGAAGATACATTTATGGTTTTGGAACCTTGGCTGAGCTCTTTATCTCCACTTCTACGCAGAAAAAACCCTCCCAAATTGTATCACAAACCCCGATACTCCTAATGTGCATTTAGACACTATGTATACTGTTTTAAGACATAAATGAGTAAATCTTAAAGCCATTTATAGTTGCTTTATTGACAATCAGTTTTTCAAACCGCTCTACCATGTGGCTGGTGGTTTATCTTGCGTATTTTTCTACCATAGGCATGCAGTTTACCAGATCACAGGCTGTACAGCAGACTCTTGTGCATTGTTGTTGTGTTGGCCTAATTCTCGTTTCAAAACAAGAAATGACTATGTAGTGTTGATAAAGTCAAATTACTTCTTTACATTATGCAGAGTATAAGTAGCTTAGTTTCCCAAAATTTTCTGGAACATCAAGTGAAAGAAATGTCATTTCCCTTGGATTTTGAAAATCACACTACTTGGACACATCACTAGGGCTCGGGAACATACTCTAAAGAACATGCTTTTGCATCTCATCTGTAAGTGCAAGAATCAAAGGTAATCTTTTAGACTCTACTTTGCTGCATCTTTGTGAATGTTGTGAATGGCTTTATTTTATTCTTTTTTGAAGTCTTTATTTCAGAAATACATTATGTGCAAGGTTGGGGAAAAATCTACTCTGAGGTCATCTTCTTTTTCTTTTATTATGGTTGAATAAGGGTCATATATGACATTTTAGAAAAAAACACAGTAAATGTATTCCTGACAATTATTGCAATTAAAAAAATCCAAACCTGAATTGGTTTGACTTTCATATATGATATTGTGTCCTATATGAAATTCAAATTAAATTAAATTCTTATCCTAAAATGCCAGGGGCAGGAACAGGAGGTAAAAACACATTTTTTAACAGCTCATAGCTTTCATGCACTAAATCATAAATATCAGTTGCAAACATAAAAACAGATTAATGCCATGACTAGTGTTCTGATGTATTTGACTCATAAACATGGAATTTGAAGATATAAAAAATACTGAATGTTAGAAAAATCATACATGTTATACTTAGTAAGTCAGAGCTTCTTTAACATTGATTTTAAAATGGAATCTCAACTGGCTGTT
Source organism: Ifrita kowaldi (assembly GCA_013398055.1). Taxonomy (NCBI): domain Eukaryota; kingdom Metazoa; phylum Chordata; class Aves; order Passeriformes; family Cinclosomatidae; genus Ifrita; species Ifrita kowaldi. The sequence goes on along the minus strand of VZRS01010058.1, from coordinate 480,443 downwards.
TGCCAGGTGGTGAAACTGAGGGAATCAAGTCCCTCTAGATTGGCTTGGAAAACCTTGAATCTTCAAGTGCCAAATAGGCTTGAGGAGAAACAGTGCCTGGAATTTGCTCATATTTAAACATTACCTTCAGATGAGAATGAGTTTAGTCAAAAAGAGAAAGGAAGAAAAAGCATGAGCACATAAGCAAGAAGTAACACAGTCAAGCATTGCTCAGTTGTGCATACTCTACCACTTTTGTAGTCTCAGGTACTGATACCAGTTAGGAAAGATTTGTGCATGTTGGACGATTTTAACAATATGTCACTGTAAGAAAATTAAGTTACTTCTGGTATACTAACTTAAGACCTGCTAACTTGAGCTATACTTATGACCCTACTCAGAAAATCTCCCTAGTGCACAGAGGAAGGCACAAATTGCAAGGAATAGAAAGGTTTTTTCCTAGCTCTTCAAAAGGGCACTGGAAAAAAGCCTGGGAGAAAAAGAAAGGAACTGTAATGGAAGGAGCAAAGTAGCAGGGGGAAAAACCAACAAACCCAGGGGAAAAAAAGAAAAAAAGAAGGCAAAAAGAATCCTTTTCTAAGAAAAACAGTATTTTCTACCTTCCACTTGAGAGAGAAGCAGTAGGCCAATGAGGACATACAGATTGTAAATAGAAAAACTCATGTTGCACCATTGGTGGCTCACAGTATTTTCCACTTCTGCTATTTCCAAGATTCACCTTTATATGAGCTTAAAAGGAAGAGATTAGTAAATAAAAAGCAGGAAAGGAAAATACGCCCTGATAACCATCATTCTTATCAACATTAACAAACTCCCAGAAACACAGGACAACCATTTTTTGCCAGTCTACACAAAACTTTATCTCAGAAATGGAGCAAAAAGTAGAATTTGAAAGAAGTCAATTTGATCTACACATTTCCATTGTTTCAAACATCTCTTGAAAGTCTATAATTGCACTATGTGAAGACTGAATAATATTAGAAAACATCTATAGCAAAGTAGCAGTGGCTATGGTTAGGTGAATTTTCCAGCTTAGTCTATTTAATTTCAGTTTTACACATTTACTTTAAAATTTTGTTTCATTGAGTCATGTATAGAATCAAAGGCCTTTCTGGAAAGCTTTGTAATTTTAAGATTATTTCATATTAATTTAATTTTACTATCAATCAAAGGCTGTAGTATGTGGCAAGCTTTTGAGTGCCAGAGAAAATAATCCTTTATTGCTGTTGTTGTTTCATCAACAAGAAGGTTACATAGTGCATTACTTCTGTAGGTCAAGCCTACTGTGCACACTGGGGAGCCTTTCTTCTCCCCTCTGAATGCACTGGCTACAAACATTCACATCCCGTGTAATTTGCCAGCTCTTTGCAGCTCCTTGAGTTCCTTATTTCATTCTAGAGTTTCTAGATATATCCCTACCCTTCCTTTTCTCCCAGAATAGGATACCCTCTTGTCTTACCTTCCTGCCAGAGGGTCTTGGAAACAATTCATTCAGGGATTTTCATATCTTAAAAAGCTGAAAACAGGTGCACAGGTGAAAGTCTATGGGCTGATGCAGAGGCACTTTTAGGTTCTGGATGCGGTAATCAGAGTTCCATCTACTTTGATTTTCCCTGTTCAACACATTGATTCACAGAAATTGATAAAATATATAATTCCAGACACGGCACAGTAGAAGTTGGCAGAAATGCCATTGAGCTGCATGTTGAATCTTCCTTCAATTTGGCAGTTATGCTGCAGCTACTTCTTTGTACAACCTCTTTGCTATCCTATGGATAGCAACGCAAAGCTGTTTTCCCTAGAATGATTTAAATACAGTTAAACTACAAGGTCTTCCTAAAATGAAATCACTGTTTATTGCAACTGTGAGAACAACTCTTTTTCAATGGTTATTAGCCCCAGTAGTGTGAACCCAGTTAGCTCAGTAGTCATATTTTTTGCTTCTCTCAAGATACGCTTTTGTTAGTCTGGATAGGGAAAATTCTTTGTCTGTTTCTCCGTCATTTTGTTTCTACAATACCATGTCAAAACTGACTAATGGGGAGCAATTTCTGTAAGCCTACTGCATATTGCTATTCAATATTAAAATGACTATCGGTACATATGGAATAGCAAAATCACACTACATGTTTTAAAGAGAAATGTGAATACCTAGAACTTTTAATATGTCATTGTTACGCATTTTTCTTATAAATTGGTATATTACACTTAGTGTAAGATAGATAGCAACATTAATTTAGCCCATTAACTGAAAAAGAACTATTCAACAGTAAAATACAGTTAGAAATAATTAATAAATTAATTTTTTTCCAAGGGCTTTCTATCAAGTCAAGTTAAAGACTTCCTTGAAATGCATGCACTCTGTAGGTGTTACATATTTGGGCAGTATACAGATGATGAGAGCCACTGGATTTCATACATGCACTGAAATACAGAAAGGCATTATAGCTTTTGATTTGTATGCTGTATCTTTCATATGTGCAATTTTCTGTGCACACTGCTATATTTTTCTATGTCTAAGATACCTTCGCTGAAAACAACTAGCTGGAAGACCAGCTGGAGATCTTTTCAAAATATACTTCATAATCTTGAAAGAAGGGTATTCTTATTTTTCTGGCCAGCAGTAAATTTTCTACCTCAGTAGCATGGCTTATGGTACAGTATTAAAGATCCAAGCTTTCACAGCAGGTTGTATTGGCGATGTAAGCTTACACTGATTAAGCTTCTAGGAAGAAACAGTCAAATATAAATACACAAAACAACAAAACGAATTCTCAATTGAACTTAGCTAAATCAATGAAATGTGAATTGTGAATTTATCTCACTTTAATGTGCATTACACAACTAAACCAAATTTAATAAACGGTCAAATCCATGGCCTATAGACTAATCCATATTGATATTTTCCGTGCAGTGTTATTTCGACTTTCCAGCACAAGATATCCAATACTACTGCTCTGTCTGTTGACAGTCACATTGGATTCTTTTAATAAAATCCGGTATTGCATTGCTGCTAGACCGAACAAGAAGTGAATTTCCACATGGGAAATTTTGGAAGAAAAGTAGATGCAGGTCTTATTGTTACTACACCCAAAGGCAATAATACATACTCTCTTTTTGACACATCAAGTCTGTTGATACATACTGTAGAAATGAATACAAAAATCACTACTAATTACTGCAGGATCACACTAGGAGGATGTGGCCTGGAGCCTGGAGTCTTCCTCACCTGCTTGACTGTAAATTCCCCTCGAGTGGCTCTTCGGAGCATACAGACTTTGCAGGTATCACTGCTTGTTTTGTAAACAAGGTGAGGTGACAACATCTTACTGACATTCATTGCCCATAAAATAACTATTATCTGAAGATTATGAAGATTGTTATAACACTGTGAGGCTCCATCCACTCCCTTGCCATGCACACCACAGAATTCTGTCACTGCACACCCGTGTGCAACTCAGAGCTGAAACTGTACTACAAAATCCAGCTCTTTGGCTTGTTTTCTCTCTTGCCTTTGAAAACTGGCTAAGATTCTCTAAAGGTGCTAGGTTTTCCTTAAAAAAAAAAAAGCTTACATTTCAAAACTACAATATTTCTTATGACTTCTCCATTTGGCAGACAGGTTTCCAATGCAATTCAAGAAGAGTTTCCTGGCAGTCCACCTGGCATCTTACTTTGCCATCTGCTGGTGGTCCCCAGCCTCCAGGTTTCTCTGTTTTAGCTTACTTTTTCTGTGAAAATCTTCCAAAAATGGAAGCTCAAACCCACAAATAGTCCATGTGGACTTTGCTCAGTGGCCCGACCTTGATATCTGGGAAGACCTCACTCACCACATATGAGCATGAGAACCTTAGTCCTCCCATTTTCCCTGGATCAGAGCTCGATCATCTAGCACTGATCCCCCAGCGCTATCTTAGCTGCCTGGGAGGTCTGGCTCAGGCTGTGACTTCAAGTTTCCGGTTTTTCTGCTGTAGGGCCAAAGGGAGGCAGAGGTTGGCTGATCCACCTTCTCATTTTCATTTAGGAGAACATAGATACAAGACAAGTCATAAAAAGCCAGAAGGCTCAGAACTTGTGTCCTTGCTCAGTTTCACATAGAAGTTTTCAAAGTCTCTTGAATGAAAACAAAAATCTTCTGCTTTGATTTTGAACAGAAATTCCAAGTTTCTGCTGAAACTGAGAGAAAGTGAAAAAAAAATCTTCAGAGAAAATAACATATCAAATATCACATATATTTGGAGTCAAATAACCTGGACATAAGAGAAATGTTTTCCTTTTTTGCTTTCCCTTGAATGCTAACATGCAGTCTCATCAGTGTCATCAATGTGCCGAAATATGCTATAATCACTGTTTTTCACTGTCCGATGGTCAGCATGCACATGAACTTTTCCTGTAGCATAGAGAATAACACACTCTGTCTTGTAACCTTAGAAAATTAAAATTTTCCCTGAAAAAAATAAAACTGAGTACAGTTTACTAGATGCACAAAACAAATTACCAAACGAAGACAAATGTTTTTGTTTCTTTTCTAGTCTTGCTCAGGTATATTTATTTTAAAGAGTTCTAGCAATTTCAGAGTGGAAATAGGCTTTGGAAATTGTTTTACTTTGCAACACTGTATGCCAATAGGTTGCCTTTTCACCTTTTTCTCAGCTTGGGGGCTGTAAGGAAAAGGCAAAATAGACAAGAGAAAAAAATCAGACTACAAATCAATCTCCAGAAAATGAAAATATTCTATTATTGTAATTTGATATGGATGGTACTTGTAGAGAAAACAACCCATTCTCATTAAGAATGAGATTTAGCTTTACTTTTTCACACTGAAATAGAACCTTAACCCTTGAGGAATCCCACAGAAATAATTTTATGTTGTTAATGTTCAATGTGAGATCCTGGTCCCACTGAAGTAAATGGCAGAGAATCCATTAACTTCAGAAGAGTCAGATTAATTCCTGATCTCCTTGGCTGTTAGAGTCTGTCCTGGCATCTACCTAGCAGCATAAGAAAGTAAAGTACCCTCACAGAAAAGGATTATGTACCTTTGATGAGCACCACGTCATTTGGTAATACAGAGAATTTAAATCATATAGTACAGATTATTAATCATTATCATATACCAGATTCTTGTCTTTTTTCTCACCTTTATTGACCTTCACATGTAAGGCATCTTTCTAGAATATAATTTCCATCAAGTTCAAAGGTTTAGCTCATGCCTGCTTACATTTACCTTGTTAGCAGCTGTGGTATTGTTTAATGTTAGGGTTAGCATTACAGGAGGGAAGTTGATTAGGGATGCATGTGTTTGGAGAAGGAATTCTGTGGAAGGGAATACTCCTCTTCAGGAACTGCTTAATGTTCTCTTCTTGAAGGGTACTTTCTATTGCAGTGGAAATGATGGATTAGATTTTTTTGTGGAAACTTGCGAACTTCATTGTTCAAAGGTCTGCAGTGCAGGACACACTTGCAGACAAGTGCAGGCAGTTGGCTGGGAGACAAAGGAAAGTTTTGCTGGAGGTCTCACTTTGAAATGATGACTCCAGGATGTGAAAGTTTGGCTTAGTTTGAGTTGTGATGAGCATAAGATTTACATTCATTCAAGTTCCTTTGCAAGTTGTGGATAGGCAAGTGAGTTTAATCACTGATTACCTTGCCAGTGGACTTTCACCAAATCTCAAACTGCTATTATGGCTCCTTCCTTAGTGGCAAAAATCTATTCTAAAGTAGAGGGGAAAAGAAAAAGTCTGTTGGTGCAGTATAGGCTTAAACATGATCCAATACAATGTAGCGTTTAACTCATCATTCTCTATTTTGTTTTAGCCTGTGAGATAGTAAGAAAGAGCCGGGCAACATTTCTAGATACTAAACTCTTTAAGGGAAGGAATGTGTCTCTTTGTGTGCACTTTGAAGTGCCTTCAACACCTTGGTTCTTTATAAATTGTAGTAATAATAATCATTTATTGCTATGCGGTGTGGTCTGGTTTCCCATTTACATCCAGTATGATTGGTTGTGCTGTGTCGCTGTCCTGTTCATCACTTCTCACCTTGCACTTACATGCAACTTCTATTATGGTTATTTTTAGAACACATAAGGCACTCAAATAACATGATTACAAGTGTGGAACAACAGCCTAGGAAATAGATAGGAGGATAGTTCACAGAAAGAAGTAACACACTGCACCTAAGTTGTGCAAGATCAAACCTGACATTATAAAATCAAAGAGACAGGGTTTAATAGGAAAAGAATGTGATGAGACTACAATGACTCCTGCTTTTTTAAAATTGAGTTACCATCGTTTAATGAGTTTCTGGATGTGTTAAAAAAATTGTATATGTATGTATCCACATGTGTGTCTATACAGGCAATATGTATGTGTGTAGTAAATACGTGCATGTACACCTGGGACATGTGTTTATGTGTGTGTGTGTTTTACAAAATACTCAGAAAATAGTGTGCTGCAGGAAACAAAATGAGCAATTTTAAGGTCCTATAATACTGTTTTACATTTCTGGAGGGAAGTAAAATGACCATAAGTTTCCCTTTCATGGAATCTGAGCAATCTTCATAGAAAGCCTCATTTTCTGTCAGCTTCAGGAATGACACATATTTACATGCATTCAGACAGTTTGTGATGCCTGGAGGCAATGAGTATCGGGGAGAGGTGCAGTGTGGAATGCTCTCCCAGCTCTGGCTGACAGAGGGTACTGAGTGTTTCGTTCCAGTTGTCAGTTGTTAGAGCACCCCTGCGATTTCTCCAGCTTCGTGCTGAAGGCTGTCTTGGGTTCTTATCACCAGGATGGTGCTGAGCTGGTGGACGCATAAAAGAATCTTGATCTCCCCTCTTTATTTCAGTGTAGCAGAGGAATGAGCCCAATATAATATGACCACTACAGGTAAAGTTCATAAGTCTGTGTTCCTCAAGGTATTGACTTTTTATGATGTCCATCATGTACAAAGTAATGAAGAAATTTTGCATCAGATATAGCTCTTACCCCTAATTATTTTTTTTTCTGTTGAATTAAATACTGTAATTGGTCTGTCAAAAATGCTGCAATAATATTTTGTTTCCAAAATAAAATGACATACATTTTGCACATAACTGAAGCAAATTTAAAAATTATTATAACCCCTCCTATCATAGGTACTCTTTAATATAATCCTTCTCTGAAAATGCCTGTTTGCCCTAAACCTGTTAGATTATCTATATTCACTTCTGCTGATGGCTCTCACAGCTGGAAACGTTACTCTAGTCTCCGATCAATTTTACTTGCAGTCAATATAGTCTCATTTATTTTTGGTTTCATCATTTAAGTTTAACATTCTTTTTGATGCTCTTTCACCTGGCTCACCTTTCTCTGATCATATTACGTCAAGGTGTGTATACAACTCACTAACATCCAATGGGACTCTGCATAAGGCACTGGCTGGAGGTTTTATGATTTGCTGAAAAGCATAAATTTATTGTTACATTTCTATATTGATGTTACATTACTTTACATCTCTCAGGGTAAGAAAATGTAGTTAGACATTATTCTAAATAAAGAAATTATATCCGTGTAGATTTTAATTAATTTTGAACCATTAAGCCTTGATATTTCAGTCAATGTATGCATCTAAAATAATTTTAACACCTTGAAGCAATGCAATTTTTGCCTAAAACTACTTTTAATTTTAATTTTACTTCAAGAGGGATTGCTACAGGTCTTAAATAGTTGTCAGAGATATCCACAATAAGGTAACATCTGGATAAAATTAAATGTTTTAAGAAAATAATTAATTTTAAGAAAATAACTCAGCCTGAAACAGATGAAGGTCCAGCCTTCTAGACAATTTTTAATTTTAATAATTATTTTGGAGAGTTCGTAGTTATTGAAAGCAGAGAACATGGAATAGGGTATAAGTATTCCAGCTCTACTGCTTAGAAGCCCCTAGAATAATGTAGTCAGTAAAGAGGTGTCTGGGGACATTAGTTGACAAGGTCAAGTGGTTGGATTTAATCAAATTCATTTTGTAGCTGGAGATTTAGTCATGGTTATAAGACAGAGAAGTCATCTCAAATAAGGAAGCCTAACAAGAAAGCAATATATCATCTGCATGAAGTGAAATATATTGCTCTCAGCCATTTAGCTTCATGTCAGAATTAGAGCAAGGTTTTGGAAGAACAATTCCAGCATGCGCTATTTAAATACAAGTAAGTGATAATGTAAAGCAGTTGCGGGGGTTTTTTGGTGATATTGTGAATCCCTGGTAACAGTTAAACATTATTGCTACTGGGATACACTGATGTCATGAACTGGTTCACGTCAAAGATCTGTATTTCATTACCAGTTTCAAAGTTTGTATAGTTTTAACATAAGGAACTGGTTTTCAACACCTTCTACAGCCATAATGGAAGTTTAAGGCAGATACGGCATTAGCTTCACAAAGAACTGGTCTCTGACTTTCTTATGCCGTTTGTAAATGGAAGTCACTGCAGGAGCTCAGCTGCAAAACCAGAAACTGAGCTGTCTTGTAGAGCATTGCTCCTTACCTCAAATTAACATTCAGGTCATATGAAATATTTGAAGTTTAGAGCTTTGTATGAGCTACCAAATTTTGGAATAGAGAGTCTGAAATTGTGATGATTTCAAGATCTGCAATCCTCTCAGACAACAGAGGGATTTGTTATGAATCACTGATCAATAATTGTTCCTGGTCTAAAATTGGAACCAGAGTAACTCTGGTGTCTCATAAAGGACATCCTCTGGTGTTTCAGTTTTTTTACTAGGTTCATTTAGTATATGCATTCCTTTGTGTTCTAAGATCAACTTGTTATAAATGCCTTGCTCTGAATTTTAAAAATTTGAATGAGTTGAACGTATTTCAACTTGTTTTCTTGCATTCAAGACACTATTTTCAATACATAAGTATTTAAAAAATTGTATACAACCTAAAATGGAATAATAAAAGTAAAGAAAATAGATTAAAGCTGTGTATTTTTATAGAATGGAGATTTCTTGGAATTAAAGGCTTTAGGAATAGGTCTGTCCAATTACATCACCCAGCCCAAATGCAGGAAATTTATGTCAAATTTTTCTTTTTTATTTGTTTTATTTAAGTGAATTTTCAAGCTATAAATGAAAGGGCTTCACCTTTGTTTTAATTTATTTTCGTGATGCAAGGTCTCACCATGACAGGCATTTAGGCATGTTCTTGATTAGAAGACTAAACTTCCCATTCTAGAAGTCTACACTACTCCTTAAATATTATCGGTTACTGAATATTTTTTCCAAGTGTGATCTCCTAGCACTATCCTGGTCATAGTAAAATACACTTGTTTCTCATCAGCATTACTCATAAGCCATTCCCCAGGCTACCTGACTTCCTTTCATTTATTGGAATTTCCTTTTTTTCATACCGCAATGCACAGGACCAAGGTTAATCCTAGGAAAAGGAGTTAAGAGTAAGAATAAGAGAGATATATTGACAAATAATGAAGAGAATATGAAAGGTAGATGATAGAACCATGTAAGTGAGTGAATAGGAATTGAAAGTTACGTACAAGGTGACTAATAGGCAAAATAAGGCATATTCATCAATATTTTTCTGTCTTTCAAATGATCAAAGCTTTGTCTTCATGAGGTAGAAACTGATGGTTCTTCCTGTAGGCCCCATATCTTGCATCCAGAGGCCTTTTTCCCAACTCCGCAGGCAGAATGATGGGTTGGAGGACAATTAAATAGGTGCACTGCTGTTTGTGATGTTGAATTGCATGTTACAGGTCCACAGCTCTTCTGGCAGTATGATTAGAGTTAAAAGATGTTAAAAGTCACCAACTAGGGGTGATTTAAGAATAAGGCAAATGTCAATTTCATATAAGTATTAGCTGGCAATCCTCTACACAGTACATGTACACAGGAAATTGTTCTCAATCCACATTTTGGCCAAGATAATCAAAGCCGATTTGAGCCCACAAGACAACTAAAGACATATCTGAGCAGGACCTTCATTTTTAAACCATTTGATAGTTACTCCACTGGTTTTCTTCTATACAGTTTGAAATATTTTGTATTTTAAGAGACACAGGTTAGCCATTTAAATGTTGGTATATCCACATTATGAAGCAGTGAATAAAATAAAAACTGGGTGCTTCAAGTGCTCACCACCAAGCTCCAAACTTTTACACTTGCTTGTGGGGATATTTGCTATGGCTCAAAACACCCAAAAATGTAAGCAGTCTCAAAGCCATTATGTGTCCTACTGCCACATAGATTTTATGAAATAAATTAATTTGTGCTACAAGTGTTATAGCACAAATATAAATCAATATTTGTGCTATTAATCAGTTGAGAATGTCTTAGAAAATTAATTCATAATATTAAACTTTTTCAGTTGCTCTATGTATGGTAATCACACGAAATCCACATCCACTTCTATTTTTAGGTATTGTTATGAGTTAATGTAGTATTTAGATGAATATCTACTTAAAATTGTTGATCAGCCTCTAATTTTGAAGAAATTTTATACTTTGCACAACTGAAAGATATTAGAAATAGTACATCTTTGGAGATTTTATTATTATTATTTTATTATTATTTTATTTATTATTAATTATTTCAGTAGTCTACCTCTACTTGTCAATGGCTCAAACAATATTTTTCATTTTACAGGACAAAATAAAAACTTTAGAACCCTTTAGAATAGCGATTATCTTGTTTTATCATCACAAGCAGATGCATTCTGGGAAGCAGAAAATACAGCCTATAAACCAGATGTCCAAGTACCATACACATTAGGAGAACAGAAAACATCATGGAACTATACATAAGTATAATGACAGGAATAATGACAAGAAAATTAAAAAGAAAAATTGATTTATTAGTTAGTTTGAAAGAGGTAAATTTTTCAGGCCAGACATAATACGCACTCTCATACAGCTGATATACAAACTAAAATGATGGATTAAAGAATCAGTGCTATTTGGAAGCTGAGTGGTGACAAGGCAAAGGAAGCAGTGCTGTTAGTGATGTAACAAAAGTAAGAATCAGTCATGTGACTTCAAAATAATAGAAAAATTCTTCATTAATAATTCCAGTCTGTAATTCAGGAAATGGATGAACATGAGCAACACATACAAAATTTTGCTTTTTTTTTTTTGCACCAGCCCTAAAGAGCGAGTGAAAGGGAATTTAAAGTAAGTGCAAAACCACATTGAATAAATAAGCTCGTCTGTGGCTAGTTGAGTCTATTTGACAGAATCTACCATTTCATAGCCAGACAGTGGTCACAGGAACAACCTCCAGGGAAAGGATCATTTAAACATTGAAAAAAATCTCTCTAGGATTTTGTTGGTCAATGTCCATAAAACAGGAAAATACAAGCAGGAATACATGATCCATAAATTAGATTAAATTAGATATCCATTATAGAAATACTTTCAAATAAAGGGAAGCTGATTTGAATGAAACAAGCTCTATACACAAAGAAACTCATTGGTCCGACAGCTTTACTTAGTTGCTTACATCAGAGTGTAATGTGTGCAAAGTAATTTGTTTTTATGACTGGAGAACACTACTCAGTTGTATTGATGAAAATGATTTTATAAAATTGAGGGCAGCTTTCTCCCTTGGGTTCTTGATGGGAAAATGCTGTGGAGTGGTTATTCTTCAGGATTTTTATTTGGAGAGCTTCCACCTTAATAATTTTAAAATCAGTGGCTGGGAAACAATAATGAACTCTGATTTTCCCCTTTTTATGCTGATATAATTCCTAACTATCAGTATCAGTTAAAGGATTGTCTCTAGAGCAACATTTTTGGAAGCAGCTTGATTCAAAATTTAATTTCAATTTTCGAGAGGGATTAAAACGGAAAACTGAAAAGAATTCTAATTTACTGAGACACTTTTGAAAAATCACAACCCTACTTTTAAATTTTGAAGTGCTACGTGAATTTTTGGATGTTACTTGTGGATTTTAGGAGGAGAGAGGAATTTGAACTTAATTTTGTTGTGAGCAGATATAACATGAAGGAGTTAACCACCACATATACTGCCAATATCTTCAAAGTCAATGATGCATTTAAATCAACGAACTTTGAGAATAATTTAGCTTTACTGTGTTGTAAAGTGGGCTAATAAAAATCCTGTAAGTTTTCTCAAAAGGATATGGGGTTACAAACTGCTGAGGGAAACTGTACTTTCCCTTTGTTGTTCAGTCTACTGGACTATTATATCTTTCACTTATTTTCTAAGTTTGGTATGCAAAGTAAGCATCTGGTTCTGAAGGTAGAAAACCTTAGGGGGTCACACTTTCAAAAGACTGCAAGGGAAGATTTCCTTTCTAACATAGTCCATTCTATTTACAGGATAAAGGCATAAATTGAAGAGTTGCATAAATTATGAACACCCCCTTAATAACTCAAAACATGTCCATGCTGCTGAGAGGAACCTAAAATCTCAAAAAGAGAGTCTATGCTGGCATAGACTTTGAAGCTCCAATATATATTCCTATTCATGATGATGATGCATAGTTTTGTATATAACCCAAAGTGGTAAACAATACCAGTTCTGATACACAGAGGACAATTTATGCAACTGCTCTGAGGAGGGGGGAGTTTCATTTGCACAATATGAGGAACGGATAGGACACAAGTACAGAGGATACCATATACTCTACCAGCTATCACTATGCATTTGTGTAAGAACATCCATTCAATGGATGTATAGCAGAAGAAAAACTTGTTGAAAAAAGTTGAAGAAGTTGATGACTGTCATTATAATGCCATAATGGTAAACTGGTACAACGATACCTATAGAGGAATCATCATATATGTTTCCAGTTTTCTATTTTTAATGCCCTGATCATGCTTCTATGAATATTGTTGAGATGCTAGTGTGTATGCAACCTCCTTCACTGAAACTGGGCAAACTGAGATGCCCATAATATCTAATTCGGCAAGAGCAGAGATGCTGCTAATCTTTTCCAAAAGAAGTGCTATATAACAGTTATGGAAGAAGACCAAGGCCAAGAGAAAATGCTATTTTACTCCAAACTCTGCAACTAAGGTTATACTTTATACTCATGTCACTACTTTATGAGACTTGCACTCTGAAGTCATAAACAGTAATTTGACAATATTAATGTTATCTTTTCAGTGTTAAGCTATGTCTACATGAAGTACTGCTGTTGGCTTATCTAAAAAGAAATTAAGATAGAAATAAAGATTTTTAAAGAGCTACAGGCTGTTCTTCCCCTTTTCCCTATTTCTTCTATTCTACTATTCCTTAACTTTCCTTCATTTTTCTCATATCTTATTCTGAAGTCCTCCCTCTCTGGGCTTATAAGCTTCAAGAAAGTTCATGCTACATCATTGTTTGCATGTCTCAGAAAGGTGCCTCTCTCAGAAGCCCAGACTGTACAGTGTTAAGACTGTGATAAGGGTAGTATGTTCCTGGGGAGGGTAAGGTCATGGAAAGCAGAGACATTCTCTGAGTTGTAACAAAACTGGCCTCTGAAGCCCATGCACATGCCAAAACAGTAAGTTACTGCTGATGTGGGCTGCCGTCTTGCTACTGGCAGAAATCTGCAGTGTGGTGTGGGATTATATATTTTTCAGTACATTTCTAAGTTTTCAGTAGCCATCTGTAAGCAGTGGGGTGAATGGGCTGCATTTCAGACAACCAAGGCATCCAGGAATATTTCCTCATAGGACACTGCTCCTTCCATCCCATACTCCAGATGCTGCCATATGTGTGATACAGTATCTTGTTGTGAACATGCATCCATATTTTCAGCTTGGTTCAAAAAGCTTTCTCCAGCTATGCCACACCTACTGAATTTTCTTTTCCAGCTGAAGGCACAGCACATGACAGGCTAGCTTGTGCAAGTCAGTTTTGCAGTACAATCTTGCTGATATTGAGATATATTTTTTTCTATAAGGAGAGCATGGATGTCAAAATTAGGAGCTGGGTTGTATGTATAATTTTTCAGAAAGAAATCAAATTTTTTTTGCAGGCATTACGACAATCCTGTGCAGTGAAAAAGAGTATTTTTACATTATTATGAAGATCCTGGCTATCCTGTGATTCTGATTTAAAGTTGCCCAAAATGTCTAAGCAGTTTGGTAGACTATCATTTTGTTCATCTATAAGATTACCTGAGCAATATCACAGAGCATCCAGTCAGGAAATGAAGAATAATCTTTGCCACTATTTTTGGATAACAAAAAAGATATAAATTTTAATGTGAGACGAAAAGTATCTTGCATAACTGAACTATCAAAAGAGATCAGTGATTTCTGCTCTAAATAAAAATACATGAAAAGAGACAGCAAGCTGACATCAAGAAAATGCTAAGCTTTGCACCAACCAAAAATTAACTCAAATTCACAGAATACCCTTTTCAGGAAAAGTCTGTTTAGGAATCCAGAAAGTTTCTGAGGTCACCGATTATTTCTATGCCATTCTTCCCTCTCCATATGTAGTGGACATGGGTTTTGGCCTCTAAAAACTGGCAGATGTCCCAGAATGGATGCAAAGGTCTGGACTATCAACATGAAGTCTGACTCAGCACTGATTCCAGCACTCTATGAGTCTGGCTTCCCACATTGCTGCATCCATTGAAATGCTGTGGCCAGGAACTTCACTGTAGGGTTGTGATCACTCCTAGGGAGTAAAACATTCACAAAAAAATGTAGTAGCAATTTGGTCCTAACTTGTCTGCAGGACTGGTTGAAAGGGCAGTTCATATCCACTGGTCTCACCCATTGTCTTGGATATCCTCAGATCTTCTGTAGGTTCTTTCGCATGTGAGGAATCTGCCTTGCAGCATTTTTCCTATATGTCATTTAGAAACACATTGGCAGAGTTTTTTCTTCTTCATTTCAAAAGCCAGAGGAAGCTTTACTTCTAAATTCAAAGCTCAGACTGATCATCTATCAGCTGCCCAGTGATATATTTAGGTCTATTTCCTTGCTGTCTTAGAATATATGTATGTCTGGCATGACCACATATAAAATCTACACATTGCAAAATAGGAATAAACTGTAGATTTTTCAAAGACCTGAGAAAAGTGTGAATTGCCCCATATTCATGCTAGAGGGATATTAATTCTGAGTCTTAACAATTTCATGATTAGTCTAGTTAACTATTTCACTATTGACCAATGAAAAAGAGGAATAAAGTTCTAAAAAGCTATGCCACGTACTCCTTCTAATGCTCTAAGTGGATAACACTTGGAAAAATACCAGCTTTTTCTTTTTCATTAAGAGCTAAAGAACCAAACATTATTATTAACATCATGAAAGAATCCAAGTCCTTACTATGAAAATCACAGCCTAAGAGCCCAACAGAACCTATGCAATTATATTTTTAACATTTCATACTCTTATTTGGTGTTATGAGTAGTCAGAACTTGATTATGTATTGATTATGTATTTTCTTGAAAATTCAATTGGTGCCTAAACTTCATGGTATCTTCATTATACAACTGTATCTTTGCATACAATAGCCTGTATGCAGATTTATGTAAGAATTCTGAAGTTATTTTCCTCGGCGTACATTCTTTTTTTAGCAAAAAAGAAAAAAAAAAGAGACAGGAAATCCATAATTGCTAGTCAAGAGATTAATTCTGCTTCCAAGAAAGTATTTTAAAATTTTAGTATTTCCTCATTTCAACAACAGAATGGAAAGGTTGTTCTAGGAATCATTAAGTGTTCTCTGACAAAGGACATTGTTTTTAAAATCATGCATATTATCTGTGTGTAAGAAAGTTGCTAACACTTGAACATCATGAAATCTAAGCTGCACTTTTCCAAGTTTCTTTGCCAGAATTTAAGTTTTAAACCGTGATAACCATGCAGTTAGAGGGTTTCTACAAATCTTTGTAGAACTTTAGCAAGGTATAGAGAGCTGGAAGTGATAAAGCTCAAGATGATTAAGAAGTGAGCCTCTGTGGAGGTTATTTTCTTCTTCTTGAGATATTGCAATTAACTAAGAGCATACGTCTTCTGGACTGTTCCTATGCCACCACTGCTCTCATCCAGTTACCATTTTGGTTGAGGAGAACTACATTTTTATACTATTCTTACTGCATCATTTCCTAATTATCTATCTGTACGCTCAGCTTTTGGACAGAAGTCCACCACTCCCTCAGTACAAAAACTGGACACATTTTTGCCCTGCCCCTGTACTCAGATGCTGCAGTTGCCTCCTGGCTAGGGTTACTGGTCCCCGGGCCATGCTGGCAAAGCACTCTGTGACCACTGCCTGGTTGCTACAGGCACCATTCAACAGGTGATCATGAAGGGTTAGAATGGACAACATTGTAACTACACAGCAGTTTCTATAGCAGTTCAGAAAACGATGCGAGTAGCGAGGGAGAGGTAGTTTGTATGATTTGAAAAATCTACTCCGAGTGGCTCTCTCTGCAGGTTCACAGAAAATGCTGGGCCTATTCTTGACCCCTGAGGGAGAGCTATGCCGCTCGACTTGTGTTCATGCGACTCAAGCCCCTGCCACAGCAAAAGCAAGTGGCCTTGCCCACACAGCTTATCGGAAACAGCTCCCGGTGAGCAGCACCGGAGATTGGCTTAACAAAAACACAGCGTCAGGGATCACGTGCAGAGCTCGAGCTGTTCCCTGGCCCAGCCTCAGCAACTACACACGGCCTGCCACAGATTTTTTTCATCTGGGATGTACTACAGGCTACTTACTTTCTGCCAAAGAAAATGGGCAATTTCCATGAAGTATTAAAATGTACTAAATAAGAGTTCCTCTACTAATTAGAGAAAATTGCTCATTAATTTACACCATTAACTACATTAATACAGCAGGCATATGTATGTATCTTTTTTGGCATTTCACAAACAACTTTTTAAACTTTAGGTAAACGGGTCCAAAATAACCTGAAATACATGGAAATGACTAAGTGTAATAATCCTTTAAGAGATCAAACATGTCTCTGAATGGCCATAGAAATAATACAACTTTATATGAACTCTTTTGAGCTGATGAAGCAGAACACAGCCTTAATGCCTCCGAATAGACAAAATATGTAACTAACAGTGCTATTTAAATATTAGCAAAAGCAGGAGTCAGCACAAAAATGATGTTATGTAATTTACCCTAAACAGCATTTAAGAATAAACACTTAGAGACTCTAGCATTGCTTCATTTTGCATTGCTGTTTATCACTTATTTGTAACTGGTTTGTACCACATAAAGTGTATTAACTTTTAAGTTCCAGTGACAGTTTTACAAGTTACAGTTCATATATTGTTCAAATGTTGGAAACAGATTACTCAACTTAATTCTTTTACATTTAAACAACAGTAGGTTTAAAGACATTATCTGTCAAATTGCCTATACAGACTAAAAACTGTGTGAGAGCCTGGCAACAAAATAGAAACAGAAATAAATGGTCAACCTATATGAAGGGAAAGACATTGCTATTTCTAATTAGGGAACCCGACTGTGATTTAAGAGAGCTGAGAATGTTAAGAATGGATAAAGATCAAATATTAACTTAAATTTGGAAGATGGGTTCTTCATTCTCATCCATGTGAGCCCCCTTCTGAGCCTTGTTCTGCAACAAAACCAGAGCAGAGCATTTCACTTGGTGTATTCTTATCATGTTTATCTATTGCCATAGAACACCTTCCTGAAAACACTAACACTGTTACACTGGCAGTTAACCAAGAGCCTACACACCTCTAGGAAAGAAACTGAAATACAAAATTGGCACGCCACAATCACTTCAGCTAAACAGAAAACACTTGTTATTTACTCAAATTCTTTAAAGTATCTGAACGACAACAAATGGTAAATATTGTTCACAGATTCCATCATATTTTCTCTTTAATAAAAAAGTGGTTTTGTAAATTCAGTTATCATGTACAAATACTGTTTTCTAACAAAATATGATGGAAAATTTTAATACATCGCCATGTTAGAATTCGTGCTGCTTATATGAAGACTCCTGCAATATTGCCCCAACAAAGAAGCACTGAATGTGTCAAGAGGTCAAGTGAAAAACTGCTTCTGTGGAGAGTATTTTCACCACAGAGGTAAGACTGAAAGCAATGCTTAACAGTTTGCCTGAACCTAAGTCCTGCCAGTGAAGCTCTAAGAACACTTACAGTTGCATTACATTCATGTGCCAGATCTGAAATTCCTGGAAGCACAGTAATAAAGACATTTCAGTATCAAATGTCCTTCCTTGGCATCCATGAAATCAGGCTGATTCTCTTTTGTTTGTGTAGACAGTGTTTTTTTCCAGAGTTTCTTAAAAGTTAGTGTTTGACAACACTGAGAACGTGGTAACGGGCGTGCAGTGCTTGGCAATGCACTGAGATACAGAGAGCATAGTCTGTTCATAGTGGGTCACTTACAACTATAAATGTAAATGACATTATTCAAGTCATTAAAACAGAACGTTCAAGAGAAATCTTGTCCAAAGACACAGACTGTAAATATGGGCACTGCTGATAGTTTTAGCTATGTCAAAACACTTAACTGGTGTCAGTAACGGGAGCGTGAAATGTTGGCTTCTACCGGGCAGGAAAAAACGCTCACTATCATTACTGCTTAGAAAGGCGAAACTAACGAAGCCGAGGGAGTCAGTCGGCCGGCTTGTCTCCCTCGCTCACCTACGAGCCAAAACCCGAGCACTCGGGGGCGAGGGGGACAAACAGCGATGGCCACACAGCCAGGACTCCCCAGGCTACCGCAGCTAAGTGCAAGCGGCCAGAGAAACGCAAGGGAAGGAGGCTGGCAGCTCGCCCGTCCGTCCGTCCGTCCGTCGGCTCAGGCAGCGCCCGGGGCTCCGGGCCGGCTCCGGCGGCGGCAGAGCGGCCCGTGCGTGCCGGCACCTGTGAGGCGCAGCGGGACCCCTCCGTGCGGAGGAGGCGGTGGGAAAGCTGCTCTGAGCT
>VZRS01010058.1:411538-456538 GCA_013398055.1 Ifrita kowaldi | reverse complement strand
ATGTGGTGCTGTCTTCTGTACAATGCCAGGTCACACAAACCCTGTGGGTATTTTGCGTGCCACATGTAAAAAAAAAATATTGTCTTTTTAAAAGCCAATACATGTTTATTATCCTGGGAATATAGTCCTTCTACTTGTTGCCTTTAAAATAATACTGCTTGGCTGAAAATACTTCTTGAAGTTTTTTCCTTTATGACATTTTTTGTACTCTTGCCTGATAAGGGATATATTATCAAAGTTTGTTTCCACATCGTCTAGTTTTTTTTCCTCTCAGAGTCCATAATGACTATTGTGCAATTAAATGTATTCACCATTACATCAGTGATGCAGTACTGCAAAATAAAATTCACCGCTTAGCGAAGTTTTGCAGCTGCTATTAATAATAAAAAAAGGTATACAGTAATTTTTTGTGTGATGATGTACAATACTGCTCTCGTCCATTATTGTTTTTATTCAAGAGCAGAATCCACATGAAAGAACAGGAAAAAAAATTAAATTATTGGAAATGTGCAGGAAAATCTACCAATTAGAAACTCATAAATCATTCAGTGAGTTTTGTAAGTTTAATAGAGGCACTTGTACAGGCACACTGATGCACTGTCATTGAGATCCAGTAGGCTTATATGTAGGTGTTTGGTTTAGAAACAGAATTGAGAGGTGAGAATCTCTCTCTTTTTTTGTGTTTTGCCCTCTCCCATGAAATTCCAAAGTAACATAAAATGCAACCCACAGATAGCTTTAACATGTGTCATTGCTAATGTAGGCTAGGAAATTAAGTATTTTTTATGTTTATCTTTTTTCTTTTTAATATATATGTTTCCTCTGTGTCAGAGTTTCACTTTGTACTCTCCTTTAAATTGCACTGTAGCACATTAAAGGCACTTACAATGGTTTCAGTTTAATCAAAGCAGAGGACTAGGTAAGCAGCTGCCTGTACCTCCTGTGTATGAATCATGAATGATGGTTTTTAGTTTTCTGAGACTGAGTATTAATTCTTTGCAAACAACTGATATTTATGGTGCAGGATATTCACACTGTATATTTGCACTCATGCGTTAATAGAAATGTAAATATTTTTAAGACATTCAGCTGAGAGGGAAAATAATGCAATTAGCTTTTTTTTTCCCCTGGTATCTACTAGTTCCTATTTTTGTTAGCTGTACAATAACTAATGTAAAGATTTGTATAGGGCTCAGTTTAAAGGAAGGAGGAAACCAAACTGTCTGTCAGTACTGCCAATTATTTCCATTAAACATTACATATACTTCATGAGTACCACAGAGGTAACTTAGTAATAATAAAGCTTGTTGCAGAGTCATACAGCGCACTGGTGAAAGCCGTTTTTTGGTTGAAACACCATTTCTTAAGTCAGAAGAAAATATTCTAATTTACATGGTAAGATGACTCGAGCAAATTACAAGATGGACAAGATTTTTGTTTTTAAAAAAACAGAGGAGCTTTTTTCTTTCTTATTACATGATTTTTATGAAACTTTTAAAATATGTCTCTAAGGAGTGCAAAGGAATCCTAGAGAGTCTTGATGAGGTATTTTACCAGTATGTATGTCCCAGCTTTAGTTTGTGGGCAAGCACTCTAACACAAAGATATAATTGCAGTTAATTTAAATACAGCCTGTAAATTAAATGTGAGGTGAAGCCAGTTTTCCTCTTCGATTTGCGTGGATATGCCTTCAAGGTTGTTATCTTCCCAATGAAGCTTTCACCTGTGGGTTTTTATTAGTTTTTTTTTCTATTCAAATGATGGACAAAACAGGCTTCCTACGAGATAAATGTATGCTCGCCATTTCCATTCAAAATCCTATGGCTCGTGTATTATATATTCTCTAAAAAAGTCTGCTTAAGCTTTCTTTGCGCTATATTCTATAAGAGTGCTTTTAGTCATTCATGTTACAGGTATTCAGTGTGTAGCAGTTTGTATAGCTTCTATTCGAAATCTTGAAGTTCATTTCTCTCTTTTGGATGCAGATGAAAAGATTTAACTAAAATAATAAGTTTGAGTTGTGAAATTACTGTGATTGAGAAAGCGATGTACCCCTTTAAAGGTATTAGCATAAAGATAGCACATTTGTTTATTATGTCTCAAAATCAGCTTCTAGTATCTCTGCCACAGGTAACAATTGACTTTTCAGGCTTCAAGTTAATAGCCTTGTCTCTTGCTTGTAGGGATCAATATTAGTATTAATTAATCACCATTATCAGCCCTAGGATCTGGTTCTATTTGTTGTTACATCAGCAAAATATCAATATAGAAAGTGGACTCTCTGATCGTCATGGCAACTTCATCTCTTGGGTCAAAGAAAGTTTATCTTATCTGTGCATGGAGAGTGGCAAACTGTTTAGGGATCTAGTTTGAACTCTAAGAACATTGATTTAGTTTTTGTTTGTGAATAGAGGCTGAATTCCAATCACAAGGGATAGGTAAGATTTAAATATTAATGCCCACAGGCTTGTCTGAGAGGGTGTCATTACCATTACTGTCAGATTGTCTTTTTGAGATGACACAATGGTAGAGGAGAATTGTGTAGTCAAGACTATTTACAGTTTAGTAATTTGTGCATTGGACAAACGGGATTTAAAGTGAAAGTATGGAAATTATGTAGCATTTATGCAGTAATATTACTTTTCCCAATCAATGTATGGTTAGGGTTTCTTCCACTTAGTAACTGTAGAAATAGCGCAGAAACGTAGATTAGGAATTGGTAGAAGGAACAGATTTTATTATGCATTCTCCCTTCAGAGATTTTTTAAGAAAGCGTTTGAGAAGTGTAGAGAAAGAATATCAATGTTCCACTCACTCTGGAATTAATGGCAAATAGCCATCATGGAAAATCTGAATGCTACAGTCTGGTTAGTTATTTTTGTGTTTTATAAGTTGATACAATTATCTCATGAGTTTGTGATAATAAAGTACTGATAATGCTATTTTATCATGTCAAACCTCCATTTTTCTATGTTCTTAAATGCTTCTTAAAAGTTCTCATCTTAGACAACACACCTGAGATTTTTTATTATATATAGTCATAGTGTGGTTAAATCTCACTTGGAGGGATTTAAAGACTTCATGACTGCAAGCACAAGGATTACTTTGAGACACAAGTGCACTTTCTTTACCCAGTTGTTTGTAAGTGTGTGTATTTATTTGTCTGATAGTTCCTTAGGACATGCTTTATTGGAGACGAACATACAGATAAAGATGCATATAGATGAAGAGTATCAATATTCTTGTCTCCTAGTCATAATATTTATTTATTCTTTTTCATTTCTAGCGTGTGAAGTAACAAAAAGTCTGTGTGTTTTCCTGATGCAGCTAAATATTGTTTTAGGAAATCCCAAATGTAATAAGATCAATTCAGTACATTTGCAATACTGAAGAAGAGTTCTTATAAAAATTGCGAAATAAACCAACCAACCAAAACCCAAACACTTGCATAAAGCTTACACTGTAGAAGGAATCACTTTTCGGTATTGACATTTCTCATTGATTATTCAGTTTTATCTAATGCTTTGAAAGGGTAGTGCCATCATGAGTTGGTAGCAGATGCAGGCAGTTGTCACAGTAGCATTTTCTTTTTTAGAAAAGAGAAAGGGATCTAGTTTGATATAACTGTTATGCAATCATCTGTTGTATTTTAATAGCTCTTGATATTGTTTGTGTAATTGTAACCTTGAAATGAGTTTAAGTTAAAATACAACAATAAACAAAAAATGTTCCTGTTTTCCTATTACAGATATTGAATAAATTTTATCCTCATTATTTTCCATCGATCTTCTCATTTTTCATATCTCATATTTCCTGTGTTGAGGAAGGGTGTTATGTAACACTGTCACCCTTTGTAAATGCTAATATTTGTTTATATTTTTAAGAACTGGTTAGGATTTGAAAACATGTTTAGTAAGTGTGATGATGTATTTATCATCAGAAACCTTTTATATTTATAAAGCTAATCGGGTGCAAGGCTTATTTGTCTCCTCAATCTTATTTTTTATATTAATTCCATTTCTTAACTGCGAGTGTGTAAATCAAGCTGGAGTGGGACCTTGAACTTTCTTATTTTTTGATTACCGCCATATTGTTTTCGAAGGTTTTATAATCAAGGTTTGTTTAATTACAGTCATTTTACAATGTGAATATAATTTAGTAACAGAGTATCAAAAATAACAATGCTTTAGTAATTAGTGAGTTATTCTGAGATATCTTTATAAACTCTTCTCATCCATTACTCTTTGCACTCACATAAGTGAATGAGAGTGATGTTGCTTTATTCTTCCAGACAACTGAAGCTTTCAGACTGCATGTTGCATGCTGTTTTTACTGTACTCAGTCTTTTTACCTTACATTCAGTATAGCAGGGGACAGTAAAAATCTGCTCGAATCTGGACACTTTTCCATTTTTCCTTTCCAAATAATAAAGGTCTGACGCCAGCTGCAGTACAATACAGCGTTTCCCGTGTTACTGGGTTTCCTATCCATCTAACGCTTTTTTGGAAGGTATAAATATATGAGAAACTTGAGGAATACAATCTTTAACTTCATTCATAGGAGCAGTCCCGTTGATAATACTTAAAATGGATGTGAAATGTTTATAGGATAGGAGCTTAAAAATACCCAAACCCACAAATGGTATCTAACAGTTTGGTGTATGTAAAATTAGAATGTAGAGTAGAACAGAGGCTGGGTTTAAATGCAGTGTTTTCATTGTGTTCAAAGGAATTCCAGAATTTGCGTTTTGTCTCCCGTGCTATACATGTTCCTTTTCGTATTATCCGAAAAGTAAAAGTCAACTATTGTGGCAAAAGTTATATAGAAAAATATAATTACTTTCTAAGCATACTTGCAATTATTATTGGAAAGTGATTTTTAATGAGAATAGAATGAATTTTACTGTAAAATAAGAAATTCCTCATAGACTTGAATACGATGAGAGAAGTCTTTCTGTGTGTCTGTCGTAAAGATTTTCTCTGCTGAAATGGAATAATCTTGAAAACAATTTTTTACAGTGATACATGGAGGTGTTCATTAGGCTGAGAAGAAATTCTATACAGGGTGTTACTATTTTTTACTTTTGTAGTTGCAGCACAAGCCTCAAAGGAGGGCTGTGTTTTACTTGTGTAATTGGGATCATAATCATAGCCCTGCTATTTAAGACTTGATTTTATTTCTATTATTGAATTTGCAGGTTAACATTTATAAGGTATTGTGAAAAAATTACAAGGACGTAGTCAGATCTACTTGAAATTTTGTGTATATTCTGTAGATTCCTAGGTTTTGTCTTCACTTTTCACTTTCAAATTCAGGCTTCATATTAGATGGCAATAAAGATCCCTTCTCTGAAGTTTTGAAGTAATACAGCAAGGATTTTCGTCAAACATTTTATGCAGCTTTATGCAAAGAAAATGAACCATCTGTAACTGATGCGTCAAAGTAGGACACAATTGTTAAGCCAATGAAGACAGTGGTAAAATTACCAAGGCTGAAGTAGCAGTAGTTTTTTCTAAAAAAACCCTCAAAAAAACTGTCTCCACTCCCTACCACCCTCTCATGATACAGTCTTCACTAATAAATATGTATGAAAAGGCTTTTGGAAGCAGTAACAGATCATTTTTGGAAGCTTTCAATCATGCTGTTTTTTGAGTATTGTATCTGCTAATTGTACTTCATCCATTTCAGTACAAGTGTAGACAAAATGCTCTAGTTTTGTAGGATGCAGAAGGGAAAATCTGTATGTCCATAGAAGTACTGATTTTTGGGGCAGTTTAAATGTGTCAGTAATCTATATTCATATGAAAAATAATGAAGTACAGCTGAGTAGCAACGTGTATGTGAACGGGATGGAGTAGCTCTGAGAGGCCCTTGGCTCCCGACTAGCTTAAGTTTGTAAGGAAACTGCCTAATTTTTTAATAAAAATGCATATGTATTTCTATTTAAAAAAAACAAAAAAAAAGCCCCAAACAGAACTTGCTTGATAGTTGTTCCAAAAATGCATTGTGGTATTTCAGTGAACACTAGGAAACTTAAGAACTGAGAAAAAAATCTCAAATATTTGACAGTTTATCTGGGAAAAATATTAGCTAGTTGCTAAAAATACAAGTGCGCTCCTTAACAATGTGCATCTTGGACAAACAGACGCATATTTTGTCATCAAGTTACTTAAGCTTCTGAAGTCAGGGCTACAACTGGGTCAGATGATAAGATGAGCACAACAGAAAAACGAAGAGTGGCTCTGATAAAAACTGATTGATTGATGTCTGGCTTCCCCACCATCTCAAGCAGTTGACAGTTAGTTTGGGATCAGATGATTTGGCTTTTGCGATAGAAGATGGGGCCTGGTAGGCAAGTCTGAAGGACAAAAAGGTCAGTTTCTGTACAGTGTCAGGCAGTGTTGGGTTCCCACAAGGTGGGGTATTGGATTAAGATTTTCTTTAGTTACAAGACTTAACTTTCCATGGTCCGTTGCAAGGCCAAGTAATCTGGTCAGTTTTAATGCAAAAATACAAGACTGGCAGTTGTGAGAGAAAGGAATTAAAACAGAGGAAGTATACCTGTTGGACCAGTGAATTACAAAAAACCCCATTTTTGCTATTTAATTTCTGTATTTGCTTTAAGCATTATAATTTATAGCAATTAATGATTTATCAAGTCTGACTTTGAAAATTAGTTTCCACAATGGATTTGTCACTGCAAGTGCAATGAGTTTTATGCTACTTATATTTTGAGGGACTTAACTTGTAATACAACATTGTGGATAAATAATTTCAGCTTGTGAAATATTGTTATTCTGTGGCCCGTTATGTACAGGATAGCGCATTGTACCTTATGTATACAAGTATGTGTTTTTCACAAGATTAAGAACAATTAGCATGTTATACTTAAATATAATTAAAATAAATTTGTGTGAAGTGTGTTTTTGTGAACTGGAGATAATTTATCAATCTGTGACCATACCATGACCACCTGAGTGTTTATGGGGGTTTGTGTGGGTGTGTGTATTTTTTTCAGCACACATTTACAATTAGCACTCTCTGTAATAGTCACAGAAGGAGAGAAAATGTGCAAATGAAAATCGAGACATAATATATTTGGAATGAAAAAGATTTTCAAGACGGCCATGAAAATGTGTACAACTGCCACAGAATTGGAATTTGGACAGCTTGGATTTGAATTTAGATTTTTGGACAGTTTGATACTCTCTAGAAATCCTTTATAATGTATCGCTTTTCTCTGAGTTTTAAGGGTCACATCTCCAAAGGACAGTTGGGTCTCAGCTAATGCTGCTGACTTAATATCAGTAAGATGAATTCTGCAAGGTGCTGTATTGCTGATAGTATAGCTGGAATGCAATATGAAAGAACCTGTAGTGTAACCTGGAGTGTTACCAGTAATAAGTGATCAGTGCAGGTGAACTGGTGGTCATTTGAACGGTGATTAGTTATATTTCAAGAAAGGTTGTTCTCCTAGTGTCTAATCTCTGGTGACCTGTTTCATTTAAGAAATAATAATTAAACAAAAGGTCATTTCCAAGAAATACACAGTTTTATCCTGGCTATTTTTGTACATCTCTTTTGAGCTGTATGTTAAAGACATATTTTAAAACACAGAACTCAAGGCTTAGAGAATTATTTATGAATGCAGATTTAAGACAAGACTATGGAAGGGTTTAAGAGCTTCTCCAGTATTATTTATATTATCTTGGTGCATCCCTTTGGCATCAGAGCTTTGTTAAGTTTTCATACATTATTATCCTGATCTCTCACAGCATTACTACAAATGGTCTGAAATAAGCTGTAAAAGCCTATGATAATTTGAACATAGGGTTTAGATTTTCAGGTGTGTTTCTTTGACAAACGTTGCACCACAGAATAAGTAATTCTTTTTTGAACATCTTGTACTGAAGTTTTCCAAGATATAATTATATGCTTAATAAAAATGAAGAGAGCTTTATTAGAATTTTCTTCAAAGTATAATACTTGGGGTCTGACCAGGATGGTAGCCTGCTTTGTTGGCTCTTAGGGAGTTTTACACCTCTAGGCTATACAACTGAGACCCATTTAGTTATACAAAGAGGAAAAGTGGGGTTGGTAAATCAAAAAGGGGAAAAAAAATTAATATTGCCAAAATAATCAAGATCAGCAGTTCTTACAAATGAAGAGTAACAATCAGCTACTTAGACCAGCTAGACTGTGTAATTTTATGATTAGTCCTGCAGCTTAGGAAATCTCATTTAAGTGGGAGTGTGCTTTGGGGATGTTATGACTGGTCTGAATAGTCTGGCATTCATTTTGATGTTCTTTGACTCTTGGTTCAGAATTTTTCACTGTCAAGAAAGGTCAGATTCAGGTATGGTGTTATGCCACAAATTCTGGCTAAATTTGTTTTTCAACATCAATTGTCTGTCAAAGCATTGTGTTTGAAGCTATGGCCTTTACATTATAAAACAAATGAGAAAAAAACGTTTGGTATGTTACTCTTGCCGTGAGTAAATTCTTTCAAGTCTTTAGAGTGATTTGCACCAGCAATACCAAGTAAGAGAAGAATAAGACCCATTTTGCACAAATGTACTCGTTTTTGAAAATGAAAACCCACTTTTGCATTCACAGAAAAATCTTTGGAGAATATGGATGTGATGCCATCAGGGAAATAATTGCAGTTTTGGCTTGTCTTTTATGTTTAACTTGGTACGGTTTTATGTTAATCTAGTCCCACATTCTTCCAAAATACTTTTTACTGGAATCCCAAGTTGTGTAGTGATTTGAATTTTGTTTGCAGGGATGTTATAAAACATAAAAAATAATTGGTGAAGACTAATCACATTTATTATTAAAATATTGATTCGTTATAAGAAAAACATTTTTAAATACTTAGCAATCAGTTTGCTAGTCTTTATTCATTTCTTAGTGGGCAGATGTTCTTGTTAGTAAAAGTACCAAGATGCAGATGGTATTATTTGGCATCTTTTTAGAGGCTTCACTGTTATATGTGGTGAGCTGAACACTAAACTGATACATGATTCTTTAATGGAAGTTCATAATTGCAAGAAATTATTTAAATAACTGGCTTTGTAACAGGTCATGAGAAAAAAAAACACTATTAAAAATAATAATCATAAACTAAATAGAAAGTTTTGTGTTTCTACATGTATGGAAGTGTTTTGACTAAATTTTAACTTGAGAATTATTTCAAACAATATGTTTTTAAAGAATCTGTTGCAATCATCCTTATTTAAATAAACATGTATATATGTATCTCGATGTATGTGAGAATTAATGTGCATTGAGGCAGAAATTGATGTATGGCAACAATCTAGCAATCTACACGTATTTTGTTTGAAGAGAATAACATACCATGGGTAAAGATAATAGTAGTCATAAGCAAGTAGCTTGAAATAATGAAGTAATTATTTTTTAATTTTTTGAGTAGTCTTGCATGCTGTATCTTAAACAGACCCCTTGAAACAGGCAAACTCTGGAAATACTGCCTCCATTTCAGTAACACAAAAATGAAAGCTTATGCTTTAGGTTTCCTTATGTGGTCAGTCCATACTTTTCAATCCATGGGCATTTTTTTTGGTGGAGTTTTTTTTTGTTTTGTGTATTGCTTTTGTTTGGTTTTGTTTTTTGTTTTTTGTTTTTTTTTGCATTAGTTGTTGCCCGATGTTAAGGGATTCTCAACGCCTTCAGCTCTTGCTGCCATCACTTATGATGCCCTAACTAGTACTCTCAGGAGTAGCATCTAAATTCTTAGATTCTTTTATGCCTGTTTCTGTTGATAAGCTATACTGTTACCCTCCTTTTATTGCAAATTTCCATGTGTGTGTAATATAAATGCATTATATACCTTGCATGTTCATAAGTGTTACCATAGCAAGTGTGGCTCTTAGGAGATTTTCCTCTCTGTCTTTCAAAAGACCTGCGGAAATATTTCATTTGAGATTAAAATCTTACTTTGTAGCAAGATCGTGTAGGGGGAGCTACCATGAAACCTCCAAACTCGAAAAGTTTGCCGTGCTTGTCTTATTAAGCTGCAGCTAGTGCTGTGGACTCTTGTCCTGGAAATAAGTTCTGTGTCTTAGATTTCAATGTTATGCTATTATAGGCACAATCATACAGAGTTTATCTTCTCTAGGTTGTCATCCTAAGTTTTGAAATTTGTAACTGCTGTGACAAAACCAGTTCCTCTTTTATTCATATCAGATATTTTACATTCTGAGTGATTTTAAGATGCCAGGCATTTTCTTATTATGCCCAGAAAAATTATTCTTAAAACAGCAAACAAAAAAGCCCAATGCCAAGTCTGGTGGGGATTTTTGCACCTTAAGGATGATGTATCTTCAATTTATGCCTAATTGCTTTCTTTATGTAGCTCTCATTTATAATATACCAGAATGTATAACGGTATAACATTACAAAGAAACCAGGCATATTATGCAAAACTGACCTGCATTTATGGAGATCATGAATAATTTTGCTAATAGAAGTAATATAAAACAAGACTGTAAATGAAGGATTTTGAATTTCTGTAAATTACCTTTATAAGGAAAAGACACAGAGACTGGCAGAGGTAAAGTTTTGCATGGAAGTGAGTGATGATGTTTTCTCTCAGCCTTTTGAAAAACAAAATATAAGATCAGTGCAAGTAAAATGTATTTATGGCAACTGAACTATCACACAACACTTAGTTTAGCTCTGATTGAATTATTCATAGCACAGTATTTTGCCCATATGTGATCATCTGTTTTTATTTTATTGTTTTTAAGCTTCTCACAAAAAATCCTGATTTTTAGGCTTTAGGTTTTACCTTCTAAGTTGTTCTCATGTAACATGTTGAATATTTCCTGTTGTATCCTTGCTTGTTTGTATTAGATTTCAGTATTGTGAGGATGACTTGAAAGCTGTTAAAGTTGAGAAAAGCCTCAAAAATTGGCGAGAATTTGATCTCTTCCTAGAAGGGGAAGTATCATGAAGAATGAAACATTGTTTGTTCATTCGTGGTCAAAAAGAAATACATTACTGAATCCAGGGAATTTAGGACATCCTAACACATTTTTTCCCCCTTTCCTTTTCTTTCTTCTTTTGGGAGGGAAGAAAGAGCATAGAACTTGTTTGTACTATATACAGGAACACTGAAAATCTGTAAGGCATGATTGTTGATAACTTTGATAGATTATACATTCAAATATATTTTGATACTTGAATTATGTGATTGCATTTGTATGTAAAATGTTAAGAAAAACTGTGGGCACCTCTGGTGTTTGTGTTTTGTTGCCTAATTAATCATCTTGTTAGAGGAACTTCAGGAGAGTGTGTTAAATGTTCTGCATTCTGTATGAAGTAGTACTTTATTAGTGAAGTACATGGAATGAATGTTCAAATTCTGTTTTGTATTGCACATTAATGATGCACTGCTTGTTCTAATTGTGAGTTCATGTAATGGCAAGGTGTTATGCCTGTGATAACCTGCATGTAACAGAAAATATGTATTTAGATTATTATGCCATTCCTTTTTTTTTTGCATTTTGATTGAGTGGTTCGTCCCTTATATCTGATGGAAGTTACTTATCTGATAATAATTACATAATCTCTGTTGGAGTAAAACAGTTGTTAGTGAGTGATGGACTCTAGAAACACAACATTTGTAACTTTGCTATAGGAATTATATTTTCTCAGAGCAATAGAAGACACATTCTATAGTCTGTAGAACAAAAATTTCTTAAGAATACATATGTCATGTTTCTATTTTTCTTGGGTCCTTTCTGGTGTTAAAAGAAAACTACCAAGCAGCAATGTCAAAGCCATATATCCTCTACTAATGGAGAGTGATTTACAGGTTATTGTTTGAGTTCTTGGCTAGTAATAGAGAGTAATCTGTAGATAGAATCTGTAGACAGACTTCAGTATGAGATTTCTTTGTATTTCTGTCACGTTCTCTATTAATTTGGTAAGTAATAGTTTGCTCCTTTGAATTCTTCCTGTTTGGAGAACAATCAGTATCATTACTCAGTTTTTGGCAAAACTTTGAATCAGAGAGTGGAGATTATTTATCAGGCAGGTACTGGTAGAGCCTGGAATAGAACCCAAGACCTTTGTGACCTGTTTACCTGATGCAATACAGTTTTTTGTATACCTTTAATCATACTCATCTCTACAATAGAGCTTGCTAATGTTAGAAATACCTCTTAATAAAAAGAAAGACAGAATCTCTTTCCTTGATCATGTGATTCTAATAAAGAAAAGCCAGGCCCAATAAGAGATTGATAAGACTTTGACATTTACATCCTGATAAAAATATATGTATATAAGAAACAGATCTTAATTATTTATATATACATATATATATATCTCTATAGCTGGTCTGCCTGTATAGCAGGAGGGACTCCAAAGGCCAGTGGTTTGCTGAGTTAACAGAAGTTACATAAAAGTAGTGCCATGTGGCCCTTTGTGGATTCACTATGTGGAGTAATTAGGCTAAACCTTATACACACACTTGTTGCACCTGGCAAATGGGGAGAAGTTTTGTGATTGTCATTGGGGTAGATGGTGTAAATTTGGGAATGATAAATTTGGTAAAAGATGCTATTTTTCGCTAATCCCACTTGGCCTCCAAAGCACTTTCCAAAGTTGCCAGTAAATAGAAATGAATAGAAAATTGATATCTTAGTGTTCTCCTGGCTACTACTGGAGGAATAACTACTATTTCATATTTATATGTCCTACCTTAGATGAAATACTTTTCTAAGAACTGAACATCAGTGTTTGTTGGATCTTCTTCATTTGTATAAGTGGTAAGACCTAAATTTGTTCCATTGTCTGTGAGGTAGTTATTATTTTCCTTTCTTGAAAAATACATCCAGAGTGGAAAACAATCCCTTTAGAAAACATTAAAGGTAACTTAGCCATTTTTCAAGTGAGGTTTGTTTTGTTTTGTTTTTTTAAGAAATGTATCATTAGGTATAGTACCACTGTCTCATAACAGCTGGGAAATTACAACTTTAGAGTCACCATTTCTATAAATAATTTAAGAATACTTTCTAAATTAGTAACTAAAATTTTTCAGCAAAGCTGCTGAAGTTATGCCATACTGGAAACAGTGGCAAATTTTCAAGAAATTGAGGACTCTCCTTCCTAGTCATGTTATATCTATTCTGTGTTTGTTTTGTGTGACCAGTCACTGGAGAATGAATATAAGGAAGAGCAAGTAAACTGAATAGTAAAAGGTTTTTTGGCTGCCCTGTTTATGACTTTGAGGGCATTGAGTTTGTCCCCTTTTTGCTTGATAGTGCGCTATGAAAAGATGTGGAGTGTGACTAAGAAGCAAAACCAAAACCACAACATTTATTTTCCTCCTCCTTTGGTTTGTGTCCTCGTTGAAGGTCTTACCATTGCTGTAAATGAATGTGAGGACAGTGTGGGGAACTCTGGAGTGTGTAAAAGATGGATACTGTAAAAGATGGAATCAAATCAGCTTAAATAGGGATTTCTTAGAAATAAGTTTTATGTCCAGTGCTTAATGATTGATGTAAAGAGAAAACAATAATTTGCTACCTTAGAGATTTGGAAAGCTCTTAAATTGCATCAGTGAACCAAGACATAGTTCATCAAAAGAACAAAGATCAAATATGACAGTGTTGGCATTTTTACGACACCAGAAAAGGAGAAAAACAATGAGCAAAAATTTTTCCAGGACTCAACTTGCATGTTGCAGGTGAAAATGACATAATTAAGATACAGTTAGATGGAACCAATTCATAGGCTTCATTGAAATCAAAGTGAATTTTTCAAGTACAGTTTCATATTAAATGTTAATTTAATAAATGAGTGGAGATCAGTGAAAGGTCAGTCTGGAATGCGAAGGGTTAAAATGCTGAACAGTGACCTGAACAGGGAGTTGTTGTGTCTCTGAATCCCAGACATACTTTATTAGGACAATCCAGCTGGTTTTCTATTTCTATCTCCTCATTATCAACACGCTTATGGTATGGCCTCTTCCCCCTCACTTCCAATGCCAAGAATTTGGCAGGGACACCATGTGAGGAGGTCAGAGACTGATTGAGAGGAAAAATGAAGTTGAGACTGCAGCAGAGATGCAGAAAAAGTGAGTCCAGTCAGTGAAGAGCTGTTTTTTGTTTGCTGTATGGAGACTACCAGCAGAGGTTTTTTTTCCTTGTGAACAGTGATTACAGCTCTGTGTGAAATTAAAGTACTGACAGGAGGTTTCGTTTTCTTCTTACTGAAAATGCTGTAAAATAACAGTCAAGCTTAAGGAATTGCTTATGTAAAATCAGTAGAAAAATGAACAAAATCGAATCTTTGCTTTCTTCATAATGTTTGGCACCTTTTCTATATTTTAAGAAGAAAAAAAGCTGAAATTGTACTATTTTTCTTTAGAAAAGCAAAGATTTATAAATAGAAGCCTCATAGTGTTAAATTGCTTTATGTGTTGGATTGAGCTTTCTCTGCTGAGAGAAAAAAACAACCTCCAGCAAATGTGCAAAGGAAGGAAGTGGGAGGAAAAAAGTCTCTCTCACACATTTCCATAGTTTCCATTTAAAAATATATATAAAAATATTACTGCCTTATGCCACATGGTTTGCATCAACAGGTATATCAGTTTATTATTAATATTGATGAAACTCTTTGCATGATTTGTATCGATTAAACAGAAAATAAATCTGATGCATTTTGTGTCCAAAACCATGGATCAAGGCACATGGAAAAAATATAGAAAGATTTTCTATAGAAGATCAGTTTCTGTTGGTAGCAGACTTATTTCTTCAAGACAATATGCAGTGCTTCATTTCAGTGTGATATGGATTATCTCAAAATTGATCTGTGGTTAGTACTGTACTAAAAAGTATTTTTGGTTTTCATTGTTTTCCTGGCATTCCCCTTTAACATAATGGAAAAGTGTCTGAATAGAAAAGCGAGTTAATTTCTTGTGTGTGCAGGGAGATACTGATTTTGTAGTTATTACATTCCAATAATTCCTATCGAAACAGATAGAGATTGTGTCCATAAGGAGTTATGTTAGGATTTAGTCTTTGTCAGATATTTGATTTCCAGTTTTTACACAAATATTGTGTATTTATTACAAACAGATGTTAGTGGTAGTCTCTGCATTTACGCTGTGGGGCTAATGCTGATGTTTGACCATGTGTTGCAGTTTCAAACTCTTAGGACCAAATGATTTCTGGTCTCATTTGTCTGTGTTCAAATCCCAATTTACTCCTGTGATGTGAGCCATGTAGTTTAGGGCAATGTGACCCTTAAAAGATGTCCAAAGAAGATGTTAAGTGTGTTAAAAGAAGAATGCAACATTCCTAGGCCTTGATGCTTAGAAGTTCTAAATTTCTTGTTAAACTACAGTGGAACAACACTGTGCTGACTAGCATACTGTCCTGAATTTCTTACAAGTGGTAGTGGTGGTGGTGTTTCGAGTATATGGGGAAAACGTAGCACTGAAATGAAGCAAAAAGCGTGACTTAAAAACAGAGATTGGTGGGGTATGGGATGGGAGGGGATGAGGGAGTGAGAGCGAGTGAGAGAGACTTATTTTGCTGAAAGGATGAAGGAAAAGAAACAAAATTCCTCTCACTGGTAAATTCAGGTACCTCCTTAATTGAACAACATGAGCACACAAGCAGGGTGCAGATAATAGACAAAGGAAAAAGAAAGGAATTCACTCTGGGCTGGGATTAGAACCTGGGGCTTTCCAGATGTGAAGAATAATTTACACTTAAAGAACCCATTCTCCTAAAGGAAGGAAGAGCAGTGTAGTTGAGTTATGCCAGTAAAGAATATATTTCTGTATTCATTTGTAATTTTTAAAGTACTATTTATGCTTTTATTTTTATACTATTCACAATAAACTCCTGACACTTCTGCCCCCTCATAACAGACACCTAACAATGAAGCAGCTTCAATTAAGAAGCAGAACATCAGCCTCTGGCATCTTACTCTGTTGTTCCATCTTTTTTGCTAGGGAGAATTCATTTGTTTCTTAATTAAGAAAAACACCAATAGCATGAAAAATCTGCTTATGGTACCTGAATGGTAATTAGGTGAAAGGTAAAAAAGAAACACACACATACATTCCAGTAGCAGCCAAAATGAACTTGAGCTGATAAAAATGAACTAAACTACCCTTGCATAAATCGAGGCTGAGAGAAGTGTACAGTCATTATGGCTAAGACAATATGCAAACTATCTTCAAAGAAATCAAATTGCTAGAGTGTTTTCATTTGCATGTATTAACTATTAACATAATGAGGAGAAGTGACATTGGACCCGGATTGTGTGTCTGCTTGGATTGATAACTCTACCGCATCTGCAAACAGGCGCCCAAAAATCAGACTAGTAGTCAGATCAGTGTTGAACTCTGAAGTGTGTATAGCTTTTTTGGGGCTTTTTTTTGTTGTTTGTTTGTTTGGTTGATTTTGTTTGTTCTTTTTTTCTTTTGTGAGTGTTGTGGATTTTTTTTTTAATGTCTGGGACCCAGAACAACATGCTGGGATGTGGAGTGCAGTCTATCCCTCTATTTTCATTTTTTTTAGTGTGATCCTTCTGCTACAAGCACTTCATACTTTCAAGGTAGATATCAATTTTGAGCTTTCTTCCATTATATGTATTCCCACTTATATAGAAGGATGACTGTTACTGCATGTTAGTTTGGAGTTATTGATTGTTTGTGTAATTACTCAGCAATATATTTTTTGTCTTTCAAGACTGTTCTTATATATCAAAATGTCCTTCTTAAACTGTCAGTTACTGTGCTCATGAAGAGAGACAAACCTTAGAGAACTCAGACTTTGGAGAAGTCAGTTACATTCTGTTTCATGTGATTACTTTGAACAATAGCAGGCAATGTTTGTGATTGCAATTGTTACCTGCTTACATTTTGGGAATGGGTTTAAATAGTTTATTACATAGTATATAAGAACTTTGGTAAGTATAGCAACTTCTTTTGTTAGAAGAAAAAATAGAAATAATTAAAAAACCTGAAGATTTTTTCTAAATTATTCATAAAAGGAAGAAACTTACAAACTAAGTGCAGTATTTGTCCTTATTTTCTTTGCCTAAAATCTTTCTAAAGGGGACTTACTTCTTGATATTTACAGGTGAAAATTTCTAAAAGAATGTAGTTTTGGAAGAAGGTGAAATGGGATGGGAAGCAGCCACATGCGTTCTTAAAAATTCAGAATTTATGTCATTTGCATAATCTGGGAAGAAATTATAATTTTTATGTTGTAGTTATGTATACACGCACACAGTGTATTCATGTGATTTCTATAATTTCCTGTTCTTGTTCTTGAAGATTGTGACAAAATAGTAAGTACTTTTGCATTGCTAGAAGGAGTACATAAAATTTTGTCTCTGGATGTAAACCCATCGTCCACAAGGGGAGGAATTCCCATGTGGTTGTTTGAGTGCTGGATGCATTTGTTTGTTAACAGAGCCCAGGAGTCATACTCCAGTCTGAGAGGTAAATTATGTGAGAACTTCTATTTTTGAAAAGAGTATTCTTAAGGCAGCCCATCTGCATGAGTAAAGGTATGGGGAATATCTGTCTAAATAGGGGTTTACATGTTTAAACTTGATACCATAAACAACAGGCACTGACTTATAATAAAAGTATTATGATAACACGAAATTTTTGCAGTTAATAATGGCTCAGGAAGCAGGTGTAACCCGAATACTTTTATTTTTTCTTGATGTACTTGAATGCTCAGTAATTTCCAGAGGTATTGCAAAACTGACCCTGAAGAATTCTGACCAAAATTTTTTTATTTTAGATGGCT
Source organism: Ifrita kowaldi (assembly GCA_013398055.1). Lineage (NCBI taxonomy): Eukaryota > Metazoa > Chordata > Aves > Passeriformes > Cinclosomatidae > Ifrita > Ifrita kowaldi. The sequence goes on along the minus strand of VZRS01010058.1, from coordinate 438,728 downwards.
AAATTTTTATTTTTACTTTGTAACTAAGGAGGCATCACTGAAAACAAATATTTTCTCTTTGGCAATTTGTGAAAGTTAGGGTAGGATCCCCCACAGCCCGTATGGGGCATATTCCAGTCTTGAGTCTTTCAGCCTCAAGTCTGAGAATTAGTATATAACAAGCCGCACTGCGACTTGTTACTCCTTTTGTCCTTGGAAGATCGGTATAGGAAGAGCTCTACAGTGTAGGAGTGGATGTGAAAATGCAAGAACTTGTTGGGTACAAATCTCTTGTAATGGCCTATTCCAGGTTTCTGTAGAATAGAAGACGTTGTGAAGGATAATGTGAATTTCAAATTGTCTCTACCCATGCAGTTGAAATTTCCATTTAATGCTAACTTAAAATTCATTATGCTGTGGAGACTATATCATGGATCATGTTAAACCCAAAACCAAACAACCTGAACATATGAAAAAAGAAATCACGTAGCTATATTTTATTTGATATCAGTATATTTTTATTTGCTAAAGATCTTACTTCAGGGCTTTTGCTTTCGTCTCTAGCAAAGTCTTTCCAAACAAGTCAATAGTTTGTGCTATGTTGTTACATTGTGTTGGGCATCTAATAATAATATAAATGATGTAATGATGTAAATATCAGGATGCAGACAGGAATTAGCTATCTCAGGTACTGGAATATGACATGACTGCCTTTCAGTTTTGAAATAAAAGTGGAATTTTAAGTATTGTAAGGTATATAAGAAATCTGTCTTTTCTCTGTATCCGTCTCATGCATAAAAGTCAGATGAAAAATGTTTAAAAATAATTGAAGAGACAGGTATTTCAGAATTAAAAAAAAAAGAGTTTACAGATCTTTCCATATGTAAAACTTGAATATATTTAATAATTCTAATTAACATTAAATTTTTGTCAAATATTCAAATTCTCATTTGCATGAAATTCCATGGGGAAGCATCTTCTCACAAATTCCCATAGGCTAAGGAGTGAGCAAGTGTTCATCCTTGTGTATCAGCAATTTTATGTCCCATTTTTCAAAGCGAGGAATTAGACATGTCAAAAATAATGTGCATGTATGTGTGTGTGCCTACATGGAGGATTAACAGGAGGATTCCAGAGAGTCTGCTGTGAAGAAACTAAGAGAAGTTTTGGGATCTTGTATGTCAGTGCATTTTGACATTTACTGGGGGGGAGGGAGAGGATCCCTTCACTCCCCCCTGCACTTCCTCTTTCCCCCTCTACTACAGAATCTTGAGTGTTTTTGTTTGTTAGTATTTATATCCTAGTTATATGTGGGATACCAAATTTCAGTAGACATGCACTAATTTTTAGGCTTCATTTTCATTCAGAAGTAGAATTGTATGTGAAATTGTTTATCAGTGCATTTTTGGATGTGATACAGGGATTGCTATGACCTGGCTTTAAAGAAAAAAGGTGTTTAAGACACTCATTCCTTAGTGCTATACTAGTGTCTTGGGCAGGATTGATATACCAGAAATACTGTCTGAAAGAGCAGATCCAAAGAACCCAAAAAAGTTCTTGGATTTAGTCTCTACCTTTTGTTTATGAAAACTACTACACTCATTGAAATGAGCTGCTTCACCTTTTGGAAGCTCGATGCTGCTTCTACTTGTGATTTCTGTCTTTTTGACGTCTGGATAGGAGGAACTGTGGAAAATATTTAAAGTCTGCCTTTTTAAAATCTGATGCTTTTTGCAGAGATCAAAGGCCTCAATTGTTTCTTTCAAAAAAAATGGCAGCAGTGGATAGAGCTGTATGGCAAAATCTGTTGTACCTTGCAAGTCAGTCCTAGAGCTTGGCTTATAGGATACATGATATGTTCAAGCTGGCTACGCACTCATGTCTAATGATACTCTTCTTTTAGACAGTGACATCGCTCTGGAAATATTGTAATGGCGTAAAGAATCTGTTTCCATTTACTGAAAGAAGAAAAATATTTTTATGATTTTATAAGTCTGATAATGTTCTTAAAATAGCATTGTAATTCAAGTAATGTATAAGAATTATAATGACTGTAATGATAGTAGTAGAATTATTAATATTTTTATAGTTGGATTTATATCCATTCTAAAGAAACCCCTGTGGAAAGGGAAGAAATAACCATAAATTTGTCATCTTCAGTGAGAAAGAAGGGTCAATACTAGGGTGGTGGATCTGTGGGATTTACCTGCTCCTTATTCCTGCACTGCATAAGCGTCCATGTGTGAAAAATGTGACTATACCGTGTGATTTACTGTTGGCCCTGAATGTAATAAAAATAGTAAATTAATTTTCCATGGTGGACATGATTTGCTTATAGACACATTTTCATATGGCTCTAAAATCTAAAGTTTGAATTTAGTTTAAAATACTTATGTTTAAAATGTTTTAAATTTTTTATTTCCATTTTTCCATGATGGAAGAGGGATGGTGTGCCTGGTGGGAAAAGTTTAAGTGGTGGTGGTAAAATGTGTCATGCTTATCACAGAGAAATGAAATTTGAATCCTGAGTTAATTGTATTTTTTGCAAGAAGGCTCCTCAAGGATTTTGAGGGCACATTTGGCTATAATTATGAACACCAATTGGCACCATTTGTATACCAGTTTGCTGTGGTGCTTCAAGCTATGTTACGTGTTTGGGGAGTCTTCTGTTAATACCTCCTCTACTCCACCAGGTTTGAATGATTTATCAATTTTCTTTTTAAATTTTTTTTTTAATTACTAAATCCCTTTTTTGCCAGGAGTACCTGAGATTCAGTGACAGGCACATTGGTCTTTATTGACGTGTATGTGGATTTTGTTGATTTTGTTTGCTTGGTTTTTGTGGCTTAGGTTTTGTTGTTGTTGTTTGGGGGTTTTGTTTGTTAGTTTTTTGGGGTTTTTTTTGAGTTTTTTGCGGTGTTTTTTGGTTAATTTTTCGTAAATTTTGTTTCAGCATCTCTTAAGAAAGGATATTTTCCCTGAAGTCCTAGAATGAACTTTCTGAGAACCTCTGTCCTTTTAATGTGCATTATCAGTTTCCTGTCTTCTCTTTATGATAGATGTCAGAACAAAAGTAAACTGCAGAAATCTTGCACAAGGATTATGTGGAACATTATTGCAGAAACCAACAAGATATTTATAAATTAAAACATAAAAAAGGGTTGTTGTTCTAGTCACCAAGTTCAGCTTCTGCTTCCCCCTATCTGCACTGTCATTGCACTGCACTGGATATGCCAGTCTGGATGTTACATTGAAAAAGGAGGGAAGAAAATGAAATGTTGAAGTGGGAATGTCAGAAGGGCATATTAAGTTGAGGTGATCTTCTCAGGAATTTTTTTAGGAGAGTAATGATCTTAAATTCTTTGTAGGCTCAGCTTCAGTACTCTACTGTGCATATATTCGAGTAACCTACAGAGCAGTCTGTTGGCGTGGTCCCTAGACAGTATTGATGAGGCTGCCGAGGCACACCCTGGTCGCACATGGGTTTGTCTCCAGATACCAGAAGCAACAAGGAGCCTCAATAATTAGTCCATGTCAAAAGTAACTCTCTCGGTGTTGTCATTTCACGAAGGTATTAAATGCGTTACTTGCCTAAGTTTTTATTGGTTTTCATTTCCAGTGTTCTTTAGAATCACACTATTTTCCTGTGCCATAAATTTTGAAATGTAATCTCAAAGAACAATTAAATTGATGGTTCTTCATATTCTTGTACTAGGTTACTACTGCAGGGCTTGCAATGTGTAATGTTTGTGAGGACATGAGCTGACACCAGCTGCTGATCATGTAGGATGTTCTTCAAGTGCAACCTGTGGATGAGATTGAAAACCACTGCTTGTGAGCAGGGGATGTTCTTCGTGTCTTAGGGATGTAAGAGCATTTTATGCAGAATATGGTATAATCTTTCTAATTTTACTTCCACACTAAGGGAGAATAACCATGTATCTCATTTTCTTTAAGACATACTGCAAGATAATTTTCTTTCCCGTATCATTCTTGCTTATAGTGGGGAAAAATAAATCTGACATGAAATTTGGGGAATAGAAACCAAAAAACAATAAAAATTTGCCTCCTTGGTTTTTACTTTTTTAAAAATAATTTTTACTAAGTTGTTCAGATACCTGATAGCCTGATAGGAAACCAAAGATACAGAATTCAAATAGAGTTAAGGTCTTATTAAAATCGTGCTTTAAAATTTTTCTTATTATTTTAGATCTTTATACTAAATAACAGGTGTGAGTACATTTTCCCCAATCCAGTGATGACATAGCATCTTTATAAATACTTTTCTAGTGTGGCAGACATTAACCCTTTAAAGCACACGGGAGTCTGAATTGGACTGAGAGACACAAGACATTTGCCATACATTCTGGAGATAAAAAGAGGAAGGGAAACATTGTGAGGGGTTCACAAGCAGTAGGCTCCCAGGGTTACCACTATTTCCTTACAAAATGCCTAAGATCTATGTGCAGTTCTGAGAAAAAACAAAGGATACCCGCAGCAGTCACTTCCAGCTCGGCCTCTCCCGTGTCTGGGGATTCAAGCCCACCATCAGCTGTGTGCTGGTGAACTGTGCTCTAATATGCAAGCAGTCTTGCTGTCTAAAATGAGTGTGTCCAAACACGTTGCCTTCTTCAGCCACTTCAGTTCAGCTGTTGTCATGCTTTTCAAGCCTAATGCTGTAAAAGCACTACACTTTGATATGGAAAGTTTTAAGAATCTGTTTTCACTGCTGCAGAGAAGTGTGTAAATTTGGAGTCTGGGAGACAATAAAGCTTCAGTAAAAACTGAAGTGTCACACCAGAATTGCCCAATGCTGTGGTAATTTTTGTAGAAATGTGAAATTGATCTCTGTTTATTTTTGGCTTTATGATTGTAGGATAAAATTACTTTTTTCTGGAGTAGATGAGCATGTGTGCAAGGAGAAGGCTGAAACCTAATCCATCCAAATGAAATCTTGCCATTTTAAGGAAGATCTAATAAAAGGCAATAACAGGTTTTTGGGTTGAGGTTACAGTACTAAGTGGAATGATAAGTCACATTTAAGTGGTTTATCAAAGTGATTGAATATATTTGATAAACTTATATTAGTGCACCATAGTTTTATCTTTCTATTTGATAATGTTCTACTATGAAACTATATCAAATACCATCCCAAGAATTTATAAATAGCTGAAAGAAAAAGATTGTGAACTTTCAGTTTGTAGTTGATGCAATAAAACTACTTGAAATTGCTTCAAATATTTAAAATGTTTTTGCCAATGTATCGACTCCCAGCAGTGAGAATGGTCCAGATAGCAGGCTACTACCCAGAACTGGTCAGTTACCCATGCCATGTGCTAATCAGGGCAATGAGCTTCCAAATAGAAGGTGGAGAGATATGACTTTAGGATATTTGGTACAAAAAGGTAGCTAATATTTCTTCTGATTTTTGGAGACAGGAATGTGATTAAGATACACTAAATGGAAATCCATACAAAACCAGTCAAATTGTTAAAATATTCAAATATGCCTTACTGTAACAAGAAAGCACTGTAATGTACTGAAATCAGCAATAGAACAGCTGTGTTTTAAAGGACAGTACTTTGAATGTCACTTGACAATTTGCTTTCAATTAGAAGTAATTTACAGGAAGATGCCCACAAGCTAATCTTTACAGGATAATTAAGTTCCATTTTCTTTACTTTTAATTAAAAAGCAGAAAAGATTTAGCTGATCCATAAAAAATGTTCTGTTTAAACATTCATCAGACTTCACACTCTTTTTTTTTTTTGTTATTTGTTGTAGCAGATGTTATCAAAACTGCAGTCTGCTGTTTTAAACCCAGTATATTTGGGAAGTGAAACACGAGTTGCAATAGGCGTGTACAGCTGAGGTATGATCATTTAGCTTCTCTGTATTTGAATAGCTCTAAAATGATATCCATACTCTGGGCTTTAATCTTGCTCCTTCCATTGCTTGCCGTTGTGGTGAGAGAAAGCGAAGCAGATGAACAGCTCTGGGGATGCTAATTTTCCTCTTGCTTTCCTAATGCCATTAAAACCTGAAGTCTAAATGTAAAGATGAAACAAGTATCTTTGTCATTAAATTTGCATGCTAGCAAAGTTGTCTGCATGCTTGTAGAATCGATGAAAATGAGAATTCCTTTGCTGATTTCACATTGAATGAAAAAAAAATGAAGTGCAGTTTATACCCAAATATCTGAACACTCAGATACACTGTAGTGAGTTAGTGCTGCTCTTAAGGAGATGTATCTGTTTTTTCCAGATATTCCCTCATCATCTTTGTAGATTTTAAGAAGTGAAAGGAAATTTTAATTCTAGATTTTAAATTTGTCCTGTGTGCTACAAGAAATTCTACGTATGAAACTGAATCTCCAATACTTTTTAAAGTGTGAGATCTGATTATTTGTTGGTTTACAGCCCAATTACTCCAATGAACCTGTGAAATGGTATGTTGGAGGGCCATGATCTTAACAAAAATACCTGAATGCTTGTGTTAGGTCTGAAGCATATTCTTTATAAATGTTTAACTCAGAATTGACCAAGTATCCATGATCACTTTTGAACTGAGAATAAAACCATAGAATGATTATGTTTTATGTTGAAAGGGATCTCCAGAGATGATTCAATTCAACCTCCTGCTCAAATGAGAACCTATTTAGGTAAGGTTCCCAGTCAAATTTTTTATTGTCTTCAAGGTTGGAGATTCCACAACCTCTTTTAGCAACCAGTTCTACAGTTTTACAGTCATCACTGTCATCTCTTTAACATTTATTCAAAATTTCCTTTGCTATGTCTTGTGTCTTTTCCCTCTAACCCTGTCTCTATGGACCTCCAGGAAAAGTGTGTCTTTGCTCTTCTGGAACCTCCCATTAGGTATTTGAAGACAGCAGGAACAACTCTTCCTAAACCTGAACAATCCCAGCTGTCTTGATTTTCCCTTGCCATAGTCCTGTGGCAGTCTTGCACTTCTCTGCCAGAGTCATTCCAAAACCGTCTATGTCTGTCATGTACTGGAAAACCCCAGACTAGACATGGCATTTAAAATGTGGTCTCACTATTGCTGAGCAGAGGGGAATAATCATCTCAGCCTGCTGTCTAGACTTGCTTACATCCATGGATGTGGTTGGCATTTGCTGCTGCGGGAGCTCACTGCTGATTCATGCTCATGCAGCAAAGCTGGTTTTCAGTACGTTCGTCCCCAGCTTGTACTTGTACCTGAGATTTATCTGTCCCAAAAGGAGAGCTTAGAATTTGCCTGTGCTGAGCTTCACGTTTCTGACAACCCAGGTCTCCTTTGTAGCAGCCTTGCCTTCTTGTGTGTCTTGGTAGCTCCTATCAATTTGACACAATTTCAGACTTGCTGAGGGCACTCTGTTTTGTTGTTCAAGGCATTAAAGAAGATCCTAAGCCATACTGACCCCTGAGGGATGCCTTTAAGTGAGGAACTCATTGGATTTTTAGACTGGTGATCTAGCCAGTTTTCACTTTATAAAACCAAAAATGCAACCCATACTTTAGGAGGTAAATATTCTTAAAACATTTGAAAACTTTTGAAAAGAAAGGTATTTTACGGATGTTTTTTTACATAAATTAATGCTAGAATTACAATATCCAAGTACACTGAATTGTTCTGTGTTGCAGTTATTGAATTCTTTTATTGAAATAGAAGTTTCTACATATATCAAGGTCTAGATTTGCTCTTAAGTTAGCAGATAAATTAACAAGAACTTTCTAAGTGGTCATACTGAATAGGCCTTGGTGTAACTAAAAATATGATAGAACAGTTTTTGATGAAGTTAAGAGTAGTCAACATGGTCTGTAAAAAACCACAGAACTAAATTCTCAGAAATCATTCTCAAATTGAACTTTTTGAGAATTCAGTGGTCAGAATTGTCTTGCTTGGAAAAATTGCTTGTTCTCTTATATTTTTAAGCTGTGCTAGTGCACAGCAACCTGTTTGTACATAGATACATTTTAAAAAAACATTTAATATAAGCTATTCAAATTACTTCAGCTATCACTTCTGTCAGTTTTTACAAGTTTTTACAATTACAACTTATAATTTCACTCTACAGAATTCTTTCCAGCACTATTAAGGGCAGAAGGAAGTAAGAAAGTAATTTGTTGTTGTAACTGGCATTCTTGTGGGTTCTTTTATAAATGTCTAAGCATTTTTACTTTCATCAAAAGGCTTATGGAAAAACGAGGATGCACTTATGAGTCACATTTTAAAAAGGCTAGAGAACAGTATGGAAATAAATTTGAACATGTGCTTGTTTGCAGAAGAATCAACTTCATATGCAGTTAAATAGATGATTTATGGTCACTCTTAGTGTAAAAGTTTTCAACTATCTAATTGTTTGGCATCCAAAATAAGCTAATTATTTAGATTCCTCTGCGGGAAGGAAAATAAACAGTTTTACAGGGTAATTCATTTTTTTTTCAGTTTTACACCCTGCTTCAAGATTTGCTTTAAACCAGCATGCTATTGAGAAAGACAGTGATGACCTCTTCCTTTTGGCTGTTAGTTCATACGGCTGCTCACATATGGCACAATGTTAGTGTGTCCGTAGTGCAGACTGGGGGAAGAAACTGTTCCAAGTGAAAACCAGCTTCTCTCCCCATTCCCCATGGTTCAGTTTTAATTCAAATCAATTTCTTTATCTAGTTCACCTGATGGCCACAGAAGTACTTTTGCTAATCCAACAAGGAAGACAGCATAACTTAAAGAGCAAGCAGAAGGGGTAGGGCATCCTGTTTTGGGAATGCAGCCTGCTGGTGCCAGCATAAAGAGATGATGACAGTACACTGCTAGACAGATGTTTTAGGATGGAATCACTCTGGGATGCTCAAAAAGTATGCTCTGCTTTGTTTAAAATAGTGGGTAGTGATATGTAATTAGTGTAGCAGATACATTGGTTGCTTGTTGCTTATACTAATATTGCAAAAGGCAGAATACCATGTGTCTTGAATGAGAGTTTTGTATCAGAGACAGCTGCAACTCTTTTTCCTTGTATGCCTTAGAGCGTTTTTACTTATGTATACACTTTTGTAAGTGAACTTTCTGTGGACACTTTTGTCTAAGATGTTCTGATTTTTTTCCTCATGAGTAAAGAATCCAGGCTTGAACTCAGATTAGTGTAAGAAATTACATCCTTTAAATATTTGCTTTAGAAACATAGAACTAGATAGAACTGAACTGTTAAGTCTTTATCTGTGATACTAGTTCCCTTTGATTGTAAAAATTAATAAATAAAATACCATTGCTTTTCTATGACTGTACAGATAACTTAGTAATGCTTAGCAATGTAATAATGTATTCATCCAGTGTTTGGTTACTTTTTGGTAACTGGATAATCAGTGAAGCTTAACACTACAGGGGATTCAGTCATAGTCCTGAGATGGGAGTCTTGATGAATAATTTGAGATATATTCTGATCCATTAATACTGTGAATATAATTTAAGTTGAAGTGTTCCCAGTTACTTCATTAGTGAAGTTCAGATGATTCGCTTTGATGGACAGGGAAAACATGTTAATTTGCAAAACTGTAAACAAAATAATAAAAAATGTTCCTGCTTCAAACCCAGAAAGGTGAAGATAGTCTATTTTATATTCTAAACCTAAAAGATGTTAAAATTTCAGTGATGTGTCACTGAAATGTCATTGCAAGATGACATTTTAGCATTATGACTGTAGCATAGTTGCCTAAATCTCTCTGCAGAGCAACTTTCCCATTTAAAAATTATTTTGCTTAGCTTCAGTGGTTTGTACTTAGTCTTGTAAATCCAAAAATATTGTCAAATCAAGAAAAAAAATATATTATTTGAATTCTTCTTTTCAATAAATGTTAACTAAACTATTAAACTATTAAATGTAATTTCTTCTTGTTTCTACTGTTTTTCTTCTCACAGTCTATTTTAGTTCAGAATTTTAACGGTTTTGATGATATATATGTCTCTCCTGTGTTTCATTATGAAGGCCACATGTGTGCTGAGAAAAAAAAAGAATGAAATTATTACTCACGAAGTAACTTTCCATCGTTTTATTAAATGCACTTTGTACAGTATTTTAAAATTATGGTACAAATTGTCTGAAAACATCACTTGTATGCTTTGGAGACAAGGATGGAAACAGTACTAATGGCATTCAGACAAGCTGTAATTAGCTATGCCAGTAAATAGGACAATTTAATAAATGAGTTATAGCAAGAAGGAGTAAGTTGCATAACGAATAATTATGGGACTTTGGTACTTAAATTATGAACAGAAGACCAAGGAGTAGGAAGGTGTCTCAGAAGAAATGTTGTATGTGGTTTCATATTAATGTCATGATATGACATTAAATGATATTACAATAACTTATTTAGTTGTATGATTCTAATATTAAAATATTAAACCCATCTGTCTGAGAATATTACAGTATTATAAAAATCGTATTTCTCAACCCGAAATATAGTTAATCTTAAACATTGAGAAATGTGCAGATTTGACATGAGCAGACATTTAGTGAGTTTGTGAGAATCTGAAAGCTGAGGAGGGACTGGAAAGATTTTACAGTAATAGTTCTCTCTTTAGTGTAATATTCAGCCATTTCACCTTGGATTTGCTTTGCTTTAGAAATTTTTCTGAATGCACAAAAGCAGTCAGAAAAATTTAGTATGTGTATGGAGAATGGGGAAATGATATGAGGAAAGGGGAGAAAAGAAGCTGTCTGGGGAAGTGAAGTTATCTGCATGTAGCTTAAGGAGATGCAGTGTCAAGTAATGGAAAGACGGGACAATTGTTTGGGAAGTTGCAGTTCATTTTTACTTAGTCTACGAATTGTTGCTATTGCTTCTCAAAGTTCATTATTCAGTTGCAGCTAGAAATAGAAACCAGAATAATTTATTTATTATTGTAGTTACTGCATCATTTATAGGCAAGGGCAGGAAAAGATGCTCCCACAGAGTGTGATGTATACCTGGATGTGCTGTAAATCTCTTGTATCTTCTACTGAGTGAGTGTCAATCCAGTGCCTACTCTGAAAAGCTGTTTTGTACAACCAAAATGCTTAAGCATTTGCTTAAGCGAGTCAATTTACCTAGTATTAACCACATTAACTAGCTAGTTCTCTATGCTCTCCTTAGCAGATACTTCCTGAGCACTGAATTTTATCACGATAATGTAGCTACCCAAGAATTAACATGGGATGTATAAATATAATGCATACATGCATATATACATACTGTAAAGGAAAAGTTGTACTGAGAAAGGAATATCCAACCTGAAAGCAGCAATACTCCTGGTCTCTTTTTGAATGTGTGTGCTAAAAGAAATCTACTTCATTTATGTAGCACCTTTTAGTATCACCAAAAACCCCAAGACCCCATATAAGACAATAAAATCAATGTGATAAATAAATAAATATGAAATATGAAGCAAAGTCCCCGGGATTTTTGAATGGGAAAAAAGTTCAAAGGAACAGCAATATATCCATACTTTGAAACTCCCTAGAGAAAAAAAAAAAAGTGAAATTGAATAGATTTTAGGAAAGAGAGTACTTAGTACTCCTTCCTGTAGAGATACAAAATTTGTAAATACTGAGTGGTACCTAAATGATGATATCCATCAGAATTTAACTCGCTGTTGAACTCAGGTTGGTCTACCTGAAGGCTTTAAAATTGATCAGAAGGGAATATCTAAAGTCACTGTTACTTGTAGGTTTACCCTTTAAGGAACACAAGGTGAACGTAACGTGTGGCAGTACAACTGGGGGACTGGACTCAAACCCCAGATGCCCCAAGATGTATAGTTCTTTTGGAGAATATTTATCTGAAAGTGAAACTAAGATCAGGCATCTCAAGTAAAATTTTCAGTGGGATAGGCACTAAATAGGAATATACCTTTTAGACCCGTAACACAGTGACTGCTGTTTAAACCCACCTAAGTTCCTTTCAAAGTCATGAAGAGATCTGTTTTGATCAGCATAACTTATTGTGGGGGAGGGTGTCCTTTAAGATGAGGAAAAAGGAAAAATGGCAAATGGTCAAAATTTAGAACATTTATGGTATTATACTTTAGAGACCTTAGGAATTCTTTTATTATCAACATTACAGGGTGCCCTCTTGATTCACTAAGTATGTTAGATTTGGAATGAAAGTTAAGAAAATAGGTAAAAGGAACCCATCCTCCTTTTTCCTCAGGGATTCTCAATTTGGTATCTTTGTGCCCATGAGAGAAGAATACTACTTTTAATTTTTTTTACTACAGACAGCTTATTCGAAGGTCAAACAGTCTCTAAAGTACTGTGGCCTATTAGCTAACAGGCAAATACATGTAATATTAGTTATATTACATGTAATATATAGTTGCTGCTGTGTGACAACATCAGGCTCTCAGCCTGTCATTGTGGGAGACCATAGATCCAGTCTTCTTGGAACACTTTGCTGCCTGCCTTATGTTTACTAGAATAGCTGTAGGTTTGATTTAGGTTCCATTTTTACTGACAGCTAAAGATTTAAGCTGATTCTTAAATGTAGACCCATACCTGCCAACCAGTTTATGAATATACTTGCTTTTCTTTTGGCAACAGTCAAGCTTGACTGTAGAAGTTTTCACTTGAGGTCATCTCTGCTGATCTTTAACTTGTGAACTGAGCTGGTATGCCTTTCATACTGGCCTACTGGGTAGACAAGTGCTAACTTCAGTGATCTGGTCAGAGACCTCAATAAATAGTTTCTACCTGCTGTTCCTGGTGTCATTCTGATAAAGAATTTTTCCTTCTCTCTGCTATACAGTTAGGAAGGTTTGCTGCTCCACAGAAGCCGTGTGTTATTCTCAGTAATGCATTCTGATATACTTTGCTTTTCTGGAGTTAAAATTAAAACTTTGATCACTTTTTTCCTAAAGTAAAGCTTCACGAAAAAGCCCAGCAGTTACAGCTTATGTTTCTAGCTTAATTGTACCACAGTTGATTAGCAAGTACTTTGTGACAAGCAGTAAATTTCCATAGGTAGATATTGTAGGGCTTACCTAACAAATGCATTGACCTAGAGGGCAAGAACCTGACTGCTTCCTCTGACAGCGTTTGTAGACAAGCTTTATTGTAGATTAGGACTCTTCACTTTCTGAGCTTAGAAAGCACCTCTGGGCCTAATTGTGAAGCTGAGTAGAGACAAGGGACAAACGTTTGTAGTTGTCAGCAGTGACTCCTGTCCTTTCATGAACAGTGGCCAAAATGCAATTTTTTTTCTGGTCTTGAAAACTGTGTCCAGTTCTCATGGCATTTGCTCTGCTTCTGACTTTCATGAATGAATTGGAATTTTCCCTAGGATGTTCGAAGACTGCTCTGTTCTGTCAGAAGAGATAATGAAGAGCTTTAATATTAATGGTGAGACAATGATTCTGACAAACTTGCTTTTATACTTTGCAGAAGAAAAATGATAGAATGATTGTATCTGCAAATTGAGTAGACTCTGATGAACAAAATTTTAAACAGGTAAAAGCTTGCTGATCCCCGGACAGTTGAACAATCAGACAGAAATGTGTGATGCATCATCTTATGACCTTATTATTGGTTTGGATTATTACTAGTTGATATCTTTCCTCACGACTATTTTGATTTGTTCTTGCTCTGATATAAACACAGAGTGTTTTAACAGCTTTTGAAGTACATGAAAATATTTTGTCTGCTCCAGATGATGTTAGGTCTGGTTGTAATAAATATGAGTATTTACAATTGTGTGATTCAGCACACTTGTTAAAACTTCAGAAAATATCCCTCAAGCATAAACACACTCTACCATTTCTGAGGTTGCTGAATGAACATATAGTTGGCAAATGTCAATTTTTTTTACTTAACTGTAATTTATGGATTTTCGTGTACCCTGTTCCTACTAGGTGATATTTTCTAGGACAGAGTGGAAAGTAATAATAGGTCTTTGCATTTCTGTAATATCCAATGTCAAAGTGCTTAAAAGCATTAATTGATCAAAGCTTGCTATGTGGCTAAGTTTGGTAAGGATTCGATTTCTGAAGCAAAACCATCACTTAGTATAAGAGTTGTTTACAGGGAAGTTGCAAGCACAGATAGCACTCCAGATGTGTTCCTTCTATGAAGCCTTCTCTCATTCAATGTTATGTGCCTGCCAAGTTTCTGACAGATTGGCAGCTCTTTCTTTTTCATCTTTCTTTTTAATAATTTTCAGCATTTAAAATGCGGTACAAATATTATCAGTAGATGGTTCCTTTTAAGGACTGAAGCACTGCAGATGCCAAGAACAAGTGTCAGAGTTCTTAAAATGTAGTTATCTGCCTTAGCTGGGTAGTCTGAGTCCCTGCGTGAAATAGTTTGGGCTACATCCTCCCTCTAGTCTGCGGGAGACCTGTGTTTCTTCAGAGGATGATGAATTACTCTCACACTGAGTTTGAAGAAAGACAGGATACTTGGTCAGTACTGCAAAACCACTTCCGAGCTCCTTGGAGGTGTCCTGAGGCTTGAGGCAGGTGCCACGCACCATGCCTTTTCTCCTGGGAGGACCAGGCTGAGATTAGTGACTTAGCTGAATATATCTGCCCTCTATCATGTAACTACACTAATTAGGAGGCAAGAGCTGTTTTTGCTAGATTTCTTTGGGTCCCATTACTCTTCCAGTTGTGGCTAAAATTTGGTCACATAAGAAGCTGGAGTCATTGTACTTAACATGGCCTTTTTGGTACATTTTTGACATAAAGACCAGTGAAACTGAGGCATTGTTTTACATTAGTCGACTTTCTGCTATTCTACAACAGCAACTGTGTTATATTGGGTTTTACACTTCATGCTTTGTTTATCTGCCTTCAGTAAATGATTTCCCTGGGCAATATCTTATCCTTACATCATATTTCTGGTATCTCAGTGGCATATGTTGTACCCACTGGAGCACACTTGGTAGTAATGTCTTCATGATGCTTTCTAATGTCTTGTCATCAAATTGTACATCCATCTTGTGCTTAAAGATCAACAGATAGAATTGCTGTAATCCAAAGAGCACAGCCACAGCTATTGTTCTGTGTGAGAGTAGCTCTGAGAACACTGGCTTTCTGTGTCTCTCAAGACCTTATTATTAAATCCTATGAGCTTTGGATCAATCATACTTATTAACTACACCAAGAATTCCGCTTCAGCTCTGTAAGGTCATGTAGGACTGATAGTAAGTTAGAGCTGATTTTTTCAAAGTGTAGCAAGCTGTGTTCCTCTGTCCAGGTCTAGTGAGCTTATTGAAGGGAAGACTTGCTGTTCAAAGGAAGGTGAATTATAGCCAAAGTATTTCAACAAACAAATAATTCCATTATTTAGAAATCCAAGTAGGTGTCCTGTCTCCAGAGGATTTCTCCTAAAACACAGTGCAATAAACACTAAGATACTGCAGAATTGCCTACCAGTGTCAGTAAGAACTTACTTCCTTTCTTTTGCATTTCTTTAAAATTCTGTAGTCCTGAAAAAATGTTATGTGGCTGAAGGCAGAAAATAGGCTGCTCCAGTATTCCTTTGTAAGCAACAGATTAATAACTAATACAGAATGTATTTAACAATTAAATTCGAATTAGAATTTTTATGGAAAATTATATACATAATGTTCTCATGTAATGGAACAGGTATAAGTGGCTGAATCACTGCAGCTGCAGCACATCATGTAATAACACAAGCCAAGAAGAATGTTATTTAAAGGTGAAACCCTGGTTACCTCTGCCATGTTAGATTTCCAGAAGTGAGACCTATCCTTTGAAATAGAGCCTCAAAGGATAGAAGCTTGGCTAAAAGCATAGATTTAAATATAGGTGAGTATCATTACTGTGTATCCAAACTTCAGTCTGGAATTACAAGCTGCAGTTGTTTGGCTCAAGAGGTAACAAAACTTGTATTAAATAAATATTGACCAACACAGTTCCATAGGCAGGATTTTGTAGGCATGTTTCCAAGAGATGAACAGCCTGCTGTATCTTAAACTGTAGTATCTGGTTAAAGATTTATGTTGTAGCAAATAAAATAAGCCAAAGTCAGTTCAAACATTGATAATTGTAGGCCAGTGTATGTAAAAAATACACATATGGATTCATTAATATTAATACTACTAATAATGGATCAGTTCTGTGTAAGTAAGCAGTGACTAAAACTGTCTTGTAGAACTGAATTATGACATTTCATCTTGGGTCCTGAGGACATTCTGACTTTCATTCCTGTGAATATATTTTGATAATTATTTTATTGCTCCTGTAGATGAAGCATTAAAGATTAAAGTTTCCTGTGAAAAGCCCAGTCAGGGAAGTCAGACTATAAGAGGAGATTGTGCGAATTGCACTTTTTGTTATTTCTGAGTTAGGACAGATTGATAATTGATCAGTAATTTCAACATTAATTTGGTACTGGTTGGATCTCTTGTATTATAAAATTTTTGCTTAATATTATTAATTGCAGTAGGAAAGCACATGGGAGTTAAATGTCTAGGTCTCTGTTATGAAGTTTATGGTTCTATTTGAGGGAGTAGGCATTATTATACCGATCTTAAAAAAACCCACCTCAGGACTACAGCTGATCCTATACTGAAAGTCAGATTTCTGTGGAAGCAGAAGACACCTTAGACGCATGGTCTTTAATTCACAGGAATGTTTTCCTTCTTACCTAAATTCAACTTCTTGTACAGTCTGGATTGTTGTTCCCTGGCATGCTGGTTGTAAACAGAAATATTTCAAGGATCTAGTGAATGTACTTCAACAGAATAAACATGGGTGGCTTGTGTTGGTTCAGGGCAGACTGTCCTCTTCAGCAGAGGTTTTGGTAAGGTTGAACAAAATTGAGGCTGCTAGAAGCTACAAGCTGATAGGAGATTCTTAAATAGCTTAAATAGCTAGTAAGGTAGATAATTCAAAGCAGTGGTTTCTTCAGCAAAAGGTGACTTAGTGGATATTTCAGGAGTGGTGCAACACTTAACGCAGAACTGTGTGTGCCCTCCCTTAGAAAGTGCCTGATGTCCCCTCAAAACACAGGTTATAGTTTGTTTTCCTTTTCTTAGCTTCTTGTTCTTGATAACCAATGAAATCACACTGGATACGGGAATATTTCCTGTAAAATTCTAAGATACTTGTTTGCATTAGGAGGTTTTGTTATTCAGAGGTTAGAAGAAGACTTAGCAAAGTAAATTGCAGTTTATAAATTACAGGAGATTATGGATTTTACTGTCTTAAACAGAAAGAAATAAACTATTAGTGTTTTCAGGTAGAGAACTAATTTTTAAAGCAAAATTATGATTTTCAAACAAAATTTTTAGTCTGCATTGGCCTAATATTTACTGGATATGTTTCATAACTTTGAAAAAGTTTTGCCCTGTGAAATGTCGAATAAAAGTTCCTTTTCATAACATCTGCCAGCATATAGCATGTGCACACCACTAAAGAAAAGCACTTGCAGTAGTGCGTAGGATAGAGCTAGAAATTTGGCTCTGCTGGGAGAAATCTTTGGTTTCTGCTGGGAGAAATCTTGTATAGTTCAGTGCCCAAATGATGCTTTAAGGTAAACTGGTTCAGTTTATCCACCTTTGAAGATTAAAAGACCTGAATAATTTCTGGAGGGGGGGCGCTGGTCTTTTGGTTTGTTTTTGGTTTTTAACCCTGTGATCCCATAGAATTCACATCTGGCTCAGAACAGTAAGCAATTAAAATTAGTGCTTAAACCCCACGCTTCCTCTGTTGACAGTGAAGAATATGCTACTTTTCACCTTTGAGATGAAGTGTTAGTACTTACCGTATCTTAACTTTCATATTTCCAGAGGTTTTATGTGACTCCAAATTTGTAAGGAGTATTTATGAGTCTAAAAAAGTACAAACCTTCCTAGGATCAGTTTAGTCTCTTCTCTTGAGTAATGCTATTACTGTGACATAATAAAATATCCCATGGAAGTCAGTGTGACGTGAAACAATATAGGTTGTGGCACAGTGAATATTTTGCATTTTAATCACCTTTTCTTAAAAATTAAAAATATCTGCTATGGAATCACTACAAAATGGAAAAAAAAAGAGCAAGGTGCATGAGGAAAAGAAAATTTGAAAATCTGCGAAGAGAGAGAAGCACCCATCAGTGTCTTACAAGGCTTTATCATATAGTGTCCAGTGGCTATCCAAAATGTATTTACTTACTTCAGAGACCTGTTTTCGTTCACTGCAGCACAGGGACCTTCATCATAGTCGTACTTGTCATTGTTGAAGTGGGTGGAAACACCAGTGTAGGTATGCACTGATCTGCCTTTGAATTTCTTGTGTGTGATTTTGGTGACTGTCAACTACAGTCAGTAATGTGGGGATCTTATTGCCCATCTTCAGACTGAAACCTTGACTTGCAAGACGCTTATCTGTGCTTACGTACTCAAAAAGTAACCACCTGAAGGAATGTTATTCCTGTTTATACTTGGCATTATTTGTGTCTTAAACCAAGCTTTTATGACATTGAAGTTGAAGGTCTTGTATTCTTGACAAGAAGACAATTTCAGTCTGGAGTTAGCAGGTTAATTAGTGGTCATCTTGATGAGCCTGCAGTTTTCTCTTAAAAAGATGTTTAGTCTCACATCAGGTCTCTACCCAGGATGATTCTGAGTCTAGAATGGACTCTTGATGCCAGTTTGAGTATATCAATGTATATTTTGAATTTGCTTGCGTTATAAATAGCCATGCTTAACACTGATCAGGTCAAGAAGTGCAAAATGTTGTCTTCCAGCCTTTTACGAAGAAAAGGAATTTTGATATTTAGGATGAACACCGGATACTCTTTTTGTTCCAGGGGTAATTTTCACTGGAAGTAAGATACAAATGAAGCTATGTATCTGCTATGCTCACTAGTTTTCATGTTTTTTAATAGCTTCTAGACTGGGTGTAGAAATTACTTAAATTGCTGGCATTAGCGCTACAGTGGTAGACTGCTAATTTTGTATTAAAATGTGTTGAAAGCCATCAAACCTTTTTGAAAAGTTTCTCTCTTGTCATGCCCCCATCCCTGCCACCTCCAGGAATTCGTCTTTTATAAAGATTTTGTAGAAAACTCTCTTTTAAAAAGTATGGAACTTGTTTTCTTTAGATTAAGTCTCATGTAAGAACATAGTAGTACTTTGCTACACAATTTTCCAAGATATTTGAAAACCAATCTGATCTCCTTTTTGCTGTGTAGTTCAAAGAAGATATTTCTGAGGATTTCTCGTGTTGCAATTCCCACTCTATAGCTTTGTTTCAGTCAGATAATAGCACTTAATTGTAAAATGCTTGTCCCTGATGCATTTTTGTCAAAATATATCTGAACTCAAACTTTTTTTGTTCTAGTATTATTAATTTCATCTTACCTTTAATATAATTCATGTGATGAAGTTTTTGTTAATAACTTGTTGCTGTTAAATGTTTTTGTCCATCAAGAATATGTTATCTATGATTTTAAAGACAATTATCAATGTTTTAAGTCTTCTAGAGTATGCATGTAATAGCCAGAGCAAAGAAGTAACAAACAGCAGAAACATTAAAAAATAAGTTTGCTAAAAAATACAAATTAACATAATAAAAATGATTAATCAATGGATCTACAACACAGCATAGCTTAGTCCTATACAGCGTGAGCCAAGCCCCAAAACAGTTTTGTATGTACTTGGTTCTAACAAATGGTATTTTCTTGGTACTGCAGTCTTGCATCTGTATTGTCATAAATCAGCTGTACAGGTCTAGACCAAAGTACTCCCTTCAGTGTCAAGCAGCAGTAGGCTCTTCTGCCTTACTGTGTATTTGGCTCTGAGGCTTGAACCAAATGTGGCATATTTATGTTTGTATCTTATGACTGGAAAGCTGTGCCCCATGAAGTGTGTGATTTCAAAAGTATTTGGTTCTAGGCTCAATGGTTTGTGAATGTCATGAGGATGGCTACAAAGCACATGAGTAGGAGAACACCATTAGAGTCTGGCAACAGGGAAGAAAGCGTGCTTATTTTTTTGAAGACTGCTTCAAATTTCTCTTCACAAACTTTCCCTCTCACCATGTTGCTTTCTTTTCTGAGTTAAAAACCAAACCCATTCCCTTCATCTGGTATTACCTGTTTTGGTGAAGGCACAAAGACGTTGGTTTGCGTTGTGTGCTGCTCCCTGAAATTTGATATTGCTTGCCAGAGAAAACTGGAAGGACATCTGAGGACATTAACTGGCAACAGAATAACCCTTAAGGATATTTCAAGCCTGGATATTGATGATGAGAAAAAAATGCTGTTCTGAGTGTTTCTTTTGCTGGGACATCAAGAAAACCCTCAGAAGGGATGCATAAAAAGAAAAAAAACATGTCCAGCAGCCTTGTGCTAAATAAATAGCAATTACATGTTGGCAGTGTCATGATAACAATAGTTTCTCCAGTAGTATTGACATAATAATCTAATATTATTGATAGTCATAACATATGAATTGACTGTAAAATGTTCTAAATTAAGGTATATTGAGCCACTGTATTTAATGGCAGAGGAGAGGAGGAGGAGGAGGAAAACAAAGTGTAGGAGAAAATTATTAACCAGTAAAAATGGATGTCTGCTTCAGCCTGTCATTCCGTGGTCTGGTTTTCTTACGCTGCAGATCTTTAAATATTTTCAAGTTCTCTGGCATGAACTAGGAGGAGAACCCACAATTCCTCTCCTCAATCTTCACCCACACGTGTAGCAATATAATATAATGCATGGTGACATTTCATATTATTGCAGATTGTAGACGTTTTAGTAATGTCTCTTCTATAAACACGTCCATCTTGAAAATCTAATTATTTTTGGAACAATTTTAGTTACCATATGGCATGACAATGTTATGCAGCCTGTGACAAGCAGTGCAGCGAGCTGTTTTTAGTATTTCCTTCTGTATTATTAACCATGGCTAACCATTTTTATCAATATTGCTATTATATTTTATGCTTTGATTTCAAACCTCTTCTTATAAAAGTAGTCTTGAATTTGACACTCTTTAATAGTACAACTCACTTGAGTTGGTTGTCTGCGTGTCTGTAATGAGTAACATCCACTTTAACCCCTGCCTTGGTCCTGGATATTTCTTGTATTCCAAAGTGTCATGGGTTCCCTGGTTTTTTTCAGAGCTCCTGAGTATGACAGTCTCATGTAATATTTTCTGTCACTTGCCTTTTTGATCCCTACAAAGCAGAAACTATATGCTGAATTCATGCTATATTCAGTTCTGCTCACCTTAGTACTGGAAGATGTAAGGAATAACAGACAAGGGTGCTCAGAGGATCAAGCAGTAGGATATCTGAGTAACTCTTAGACTGTAGTATGTGAAGAAGATTAAATTGTAAGAACACTTGCCTTTTAGTGAGGTGATAATTTAAAGGGTCATGACAAAAGGCTGTTAGTGTTTGAAGGTATAAACATCTGAAAAAAATGTGTCTTTGGAAGAGTTATAATGAAGAGGGATAAATTGAAACCGAAAAGGAATTTTTCCATGAGCATTAGGTAAAATGCTGTAAGTGACTTCTTTTCCATTAAGGAACAGTTGTTCTAAGGAAGATGTGTAAAAGCAGCATCTTGATCTTTAAAACTGAAAAAGGCAAAGTATGATAACAATATTGGAGGATCAGTTCTGAGTTTCCAGATCAGAAGTGGCATGATATGATTAGCTTTCCTAAAAGCCAAGTTAGGTGGTACCAAATGTGGTTGACTAAGCATTATTCTTCTATGAATACAGAGTGCAACATCATACAAATTACCTCATTGGATTTTGTGTGATTGCTAAACATACATGTGCTTGTGCATGTATTAAGAATGTCATGGGAAGAGTGTCAGTGCAATTTTTCACAAGCTTAGGGTAGAACAGCAGCAGACTGAAGAAATGCAATTATGGCATAAAACTAAGGGGAAGATGGAGTGAAGACCTTGTCAAACCTTCCAGGACCCAGATGCAGGAACTGTGGATTGCGTTCCTGCTGCCTTGTAATTATTTTCTTTTTGTAACTGTTGCCTCAGTGCTACAAATGGTGCTAATGTCTGTGTATAATTAAAATCTCGCTAGAGGTTCTTGGTTTCATAGTTTTGGAGGAATTCAAGTATATCCTTCTTATGTTTGTTACCTTTAAGTCGATTTGATGCTGGGGTTGGAAGTCTAGAATAGACTAGAGTACTACAGAGAGTTCTGTTGGTGTTAGGTCCTGGTAAGGTAGTACAGGAAAATGTGCAGCATCTCCTGATATTAACACTGAATCACAGAATATTTGAGGTTGGAAGAGACATCTGGAAGTCATCTTGTCCAACCCTCTGTTCACACAGGGTCACTCAGATGAGAGAGATGTGTTAGTATCTATGGCAAGAGATTTTAAAAAGGGCAGTTATTTACTGGAGAATACCTTGACAAATGTGATTTTGTTTTTCATAAAGGGGAGCTGTATTTTGCAAGAAGTCTTGGGGAAAAGAGTTTCTATTTACTTTGTCGATTAGTTCTTTCGTCATATTTTGACATTATTTCATGATAAACCAATAGCAGTTTTGCATACTTGTCACTGCTCTTATTTGCATCTTAAAGTGACACAACCTTACAGTAGCTAGAAATGTTTTAACATGGCAATACAGACAGGAAACATTATGTTGTAAGAACAGTGAAATGTTTCCATAAGTTATGCTATGTGTAAGGATTCAAAATACAAAATGATGAAATTCAGTACTAAAATTTATTAGCAGTGAATATGTCAAGGATTAATAAAAAAACAAGAATGAAAAATAGGACTAAGACATATAGAGTAATATTGCTTTTTTTTTTTTTTTTAAAACAGTGTCTTTCCATACCAGACCATACCAAAGTATTTAGCTCCATGGGAAATATTTATAGGTGTGTGATTCATCAGTTAAGGTACTTCTAGATATTTAGAAGCCAATTTCCTCTGGAAATCAATATTTCATATTCAGTTTCTTAGATTTCTTTTTGGTCAGCCTTAGCAATTTAAGATTTTTCTGAGTATCCTGCAAATTTTGTGGAGTAGAATGCTGCAAATTGACACAGCTGTATTAGTTGAACTTTGAAAAGCTTCTTTGAAGTGTAGAGTTTTAGTTGTAGTTGTAGAAGCTGGCACTTTCATGAACATGGAGGTGTTTACTCCTGTAAATGATAGAAAATAACAACTCTTCTGGATTTCATTGCTAACAGGAAAAAAATTGGCTCATCCGAAACATAAGCCAGTCAAAGATATTTTGATAATCAAATTATATTAGTAGTAAAGCCAGTAAACTTTTCAAGTGAGTAATTTTACTGAGAAGACTCAGCCTGGAATAAGATTACCTTATTCGAGTTTGGCATGTAGAACAAGATATTAGGAAGGTTAAAAGTATAGGCAAAAAATGTTTTCAGAACTATTTGCTGTGAAAAAGAAAGAGGAGATGGGTTATCAGCTCATCATTGCCAAAGCATCCAATTGTATTATTCCATAAGTTGGTTCAGCAAAACAATGATCATGATAAGAGGAGAGAAGAATGAATTCTTGTTTTGATTTCATGCTTATTGCTTTGAGATTTGCATAACCTCATAATAACACTTAGCAGCCATCTGGTTTCTGGAGGAAAAACTTTTTCGTACTGAAAAGGCTAGGACATAACATGCACCATTTAAAAGCTCATTGTCTGGAAATGACATAATGACTTTCTGTTTTCAAATTATTAATTAGTGATTAACTCAGAAAACCAGCAGGTTATGCCGACTCTAGGGGACATACAATGTATTTTGTGCAACCTTGCAATTCCTACCAGTGAGGAATCAAATTAAAGTAGTAAAAAAATGAGCAGGGATATTAAAGAACTCAAGTACATTGTAACATGCAGTTTCTTTTAAAAGATGTAGTTTGCTTGTTTGTATTTTGTGGTTTATATACATGAATGTACAAGGATAAATAACTTTAAACAACTTATAAATATTGTCATTCAATGAATCCCACTCTGTATGTGACCTAGACTACGGTGTCATTATGTTATGTATTCCTGAGATGTGATGATGAAAGTCAAGGATTTTTCATAGCATTTGTAAGATGTATATGATGGTGACGGTTGATAGTCCATTATATTTCTAGTTAACAAAATAAGTGCTGTAATACTGTTAACTCTTTGAAGGATCTTAAAAAAAAAAACCACAAAAAAAATACACCCTTAAAATTTCATCTTTATGGTGCATCATAGTAAATTACACCAACTGTTATTGTAACTAATCATAAATGACAGTTTAGTGGGAAAAATGAGATCTGAATAGCCACAGAAAAGATATTATGCATTAATATTTCTGTCCTATGGGTCGTCAGGTTGGCATCTGTACTTGCGAGGGACTCTGCTAATGCTCAATTTTTGGCTTGTTGTGGCAAAATACTGCATTTTATTCTACCTGACTTTTTTTCAGATTATTTGGTTTTTGTTAAAATATACACTGTTATTTTATGTTAGAATCTGATTCATTTTACAACCTGATCTAAAGATTTACTATAATTTTACTCTCTACTTCGAGACCTTTCGGTTTTGTTCTGTGTATCAATAAACTCCCATTATGGGATTAAAAAGAGAAAATGCTATGTAGGTATTTAAAATGCAAGGCTCCAAGAATCTAAGTATACCCTCAGCAAGTTTGCTGATTATACAAAACTGGGAGGAGTGGCTGGTACACCTGAAGGCTGTGCTGCCATTCAGTGAGACCTGAACAGGCTGGAGGGTTGGGTGGAGAGACACCTAATGAAGTTCAGCAAAGGCAAGTGCAGCGTCCTGCGCCGGAGGAGGAATAACCCCCTGCGCCAGTACAGGCTGCGGGCTGACCTGCTGGGAAGCAGCTTTTATGGGGAAAGGACCTGGGAATCTCGGTGAAGAGCAAGCTGTCCCTGAGCAAGCAGTGTCCTCGTGGCCAAGAAGGCCAATGGTGTCCTGGGGTGCATTAGGAAGAGCATTGCCAGCAGGTTGAGGGCGGTGATCCTGCCCCTCTGTTCAGCCCTAGTGAGGCACATCTGGAGTGCTGTGTCCAGTTCTGGGCTCACCATTCAAGAACGACAAAGAATAAGTGAAGAGGGTCCACTAGGAGGACTATGGAGATGATGAGAGGACTGGAGCATGTCATTTACGGGGAAAGGCTGAGGCAGCTGGGCCTGTTTAGTTTGGAGAAGGGAAGACTGAGGGGGGAATCTTTTCAATGCATACAAATACTTTAATGGTGGATGTCGAGAGGATGGGGCCTGACTTTTCAGTGGTGCCCAGTGACAGGACAAGGACCAACAGGAAAAAACTGAAACCCAGGAAGCTTCATCTAAATGTGAAGAAAAAGAGCTTTACTTTGTGGATGTCTGAGCACTGAAACAGGCTGGCTGAGAGGTTATGGAGTCCCCTTCCCTGTATTCAAAACCCACCTGGACGCAGCTCTCAGGAGGTGAACCTGCTTTAGCAGGTCATATTATTGTCAAATTAAAGCAACCTCTATAAGATGAATTACCATGCATTCTAGTACACGTCTGTGAGACAAAGATCATGAAGTTTGTAGTTTAGTTAATTCCTAACTTCTCAGTTTCTCTTTCCTGGTACTTTAGAATTGGCAGTCACATTAAGCGTGGTGTTTTTTTCCATGTGAATCTGTTATATCACCTGCTGTGTTTCAATTTTTTTCCTTTAACTGTTGTCATTGTGTTATGGATCAGTTTAGGTGGGCTGACTTTTTACTGAGGTCTAACCCAAATTGGCACTGAATTCTACATACAATCTTTGTAACTTTGATCATGTTACCAGAGATCGAATTTGGGCTGTCTTCAGGGGCTCCTTTTTCTGCAGTATTCTCTGTTTCACTTGTATTAGAAAAGACACAGCAGAAAAAAGCAATAGTAATTTGAAGGAAAATAGTACCCAGAGAGAGAAGTCATAGGTTCAGTACTGATTTCTGGACCTAAAAAGCCCAGATTCCTTTTTTCCTGCTTTTTTGATTTAATTGCGTGATGATGTATGGAGATGAGAGGCCAGTGTCCATCTGAGGAAATGCAGCTAGAAGCAAAAGATGAACAGGAATAATCTGCAGCTACATACGAATTTAGAAAATATTAAATAAACAGAAGAAAAAAGACCCCTTTATTTTCTGTGGCAATATAGTGTGTCTTTGCTGGATGAGAAAAATGTGAGTATTTTGTCTTGAAACTGGGGATGTAAAATTACAGCGAGTAATGAGTATGTATTCCTCTGATCCCTTAATGTACTTGATGTGAGGTTCCTCTTTCATCGTAGCTAACATGCTGGCCATTAAATACACTGCAGCAGCATCATTAGTGGCTTCAAAGTGCTCCTACTTGCATCACATTTTTCCCTTCAGCAGGTGAGTGAGAACAGTGATTAGCAAATACCAGTATGTGTCACTCACTACTCATCTGATTGCCAGTGAAGAAGTCCTGTGTTTGGGGTAAGGGCAGCACTGGAGTTGGAAGCAGAGTGAACTTTTACTGCCTTCATGGCTGGGAAAAGTTTTCAGCTCCAAATATCACTTGGCTGTGAGCAAGATAAAATTCATCCTGTTTGGGGTGTGATGTTTGAAACTGCTTTGCTGTAGCAGTATGTGGTGAAGGAGACGGGCTGCAGAGAAAGGAAGCTGAGTAACAGGCGGTGTGTTACTTACAGGGCTGAGATTCTGAATGGTGAGATTAGGACACGGAAAGAAAGTCCTCTTACTTAGCAGTGTCATAGTTTGCTATGACTGGAGGAGAGGATTCACTGAAAATTTCTGGATCATGAATCCTCAGAGGATTTCCCTGGACTGTTTAGAGCAGCATACCATAGATGTTATATGACAGGTGTTTGCGTAGATTAGTTGGTATAGATGTGTCTATTCCCTGATCTCTTATGTTGCATTTAAAAAGGAAACCTACGGTAGTACAACAAACTGAAAAGAGAGTCTGGGTATTGTTCTAAAATTGCACCTTTAATTTTTATATACTTTGTCTAAGATTCAAGATGAGGGATTTTTTTTTATTAGAAAGGCAAATATCCAATCTTAAATACTTTACCTGTAGAAAACAATATGAACATGTTAAAAAAGAAAGTTATAACTTTACCGTTTTTTCTTTTTACTTATAATTTTAGGGAAGGACACAAGATTAACAAGCCATCTTCTTACACTTCTTACACAAGTGGTGCTTTCTTTTTCTGTTTTTTTTTTTTTTTTTTTTTTTAAGCTTTTTGGTTTAAATATTTTCATCATCC
>VZRS01010058.1:250279-411486 GCA_013398055.1 Ifrita kowaldi | reverse complement strand
CTTTTTCACCAGTGGTTGTTTTTTTTTTTTTTTTTTTTTTTTTTTTTTTTTAAGCCTTTAGGTTTAAATATTATCATCATACTTTTCTAGCTGAAACAATACACTAGAACGGGATAATGTTTTCATCAAAAGGAGCTGTGTATCATGAGGCAAATTATATTGCTGGTATTTTGAATCAGATTACTAGTAGTTTCAAGCATTGTTTTATAAAATTTAGCAGATAGGAATCATACAGAAATAAATGATGGGTTTAAAAACTGCAAAATAGATCATAATTCAGGGAAAAATGCTTCAGGGATAATATTTCTGTGTAAGGAAGCAAGAAATCTTCCTTGTTTACTCTGTTAAATTTAAGAAAACCACTGATAAACTACTGTTGTAAAATTATTCGTAACATGAAAAGTTACCTAAAAGGATCACATCTCTGAGAGCTTTATGTCCAGTGTGCTGTTTGCTCTGTAGGCTTTAGTCAAAAATTCCCTTCAGGGTGATTGGAAATTGGTGCACCCTGGTGCTGTGGTAGTTCTGTGTTGCTGCTGTGATTTTAGTAGGGTGCTGAGTCAGAATACTCATCTTGTCACCTCTGTTCTTCTCTTTCTCCTCTTGTCTCACCAGAAATACACAGAACAGCATCTGCTGGGGAGCATCTGCTGTGCAGCTGCTAGGAGTGTAGGTAGAATTAAGACGTATTTTGGCATGAGCCCCGCTTGAAAACTGAGGTCTGATATTTAACTGCAAAGGTCTTGCAGTTCGTGTTCTGTGCACACTTCCATGCTATTTTTTGAAATTAATGTCTCCCTAAGCATATTTTCAATGGTTCCTTTTTCATCATTTCGCTTTTATTGATTGGGAATATTCTGGCCTTGGATCTAAGAGCAAACTGACCATGGGCACTGTCAATTTTGTTGTGGCCTCTTGGATAATGGTAAGAGAAAAGAAGACAAGAGGATAAATGGAAGTGAAGTTCCAAATTACTGGAACATTTAAAGGTCTTTGAAAAGTTCATATACAAGCACAGTTAACGCTGTCATGCACTGAAGTGCCAAAAGACCTAGCAGTGAAGAATATTAATCTACTTTAATAAAATCAAAGGGTTCATATTTTTTTTTGTAAAGAAATAATTTGAATAAAATTTGACCCTTTCTACAATAGTCTGTGGGTCAAATTGAACCTACTATTAAAATTCTCTAATATCTTTCTTGTATTACCATTTCAAAACTCAATTTAAATATTCACAGAGCTCCTTTTTTAATAAACTTAACAAAATTCAGGTAATTTCCTTCAACTTTCTTGATTGAAGGAAGGCAGTAGGTACAGATATAAAAAGATGTACAGCTACAAGCAAAACCTGAAATCAATTATATATAAGAAATAGCATAACACATGGAAAGAAATTAATCAAAAGGAAAAAATTCTGCTATATGATTTTCTTGGTCTGCTACCTGCAGGCAAGGAACGTAAATGAAAAAAAAAAAAAAATCAGCATTCTTCTTACAGATAAGGGGAAAATTAATAAAAATGTTTCCTTCCTACCAGATTCCCTGATGCAACTTATGTTAAAAGTGAGTGGCTGCAGGAAGAACTTACGTGTTTAAAAATCACTTTTTTCCTATGGAAATTTATTTTTGTACCTTTTTCTTGCTGTTAAGCTCAATTACATCAGGTTGGTGTAGATTTATAGTGGTCAAAGAGCATTTCTTTTCCTTTCTCTCTATTAAGTTCATCACTGAATCATGGTCATAAAGTTTCTCCCAGTTTGAAGGGAAGGAATAGTTCATTCTGCTTGGATGCCCCACTGAAGGTTTAAGGAATTGCTTGAAAATTGGAGCAGTCTTCCAATCTGGACAAAACTTCTGAAGTTCAGCCAATTTGGTAAACAGACTGGGGAGGTTCAATGTGCACAGGCAGTGCTGCATCTCTTAAGAATAGCGCAAAATGTAATAGAAATAACAGAAATAACTTAGTTAAGATAAATAACCAGTGAACTCAATGGAACTGAAGAGGACAGAGAAATCTCTAAGGAAGTCCAGTATGGAAAACTGCCCAAGAGGAAGAGAACTCAGAATTATCATATGGTGTCTTCACTCCCATTGCCATATTTAAAATGGAATAAATTGAAACCTCTTTTGCATTTTTAGTATTCCTGACTGAATTTTTAGAAAAAAAGTTCCCTACAATGTGAATTAATACGACGTGTTTGCCTGCTGCTTTTCTTATGCAATTGTTTCTACATAGGAGAAGATGTTCGTGTTCAAACAGGAGGCAAATGGATTGATTTTTCTCAAGCTTTTCCCTCTGTAATCAGAGAGCATCACATACCTAGGTCTTACCATAAGCTAAGGATAATCTGTATGTGGCAGCATGTTTTTCTAGGAAATCCTGAATGGATCCCACAGAACATGCAAAATGTCTGATGTTGATCCAGTCAATTTCAGGCTTCTGATTTATTGGAGTTATTACTATTTAATGCTGCTAGTACTAATTATACTCATTAACCTCTCTCCAGCCACTCACTGTCAAGTATTGTAGGCTTTCTGAAGCATTCTTAATTTGTTAAGAGCACTGATTTATGTTGCTGCTGTGGGAATGTAGGAGAATACTGGTAAGTGAGAAGGAAGCTAACCACATTTTCATGAGATAATTATTTCAATGATACTTTTCTGCAATAGGATACATGCATTTTAAGTGCAAAACTCTGGATGGGAAAGCATATATGCACGTGCTTAATTTGAGCTTGCATTTAAGTGGTTTCATTAGGGCGAAGTCTGATGAATTTGACTATGAGAAATTATTACAGAACCTAGCCAGTTTAACGTTATTGAATTTCAATTATTTCATTACAGTTATAGTACCATAAAACTGGAGTCAAGCACTGATGGATCAGGACTAATGTGCTCAAGGGGTTCGATGCTCAAATTTGTGTTAAGAGGAGTGTTTATTGTAGCAAAAGTGTCTTTTGTTAAGTGAGTGTATATCCTTTTCTGATGGTTCATTCTCACACTCCTACATGCTATTAAAATTTTTACAGTGCTGGTTTTGTTTTGTTTTGTTAAATGTGGCCTGTCCTTTTAAGTGCTGAGGTAGCATCTCTTACTCACTGTGTAATGATTGCCACTTAGCTAGATATCTTTGTGTGCTTGCATCTATGTGTTTACATTTACATTGCAGTATGTGATAAATTTAGGACTATTTATTTATTTAGCATTTAATTATAGTGCTAAAAAATAGGTCCTTGAGTGTCTGTAAATCTGGTACAAATTAGGGAGCACAGCTCAGATTTCCCCACACTGTGCTGGCAAGTGGCCTCAATCAGAAGTAATTTTCTCCACGAAGGCACATGCAGCTCACTCGTCAGCCTCTGCTCAGTAGATACTGCCATTTGTATCAAATTATATGTGGTGGTTTCTCAAAGTGGGCTACTGTGTCCACCACGCCATGCAGATTTCTACCACATTGACTACTTCGTTGCTGTCACTAGTTGTACTGTTTTCTGCTGTGTCTTGTTTATCTATGCTATCTGCAAAAAGAGTTGAGATTTGTATTCATATCAATAAATATTCATGAATTGGAGTAAGTACCAGGTGAGTAAGTAAATTACTCAACCCCTCTAAATCTTCTGTTGTGTACAACACCATTATTTGCTTGTTTTATAAAGGAAAAAGTTTTTTTCAGGACTTCATGCAAAATCTAGTGAGTTTATAGAGACTTAATTTTCCTCAGATTAAAGTACCCCCATTTAAGATTAGAAATTGAGGTTTTACCTAGTGCAGTTGGGAATTCTTAACTATTTATCATGTATCTAGCTAATCTGAAGCATTTCAGAAACACCTCTCCTTATATTGCATCACGTTCTTTTACAAACTGCTAATAGGAAAAGAATTGCTGAACGGAGAAGACAAACATCTAGACTATCTCTGGAATTAGCTATTCATCTATGTTCTTAAACTGCTTAAGTTTGACATTTTACTGCTTTAATTATTAAAGAGTCTAATCATATCTCAGAGCTGTTTATTGTCAGATCACTGTGACATGCAGATGAATTTCGGTAGTAGAAATTTTTGGATTTTCATTGCTCTGTCATTATGGCTATTGGTTGTAAAGTCACACTTAATCAGCAGTTATTGAAAAGGATTTTTCAGCAGGATGGGACCTTAACCCTGGTCCAGTTGAAATAAAAGTAGACATAGTACATGTTGTGCCACAAGTACTTAATAGCATGATTAGTTTAAGCATTGGGAGTAATACTATTAAATTAAATCAACAATTTAAAAGAAATGCAGTAAGTAAAGCATGGTACTAAAGTAACTGATTAAACTGTATTTGCACTGTTGAAGGTAATATATTAACATAATAACAAGTGGGGGAAAAAAAGCGCTATCACAGAAAACTGTTGAAAGAAACTATTGTTTTTAAATGCATTTATTTTTGTCTATATGACTCAGTATTTTAAGTATTACAAGTCAGGGAAGAAGTTGCAGTAGCTTTTGTCCAGGTTGTTCCCTAGATAAAGGAGCTAGTCCATGTTGATAACCTACCTATAAGTCTTTGAACCAGATATATCCAGATATATTCTTAGTTCTCTAGTTGATGTAATTTACTGGTACCAGCTAGAGGTTTTTGGTGGCACATGACCAAATCCGGCAAACATAAGCCTACATAGTTAATGTTTTTGCATTTGTCAAGAATATATAATTCCGTATACTCCTTATTGTGAGATTCTGAAAATGTGTTTTTATTTATTGTCTGTTTATGTACAAGTAATTAGATGAAGTAGTCAAGAATAGAGAATTTACTCTGTTATATTTCCTAGTAATGGCTTTGGATTTTAGTGTTTTCTTTAACCCACTGTATGTTTGAGTGATAATTAAAAATGGCCACAGAAATCATTGATTTTGAGTTCCCATGAAACTAGCAACTGAGAAATACTTAATTTTGGTCTTATTCTTGGAAGCTGGTCTTACTCGTGTTGAACAATGCCTTACTCTTTAGTTAAAGTTATCAGTTATAAAATACCAGCTCTGGGCATGCGCTTAATGTATTTTGAAATTTAAAAAATGAAAGACAGCTCAACATGCATAAGACAGAATTTGTCCTAAAGGTCAAGTTGTAGATGGGTGAATTAGACAAGGCAGCTGCCTGAAACCTGGAAAAATATATATGCATGGATCCTCCAATTTCAACAATAGTCATTGCTGGTGTTTGGGATGCAGGCTCTGATTCCAGCCCCCGTTAGGTAAAGCTCTGCTGTCTGCCTGTACGTGCCTAGATAAAGTTCTCTGAGTTTTGTACGTGGGTGGCACGTGCAAGGCAAAGGCCAGCGTAGATGCATGCACACCTCTCATCTCCTTGGGATATGACAACATTTACATTTGTGTTTGCAAATGCTGAGACATGTAACTTTAGGAAATGTTACATCCCTGTTCATACGTAGAATGTATCTATGATAGCATTAGTCAGTATTTTTTTTGAGTCTAAGATCGATTTAAAAAATAAAGTCCTGGCCAACAAAATGACGGGGGTTTGAACGAGTGCTGTGGAGCTGGTGTGTACATTGTATTTCTTCTCCTTTCTTGGAAAGAGTGTCAATGGAAGTTATAAGGTGTGTTTCCATGACTGCTGCAAATGAAAGCATAGCAACTGCATTTCTGTTCCTTTCCTGATTAACATACAGTGATGATTAGCTGCTGATTACGTATTGGTGACCTGATCAAACAAACTGGTTTAACATCCAGAAACAGACCTAAATGTCATGTGTACATGCCAGTTGGATTACTTTCAGGTAAATTGCTTTTGCTGTATTTTGTAAGATGCATTGTAAAAGTCAGTAACAAAGAGCAGGAAATCGACTTTCACTGAAAATGTTGGCTGAAGTTTAAATTTTTTCCTCAGATTTAAAATACTTGGAAAATTTATTAGGCTTGTAGCTGCTCCTGAAATGATGCAAAATATGGTATTAATACATTTTCTTATGTGGCAAAAACTTACATTTCTCTAAAATAGCATATTTTTTTCCTGGTTAATTTACCCAAGTGTTACTAGGAGTACACACTAGTAAATGGCTCACACCAGACAAATGTCACACATTAATAACAAAATGAAATTTGAACAGTATTTCTGATAATTTGTGCAGAGCCCCTTGTGCTTTCATTTAATGAACCTGGACACTCGTAAGGTGCCTGGAGTGCCCATGTTCAGCTGCAGTGCACTGCTCCAGCGTGTGCTCGTGCTTTGTTCTCTGCTCTGTACAGTGCCATAGTCACTCTTCATTCCCTGTGCATATGCAGTTGCTGGATTTTTTCCCAGCGTGGCTGGAAGGTGCAATTAACAGTAATGGATACTTTGATAGTGAGAATCTTTATTTCTTCAGCCATAATAATAGCCCCTTATTTTAGGAGCTGTATTGTTGAATGACAGCTACTGTTGGCGAGTATGTGTCTACGAAAGTGGGTTCATTTGGTCAGATTCTCAGCTGGCACAGAGAGTCATATTTCCATGAAAGATAGTAAGCTGTATTAATTTATGGAATCCCAGCAGGGAATCTCAATCAATTTCAATAAAAAGTAACCATCACATTCCTCTGAAGCAAGAATTACACAACCTAGCCTAAAGTGAATTTTGCTGTTTTAATAAATGTAGGTAGTCACTGGTTTGTAATAAATTACATAAAATTAGAGTGTAGTCAATATTTGATTTCTTTAAAAATTTATTCCTTCCTTTTCATTGAACACAACAGAATCATTTATGTATTGTATCTCAGCATGATAGATTATATAGGAATAGTGTATTTAATACCATAAAACTATCATATAAATACAAATCACATTTTTTTTCATTAGCTAGCTCGCTTTCATTTTGAAGAAGAAATACTCAGTCAATTATAAATGAGGCTGTGCTTTCATTGGAGAGTGAAATACATAATTTTTTTCCAGCCTCAACCATGTATAATGAAATCTCTCTTTTGAAATCCAGTCTTAAGATGGATTTTGAAACATACTGACATTTAATAAAATATTCGTTAAATTAGAATATGTTCAGTTATTTCAAATCTCTATTTAAATCTAGGGTAAAATTCTACATCTTGCACAAGAGATGTCTTTAGCAAATAGTTACTATTAACCAATGATTTTGAAGTATGTGTATATAAGAAAGATTTTAATTTTTGAGTATATTCTAATTGGTGACCTTGGTGTTATGTGCTATAATCTGTCTGGTGCTGTCTCTTCGAGAGGGTCTGTAGTAATAGTATCTCTAGGTGAGTAGAAGAAAAGTCAAAGACCTCAGACTACCACTTCAAATTCAAACTCATGCCCTGTTTCTGTAACTAGTTTATTTTTCAGTAGCCCTGGGCTGGTAGTTTACCAGGATATTAGTTTGGCCTCTGTGAAATGAGCAAATAGTCTCTTGAGTCCTGTCCACTGACTGGGAATCTGTTAAGAGTCTGGCATGAATGATCATGGATACCATCAGGGGTTGGCTGAAGCAATATAGCAGAATAAGCTGAAGTTTGTGCTGTCAAAACCTTTGTAGTGTTTCACTGTTGTCAGTACTTTTAATTTGATTAACAAAGCTTGTAAAGGAACATTTTAAGTACTGTAATTCAGCATCAAAAACAATCACTAACAAACAAGGCTCTTCACTGTTTATGTTGTTTTACAAATACAGCTTTGATTTCCGCTGTTAAAACTGTGTTTAATAGTAGAGCCCAATGAATAATGAAAAACCTCCATGTGCGAGTATTATTAATACATATTATTAATGACACTTTGTTTATTCTGATTTGAAGTCATCAGGAAAAGTCACTTTCAATTTAGATTTCCATAAAATGTTATTTGTCCAATTCTCATAAGTGCTGAACACAGCTGTGAAAGGAAAAACTAGCTAAAGAATGCCAGTTAAAATTCACTGAGGTTTTATTTCACATTGTCCTGTTAGATGGTTTTGCCACAGTGTTCCTGATTCTTTTTTAAGGGCCCCTTGAAGATGCTACTGAGGACGAAGAAGAAGAGTGCCTGTCTGAGGAAAATGATACTATCTCAAAAGAAGACTTTCCATTGGAGGAAAGCTTTTCTGCAGAGTTTGAGCCTGAAAATCTGAGCTGTGAAGAAGTGGAATACTTTTGTAATAAAGGTAATTGTTGTAGCCAACCTCTTGAGAGAATACTGGCCAAACTGTTCCCAACTGGTCAAAGAGAGTTTTTGGTTTAAAATGTACAAAAAGCCCTGTTATTACTATCTTAAAAACAGGAAAAGGAGTCACTTGTGAAGTTAAGTCTGGTAAGGGATAAATATTTAAGTATGTTGAAAGACACTTTTCAGGGGCATGAATCATCTTGCCTTAATGTTTTCCTCCAAGTGTTATTTTCTACATATTTAACTGTAGAGAACAGACCCCAGAAGTCAATTATTATCAGATCCGAAGCTAGCAATGCAGCATGTCTGTTCATTTCTTCTCTGCCTAGGAAACATTGCTAGGAAAACAGATTGTGTCTGTAGATTCTAGGATTAAAATAGAGCTTATTATAGAATTTGTTATGCATGGTAGAAACTAGTGATTTCTGAAAGGATAACTTTTAAAGTTGCAGATACCTTTTTGATGCACTTGTTACTTGCAAATTATTGAAGATTGAGGTGTTTTAGCAGAAGACACACCAATTCATTCTTACCATTTCAGTCTGCAATGTTGTGCTGCTTCCCAATCAGCTGACAGAAAAACACACTTTTATTATTTAGAACACTGAATTAACCTTCTTCCTCCCAGATACCCACTTGATTGCTCTATTGTTTGTCTTCTGCAGGTAAGGATGCCTATCAAATAGCTGAAGTTGTTGTGGTGGTGTTCTTCTGTTAGTCCACAAATCCCTCGGGCATTTGGTTATTGATGGTTTCTCTGTATTTCTGTTCTTTCCCTGATACTGACATATAAATAAGTTATCATTTTTTCTTACGATAACTTGATATGTTGCTGGTTTTGTATTATTTTCATCTCTCTTGGATGAAGTCAAATAAATCCGTTTGACGAGTCAAGTGTTCTGGCTGGAGAATATTAGTCCTTCCCAGAGAGTCTTCAGGCATCAGAGGCAAAGGCATTACAGTGTATTTTCTACATACCCTTTATGTAGCTTGCATACTTCTTACAAAATAATTTACCTTTGCGTTACATGTTCCTGATACTTAGTAAGCCACCCTAAGAGATCAAAACAGTCTAATTGATAGTTTGGAATTCAGCTGCTACAGATCTTACCGTGAGGAGAGACCAGATTATGAATAGATTCTTTACAAACAGAAAGAATTTAGTATTATTATAACTGTGATGTGAACAAGTACTACAATTGCTTTGTGTTCACATGCCTTTCAGACACCATTTTCCTTAGCTGGTAAAATGTATTCCTCCTGTTATTGGCAGTACTAAATAAATATTTAAACCTCTATGTGCATGATTGTTATACTGGCGTCTCTTGAATTCCTCCTGTCAGCAGTGGAATATTACGTCCCACTATTAGTTCATATCGTATCAGTTTGATTCAGTTACCTCTCTGTACTTCTTACTGCGTTTCCAGGGCCTACCAGTGGAAAATACTATGGTGTTGGGTGAAATCAAGAAAAAAATTTGAGTTTTTTTTTTAAATAGCAGTCAATATTGCAGATTCACATTGAATTTCAATTTATCTTGGATCTTCCCTTTAAATAAAAATCTTTTAGGGGAAGCAC
The DNA here is from genome assembly GCA_013398055.1 of Ifrita kowaldi. NCBI lineage: Eukaryota > Metazoa > Chordata > Aves > Passeriformes > Cinclosomatidae > Ifrita > Ifrita kowaldi. Next base: position 401,779 of record VZRS01010058.1, on the reverse strand, counting down.
TAAATCCAGGCCACTGTATTAAAGAAGATCAGGCATCAAATGGGAATGCTTTTAAATCTGAATATTGATTATCTTGATTATATGTTTTATTAAGAACATCTGCTGATTCTTCAGGCTAAATACATTCTGACTTCCCAGCAGTACCTAAGTGTGTTGTCATTATAAAAGAATCTTAAGTCTCTCCAGTACAACTGCTGCAGAAGAAAAGTTGAAGAGAAGATTTCTAAGGATCAAGGGGCACATAAAATTTCTAATCTACCTCCAGCTGAGGCAGTGTGACAAAAAGTTCCACTTTGAAGCAAATTGGGAATATCCCTGTAAAAGGATGGAATGGGAGACTAGAAATGTGCTGGGTTTTTATTAATGTCTCAACTTCTGTGGAATGTCCTGCTTCTTCAGGGTCACATCTTAAGTGTCATTAGCATGAGGCTCCCTATGTTTTTCTGAAGATAAATCCTAAGAAGACAAAACTAATCTGGAAAGCAAATAAATTTCTTTTGTGTCCTTTTCTTTGTGAAAGGGTCTGTGACTCTATTATACAGTAAATACTAAAAATGAGACTAATTCTCATTGGGTTTTTTCATTAATCTGTTAAGAATTCATAGCCTTCTGTTTTTCTTTGTAGTGCTTCAGCATTGAAACTGAAAGATGGTATGAGAAATAAGCTTTTTTATTATAGAAATATTTTTTAACATCATGAATGAAAATTCATTAAGAAAATGAAAAAGCTTGAAAACGAGTTGTGTACCAAATAGGTTAGAGAACAAATAAATGCAGTCTAATTTCTGGTTTTGGGGCCTGACTTTTGGTTTGTCTTCTGCTCTTTGATAGTATTGACAGCCTGTAAATGAGAAGTATTTTCAAATAAGGAAAAAAATCAGTGTAGGTCTGTGTTTTCTCATGCAACAGGTTTCCTTTTCCTGGAATATATTGGAACTGGCATGGGAATCCATTATGCTATGTCTGAATTCTGCCCTTGCTAGCATGGACCATTATAGGTTCTAGAAAGTAAAGGTATTTTCTTGGATATAAATTTTATCTGTCCTGTCTCCCTATTTCCCTCCCCTGGGGTTTCTTCCCAGCTGACCCAGAACAAGAGGACAGATGAGTAGCGGGGCTTCCTGCAAGAATCAAGAGGCATGGGGAACAAGTGGCACAGCTGTTGGGGAGGAGGTGTTAGTGAGGCTTCATCCATGGTATGTTTTTTATACTTACCCAGCTCTGTAAATTCAAGTATCACCTAAAACCAGAGGCTTTTTACTATCCAAACTAGGTACCAAAGGCAAAAATTTACTGAAGTCACAATGCATTCTGAGGAATGAGAATAGAGGACTTACAGCTTCACAACTTGATAACTTTTGCTTTTTGACTGAAGAGATTTTCCTATCAAACTGTGCCTGATGGTATTATAAGCAGAGAGCAGTCCCCAACTGTCTAAATTGCAAACAGGAACCTTTATAAAGCCATATTTGTCATTCCCACCTTATTAATTTGGGTTTATGAGATAGATTCAGCAGAATAGTTGCCAGAATTAGAAGGTGAAGGCGAAAGCCTGCGAAGAGTGAAGCAAATTAATCACATTGATTGAGCTACATGTCATTTTACAACTTCTAAGTATTCAAAGTTTTGACTTTCTGCTGTTACTTTTCCTTTCTCCTTTTGTTAGTTAATGGCTTTTATGACAAGGAATTTGGAAAATTCCTCTTCTCCCACAATTCTGCAATACTACAAAATTAACTTTGCTGCGTTTGAATGTTTATTCCTATGCGATCTTCATTACGCTCAAATGTGAGGAAGTGAACAACAGTTTAAGCATGTAAATATTCAAAGCTGAAGTGGAAATTACCAACCTACTATTTGTCAGGGATTGCTTTAAGCTTACAACTCTTATTTTTTAACCTTTTGGATGAAGAGCTTCATAATAGATGGCAGTTAAGTTTGATTTGTTTGCAGTTTTGATGTTGGGATTAGGAGAAAGGGAATATTTTGGAAACAGGACAGTGGTGTTCTACTACAAAGCTGCACTGATCTCTATCTTTGAAGTAGAAACAAACAACTTCGTAGAAGGTAGCCTTGATGATAGTGCATTACATTTTGTCAGTTTGAAAACAGGCTTTGAAAATTGCTGTTTATGTTTAGTTACTACAAATTGACGTACTGCCAATAAAGAGGATATCTGGTGATGCTGTCCACACAAAGCTTGGAATCTCCCTTGATGAATATGTTTTTTTTTTTAATGTCCAGATAGTGGGTATCTGGAATCAGAGTCTGTATCAGATTAATTCAGATTAAATTCAGATGTAGAAAATTTATTACTTAAATGTCAATATTTCAGCAATCTAAATAAGGACAAAGTAACCTGTCTCCCATGTAGAACAGGGATAGGCTAGATTTGGAAGCTAGGAGATGGGACGTAAGGATTAAATTTTGTCTGCTGTAGGTTGGAATAAGAAAATAAGGTGATGCTAACAGAGATGTGAAGAAGTGAGCTGGGGACGTGCAGAAGGGCAGATAGAAGGAGGGGAAAAACATCAGAACAATACAAAGGCCAAGTTGAAGGTGATGGGATGAAAATCAAAGTTCTAAATCAAGTTCATTTATGAGGTGAAGTGGTTTATGGATGGTTTTTGAGTCTCTGATTGCTGTCATCCTGCTTAGATACCCTCAGGAAAAATAAAGAAAATGTTCCTGTCTGTTAGTTAGAAAGTTTGCTATGCTCATATGGTGACATCTTTTACTCTCTGTAAACACGAAGGAGAATAGGAGCCTTGGGGACTTCATAGTGGTGGAACCTGGCTAAACAAATTACGGTTCCTTCCTAGCAGAAGTGTTCAATGAGGGTTTAACTTTCAAAGGAAAATTATCTTGAGCAATATGAGAGATCACTTGAGATTAGTAAATAGTTAAGTAGCTGTGTTCACAGAAGGAAAGAGGCAAGAGAAGAAAATGGAGGAGGTGTGTAATCAAAGGAGAAAATGTTGGACCATTGCCAGAAGAAGGAGGCAAATGAAAGAATGTCCATATCTGATAATTAGTGAAAGAAGGCAGGTTCATTTCTTGCTGCTTGCCAAGACAGTTGTGTCAAAATCTCCTGTTCATTGCTTGTAGTATGGCTATTGCTCTTGTTCCTCATGTTGTAGGCTTTCCATGGTTACTTCAAAAGGCAACATTGGCACCAGCCCTCAGTGGAAGGAGATTCAGTGGCCTTAAAACTCCTGATGGCAGATGGGAAAGCAAATGGCTTCTGCTTCCCAGTGTTAACTCTGCTTCACTTGGTGACATAGGGCGATAGGGAGGATACATGAGGTGGGGTGGAGAGTGATTGTTTCAGGATGCAACGATTTTAGGATCTATAGCACACACTGCTATGTACGTCTGTAGCGATCTATGTAGCTGGTTGAGTGGTTTGAGTTCCTGATATATTGGTTATCTTTATTTGTGGGGGAAGAGGGAAGTGAGGGAAATCCAGAGCAGTCTGAAACTCATATGCAGTTCTAAGTCAGCAAGAAGAGAACTCAGGGAATATATGGCCTGCATACTTAGTGTATACCTGGTTCTATGTTCTCATATTCTGCTTGGGCAGGAAGGGATGAGTTCCAAACCTGCATTAAGTTTTGTGCTCATGTACCTATGCTCATGTATGGTGTTACTAGCCTGCCAGACCGGCTTGGGACTGGAATTTTTTATGTTAAACCATGTGACCTGATTGTGCAGCCAGGCTTGAGATTCAGAGAAACAGCTGCAGTGTGATTCCTCATATGAGAAAGCACATACAAAGCGAAGTTCGTCTGTGTATTCATCTATTCCTTCGTACTACATGTGCAAAGCTATCATGCTACCATCTGTAGTACCAGCCAAACTGTTAACACCATGAAGATGATTTCTGTGTGTCCCTTTTTCCTCTGGAGTATGACTTTGTGTCTGTGTGTATGCCTGTGCGCATCTGTGTACATATTCCCTGCTTCTTTCATGTTTCACATGTAGTGACTAAAAATATGCTTGCTATTTTCTGCTTCTGCATCAAACAGTAGATTTATGCTCTCTTTTCTTTAGTTTTTCCCCATTTTTTTAACCAGAAACCTTTTAATAATTTTTTTTTCCTTTTCAGTAATGGATTTCATTCTACACTTTTGCTATAGCAAGTGGAAGTAGGATCAGCAGAAGGCAGCTATACCATAATCACTTTGAGCTCAATAAGGAGATCTTTACAGGCAACTTTGTTCTTATTTCTTAACGGGATTAAGAAGCTCAGCTCTTTAAATTCTTGCATATGACACTGACATTTCGAGGGTGTGTTTGGACCAAGGAGTTCAAAGAGAAGGAATAAAAAAGAAAAGCCAATATGACTTTGTTTTTTACCTTGCTGCAGGAGCTGTTTGTGCAAATCGCCTATAAGCTTATTGACCTGAATCTTTGACTCCTTGTTTTCTCTGGATTTGGCTGGAGTGTAGACACTGATAGAGCACTGATAGAGATGATTGCACAGCCCTCGGCTTTGCTTGGCACCAGACACCCCCCCTCCCTGCGCCTGACATTATCTTTCCCTGGCAATACTTCTGTTCTGCTGGAGCTCATATTCCCTTATATTTTTTATATTTATTTTAATTCATTACATTTGATTTAGGCTTTCTGACTAAATGAAGGATACATTCATTCTTTTTGGTAATCAGAGACAGAAGAGGGCATGTATGTATTTTCGTCTCCTAGGATAACTAGAATATGCATAAGAAGCATATTCTGCTCCTGCACTGCTCCTCCCAAAAACGCAACGGTTACCTCCTATTGACTTGTCTGCATGTTTGTGACACTGTTGGATTTTCATGTTCCCCAGAGTAAGGATTCCCTTACATTTATCTGCATCGTATTCAGCTGAAACAACTTTAGAAGACAAGGCTGGGGGACCTCATCAGTCTCTACATGCACCTGACAGGAGGTTGTAGTGAGGTGGGGGTCAGTCTCTTCTGCCATGCCTGCAGTGAGAGGATGAGAGAAAATTGCCTAAGCTGAGGCAGGGGAGATTCAGATTAGATACTAGAAAAACATTTTTCACCATTAGGCATTAGGGTGGTCAGGCACTGGAATAGGTTGCCCAGGGAGATGCTGGAGTCACCATCCCTGGAGGTGTTCAAGAGGTGTCTGGATCTGGCTCTGGGTGATGTGGTTTAGTGGTTTAGGGGTTACAGTGGTAGTGCTGGGTGGACAGTTGGACCTGATGATCTTAAAGTTCCCTTCCAACCCTGACAATTCTATGATTCTAATGTTCCGTAGTTCTTGTCAGATGCTGAATATAGGAAAAGAAAGGAAGGAGCTTCTCTGATAATAGCCTTTGAACAATGCTAAGTCAGAATTAGATTGGATCCTAGCAGGATGAAAGATCTTTTTCATCTGAATATCAGCATTTGCCTTGTGCTTTACCTGTTGTGGTTTCTTATTCTTTCCTGCTACTGGAGCTCAGAGGACCACCTGTTTTCTTGCTAGAAGGGAAAAGAGATATCTGAAAAGGTTTCAGTGATCTTTTTTTTTTCTTCACCATTCACTAGAGAGCATTTAAAGGCTTCCAAAACAAAAAGTACCAGATTGTCTGTTCTATACTTCTCTTTATTTACTGCTAACCCATATTTAAACCTGTCATGCGATATTTTCAGTCCAGTTGAAACCTGTGTAGGTATTGACATCAACTTTAGTTGGATAAAAATTTGACCTAAATGAAACATGCAAACCCTTCTTCTAATCAAGACATTAAATAATTGGTCATCAAGCAGAAAATTATATTCAAAAAGAAACTAGAAAGCTATGTTTCAAGAAATAAATACGAAGATCCAAATAGAAAACATTATTTTAACTGTACAGAATTAAAAAGTGAGAGAAACACTTAAACAGCTTACTCAACCTTAAGCAGTTTATCAAAGCAACTCCAGCCTTTTCAGTCAGCACATTTTGGTTTTCTTAAGAACAATGAAATTCTGAATTCTATCACAGCTAGGGATAGAATTCACAAAGGGATTATTTGGTTCCAACAAGTAGTGTAATGTCCTCTTTCTAGAAAGTCACAAAACTTGAACTTGAATTGACTTAAATTTGAGCTCAAATTTGACAGAATATGAATTGCAAATTAATAAGGGTAATCTTCTTTAGAACATGAAATGCACAGATGACAATTTCACCACATGTTCTTAGTTCATGTGTACTGTACATCTGTTTTTAATTTTATTTGTAATGAAGGTGCATTTTGTCTCTTTTTTTGTCTGATTTGGTGGTGTTGTGGTTTAGCATGTGTGTCCTTGACACAAAAGTTCTGAATACTTTTGAAGAGTTCTAAGACATGGCTGAAAAAATTCTTGTCAACCCAGGCCCAAAAAGCAGACTTGCTCACAGGTTGTGTACTATATGGTTATAGTTGCAGTAATTTAACTTTGAAAGGATCACTAAAAATAAATTAAGCAAATGCCACATTTATGACATTGTTGGATAAATATTGGTAAGACAAATATTACTGGATAGAGAAAAAGAAGCATCTGTTTATGACTGGTAAGTCTTTTTCTTGGGTTTGACTCACAGAAGCCTAGAGTGGTTTTGAAATCATGTGTAATACAATATGTATGTGGAAGCACACCTGTAGTGATAGGGAGTTGGCTGCTTTTGATATTGAAGCATCTGAAGTGTTGATTATTTCAAATAAAAACCTCCAGTTGTTTTCAACCAGGTAAATTGGATTTTCACTGTGTAGGAACAGGTACCTATTGCTATTTGTTATGTAGTCATGTGGAAATCACATAAAAACTGGATTCGTATATGATAATGATTTCAGCTGTAAAGTATAAAATGAGGTGTTCTTGGCTGGACGAAGAATTTTTATAGGAGATGGAATATTTCTGCAGTAGAGATGGAACAGAATTGTATAATTAAATTGAAATATAAACTTGCAGAAGAGCCTTCAAACTTAGAATTTGAAACCTGTTAGAATTTCTCTGAAGTAGTCTCTGTTGTGCTGCAGGCTGGTTTAGAATCTCATGGATTGTTGATTTCCATTGAAATCATTTTTGAAAATTATATTAAGCAACAGTCTTTATTTGTGGCATGTAAATATCTTTTAAAATGTGCTTCTGCTGCTTTTCTAATCAAGTGCTTAGAGCTATGTAGTTTGATCCCCAGGCTAGTACTTGCCTATGTCTAATAGAGTTCTTGTATTTGAAGTTTTAATGGGGAAAGATTGAAAAGATGCAAGACTTTTTTTTCTTTTATTTTTTTTTTTAAATCAATAGAAGCTCTTGAGTAGCCAGTATATGATGCTCATTTGTAGCACTGGTGTTTCGAGTTGCTCCCTAAAAATTAGAATATACATATATACATACATACATGTATAAATGTGTGTATTTAAAACACATTAATAAAAAGAAAGTCAGGAATGCAATTTAGAGAACACTTTCACTGTTCTGCAGGCAATACATTTGAATGAGTGATCCTTGTCTTGAAAGGACTTCAAAAGCAAACAGTGGCGATAATGAGAACATATCAAACATGTAGAGAAAGAGGAAGGCCAGACTCAGTCTAGATGAATGTGCTGCACAGCAGTGTCTTATCCCAGGAGAAAAGTGCTGTAGCTGAAATGGTTAGAAATAATTGACACTGCTTTTTAACGTGATCACTGTGCTAAAATGTGATGTGTCAAGATGTCATTTTATTAAACAAAGTGGTGATTTTAATAGGAACCAAAATAGTTTCATTCCACTATTTTGGAGAGCTAACGGCTTGCACATATGTAGGCACTCGCCAACACTTGAATATTCACAGACTGATCCTAAAAGTTAGGGAAAGAGACAATGCCTTGTTTCTGAGACTTGCTGGATAAATAATGCTAAGAGTGCTTAGGGCAAATGGAAACATGCAGTTATTTCAAATGAGGTTTATCCCAAGAGAAATTATGATTCTTAATCAGCATGACAGAAAACAATAATTGCTTGCAAAGAAGCAAAGTATTGAGGTGATTAATATAATCTGAAATAAAATGCAGTAGATTAACTTGTTCAAGTGCTGGTTTCTTTCAGGTATGTTACCAAATCAATCATCTGTGGGCCAGATTTTGCTCATACTTTCTGTGTTTGTGGAGTAGGGTGTCTCAGTTGATTTTTATGGGCTTCACTGAATTTATTTCTGATATGTATCAGATGAATTGATAACAGTCTGGTAGTGATAGCACCAGATCTCTTCCTCTATCTCTCTGTCTCTCTGCCCTTGCAAGGCTTGTAGAATAAACCCATTTGCATGGCGCTGTACCCACTGTAGTTGTTTATCTTGTCCTCACATCACTTGGGAAATATGACAAAGTGTGGAAATATCCCTCCCAAATTATTTAGTATCTTTATTCTCACAGTTCTATTACCATTCCAAAAGCTTATATAATTTTATTTTGCATTATTTTATACTCAGAGTATTTTATATCTGCTGCAACCTGTATTGCCATTAAAATTACAGTTAAATATATACATAGAATACTTTAAAAAGAGAGACTCCACAAGAAGGTTAGTTAAAGCCTGTTAGAGGTCACTGGTCTTCTTAAGAATAGTGTGTGCTGCTAAAAGGTAAGTTACAGTGAAAGAATTAAGTATTTGTATTTTAAGTTTCATATGGTTTATTTCAAAGTTACTGAGTATGGCTTCTGAAGAGAGGTTCCTGGCAACAATTCCCAGCTTACAGTGCGTTTCTTCGGATTCAAGAGTAGGATTATCAGTGTGTGTAAGCTCTGTTACTGGTTGCAGGCATTGAGATAAAGCAAATAACAAAGGACAATTTTTGATTGCTGATCTATAGTTTCTGAAGCTCTGGCATCTAGTTCGTATGTACAGTCTCAGAATCCTTTGGTTGGATCTAGAATTACTGCTGCTGTGGCAGAAAGGAGAGGGCCCCCTCCCCCTTCACAGTCAGTCGCACTGGTCTGTCACCATACGTGAGGTTATGTCCTTGCCAAATGAAAGCCTACAGTGAGTGACTCCCCAAGTCTTTGCGTTGAGTCTGTTTTCTCTCTTGGCAATACAGAGTGCTACAGGCTTTGCAACAATTTATTTCTGAACTGATTTATTATAATTGAGAAGCGATGTTTTACTCTGAACAGCTGTATGAGGACGGTAACAATTTAAGTTTACATTTATGCTGCCAGGAAGAGGGAAAACAAACTGAATTTCGAACTTTTCATGTTTTCTCACTCTAATAGAAGCTGCTGTGTGCTTTTTGTGACTGGTACAGTCCTTCACCCAAAGCTATTTTGTCTGATGATAAAACCATGAGTGTATGAAGCTTGCACATTTTTCATCTCTTTTATGACCTTATCTTTTGTGAGCGGCTTCTGTGAAGGTATCCTAACTATAGGAAGCACCTGGTAAACATACATGATATCTATGCCGTGATAAGCAGTTGCGAACAAGAAAGTAGATCTGTCAGTTCTGAACTGTTCATTGTTAAAAATACTTTGTTGATTTAGCTGATTGCAAAATACATTATAGAGTGCCTAACAGCTGCTATAACATTCCTAGTCAAGAAAGTTCAATAGTTACATTGTACGAGACTTTCTGTAAGAGCCTAATACTGATAGGAGCAACATGGATTAAAACAGCAGGGTTGAGAAGAACTGCTAACCCATGTGCTTCTTTAAAATACCACAACTACTTGTGGTACAAGCTGATTAAGTACAAATTGGAAAGTCTTTAATTTGTTAAAAAGATTAAAGTGAAATTACTTGTTAATATTCAAGTCTCTCTTTTCCTACTTGTCAGTGTTGTCAGAGAAGTTGGAGTTCTCTCTCTCATGTTTCTGGTAATATGTCTCTTTTACAGTCTTCAGATTTCCTGACCAACTTTACCACCTTGAATTACAGTGAATTGTCTATTGGATAAACATTAGGCTATTTTAACCACATTAAAAAAGCTTGAACTGTTTTTGAAGACAACAGAAACAGTCAATGCTGGTAAGAAATTATAAGGTCAAGATGAAAATTCTATCCACATTACATACTGAAGTTGTTTGAATAAGACTTTCTTTTTTCCTCTTAGTTAAGCAGTATTTTGTGTATTCAGCATTTCAGCATAAGTCAGAGATTTGTTTCACCCAACTTTAGCTGACTAAAGATAGGTTCCTAGTCTAAGCTGTGTGTTTAAGAGGATGATTCATTCCAGCTCTCTCAGACACCAAGAGGGGTCTTGTATCTCAGGCGTCCTAGGATAGGATGAATCACTCAGGAGGTTTCTTTCTTCCCTGCCTGTCGGAGTGTCTACGTAAGTAGTCTGGACTAGCTTAACTTTCAGGCATCTGAGGTTAGAGGTGATGAGTTCTGCCAAAAGTGTAACTTTAATACCAAGTATAGAGAAGTAGTGGAAATTCTTGTAGATTTACTTGACTCATGACTGAACATAGTTTATGGTACTATATGTGCTTACTCATAAGAGTATTTTTTCATGCAATGATAATTTAAAGGACAGAATTCACTTACCAGGTTTAGTTGCTAAGAAGCAACTGCCTAAACCTGCCTAAACAGAAGCAGGTTTTGGTTCATTTTAGAGTACTTATCATTGCTTTTATACCACTCTTTGGTGTTGATGGGAAAAAGTTATTTATCCTTTAACTTAAATACAAAATGTAATTGAGCAGCAAAATAAAGAAAAAGTGTGAGAAAACTCAAAATAACAGGATTAGAAAGGAATCAACAAGTTTGTAGCAAATGGGTAATATATATAGGCAAAAAGCACTTGATTGGACTTGGAAGAAAGAAATAATTAATGTCCTGGATCCAGTTAAATGTCTACACCTGTAAATTGAAGAAAAATGTAATCAGTTCTAAAATAAATATAAAAAAATAGTCTTAATGAGACTGAAAAGTAGTCAGTGACTGAACAGAAAGAGTAAACAATGGAAAGAAAATAAATTCTGAAAGGAAATAAACTCCTTTGTGCTAAACAAATGTTAGCTGCTAAAATAGCTTTAAGTATGGGGAAAGAAAAGAAAAAAAGTTTGAGAGTTGTGCTTTGTTATCAGCTCTTCTGCTAAGCCTCCTTTTGGCTTTTTAGAGTTGCAGTGTCTCCAGCACCAAATGGATTGTCTTGATTGCCCATTTCAATCTGACCTTGATGCTCAGCTGAGCCTGGGATAGACTTCACTCCCGGGTGTATTCGGAAATTGACAGTAATGTACCAGTTTTTGGTTTCACAAGCAGATTGGAGTAGTGTGGGGGAACAGGAGAAATCAATGTGGGGATATTTCAGGTGTGCAATGCATGCACTTGGCAGTTGGGAATAATAGAAAATACCAGTGAAAATACTTAGGAATACTTCTAGATGCAAAGCAAAGTTTTCTTTAATGTAAATTCCACATTTTATCTACTCTATTTGCACAAGACATGCATCAATTCACGAAAACTTGACTATGAAAACCACAAGACAATATACTTCATGAAACACTGAAAAAGGAAGTTAATGGAAAGTGAAGTCATCTGCTAACATACATTTTCAGATCTTTCCTCATCTCCCAAACACTTAATTACTGTGTACTATAGTTTGTGTACCTCAGCTGTTGTTCTGTTCTTTTACCTTTCAGCACAATCTTTTCACGTAACTTTGTCCTCTTTTAATTCTAATAGTTTAATTTGTTTGATATTCTGGTTAGTTGCACTGATTGGAAGAATGCTGAAATTTGCAGTCTAACACCAGGTTGGTATATATTATAACCTGGAAAAACGTAATATGTTGGAGGTTAAATTATCCAATTATCTGTGCTTCTTCTCTGTCTAAAAGAATTTCTATTTCTAAATTTTGGTGTTACTGTTCTGATTTAGTACATACAGCTTTATTATATACAGTGGAAGAAAAGCATTTGTGTTCTATACGAAGAACATTCTAAGAGCTTTCTATGTTGGTTATATGTCTTGAGTTAGAAAACAAGAATTTCCCTTGCTGTGAAATGCTTTCCAACATTTTTAAGAAAACTGGAGTTGATTTTGTCAGGTTTGAACTTAGGAAAAATTTCCTTTGTGTCTCTCCAATGAAAGACTGTTTTTTGCTGCTTTAAGTAGCTATGAATATAGAAAAACAAAGGTAAAATTATCCAATCGGTTTTTCAGTCCTCCCAAAGAAAGCAGAGGTCTGATTAGTACAAAGTAACTATACAAATGCTAATTCAAAATAGGCTAGTTGCTTAAAAACAAATAATTGCTAAAACTGCTTAGCGGAAACTTGATAGCTTTTTCAGCACATGAGTATTTAGGACTTCCTTCTGAAAGGTAACTTCAGATTGAACTGAAGCATATGAACTTCAAATGCTTGGCTACAGTTACACACTCAATTTAACACAAAAATTATGCTGGATATTTTTGTCATATTCAAGTTTTATTTTGCACACTACAAGTGCCTATGAATATTCTGGACTATGTTTTTAGTACTGCAAGTACACTGAACTATAGTTTTGTAATCAAACTCTGGAGTGATTATAGTATTGTGTTTGTGTGAGTAGTAGTTTATCAGGCTCTTATACTTCATAGTTGAAAAGACGTGTTTTATGAATGCACGGAAGAATGTGCTATTACAAGACATTACATGTGCGTAAGAAGTTAATACTTTATAGTGTTTGTATATAATCATGTACTTGAAAACTCCGGGTCGCAATCTTATCCAGTATAAATATAGCTCCAGTGATAACGTATGGGGATCTGGCATAGTTTGTTGTAATCACATTTCTTTACCTATGTTGCTAATTAAAGCTTTTGTTATCATGAGTGGGGAAAAAATATCAAGTTACTGCTTAATTGCTGTGCTTTTTTGCTCTTTCTTGGTCTCCTGTTGTTAAATCAACAAAGGGTCTGATTTTCCAGTTCGTAAAATACACAGTATTTGTTTTTTAGTGCTGTCACTTTTTTGTGGGAGACCATTTATTAACAAGTGGCCTTCAAGTTTGATAAAAAAAATTAAACCATAATCAGTCCTATTTGAAGTAGTTAATAGCATAGATTTGATTTTTTCTTCCTATTCTTCTTGGTGTCTTCCTATGCGTGAGTTTCTTGGATAGGTTAGTATTAAAAAAAAAAAATCTGCAAGTGAGTAAAATCCCAACCTGGAAAAGCCTTTAGAGATGCCACCTAATGTATTACTGTGGCCAGAGTGTTTTGTGTTAATACCTGAAACCCTCATCTTCAGTGTAGTTTTCATAGTGGTTTGTTCAAAGTATTTTTTGCATGGAGCTTGCCTAGTGTATTTGTTCACCTGAAATAACTGCACTTTCACCAAGCAGTTCTTCAAATAAAAATTAAATGGTCATCTCTAAAAATTTACCCTTATCATAGTTTTCTGTGTGTCCTATATATGACCTTGTAGTGGGTTGTAGCAGAGGACAGACAGACATTTTCAGGTACTTCTGGATGGTGAAAATTTGAAAATTCATCAGAAACGTAGCATTTATTTAAATAAAGCTTGATAGAGAGAAAATTACTTTAGGGACCTGCTGGTATATGATGACTTTAAGGGCAAATTCCTTAAGTGCTGAAATACCATGGATTAGCTTTCCACCAGTTATGTGAAAAAGCCAAATGTTTAGTGGACCGTATTTTTGTTTTGAGTGTCGTTTATCTGCAGTGCATAAGAAACATTTAGGTGTCAATTCAAGAAAACCCATGGCTGAAAGCATATGTTCCTGAGGGGTCACAAGCTGATTTCTTTCTCTCCTTTGTGCATACAAGACTTGATGGCTTTTTGTGCTTTGGTTTACAGAATTAGGTGCAAGTTGTGATTCTGTTTTTTAAGCATATGGAGTAAACACTGTTTTCCAAGATTTTCTCTACATGGAACTGGAAGTACTGGATACTCGGGGCTTCTTTGAGTCGGTGGGAACACATGAACGTTTACATGTCTAATATTTTTTTCATTTTCTCTGTGTTAATAGACATGCTATGTTTTCACTTAGCCATGTGAGCAGTTGTTTGGATATTATGGGAGCTCTGCTTAAAAGTCACTATTGAAATATGTCAATGCTGTATTTTTTGATGGTTTTTTTTAGGCAATGAAGAAGGTATCCAGGAGGCAGCAGAATCTGATGGTGCAAGGTCAGAGAAACCAGGGCAGCTTGCTGTGGAGACTGAAGATTGGGATGGGCCAGGTAGGGAAAAACATCTGAAAGCCAAGAGAAATTTCTTGAACTAGACTCCAGTATTTGTTAATTTCATTATTTTAGTAGATTGTTATGCTTTGCATTTATTTTTAATGGATTATCTCTTTTACGATCCAGAATATTGACTGGTAAGTACTAAGATGAAATTCTTGAGTAAAGAAAAAAAGTGTCTTTGGTAATACCATTTTGTAAATTGTTCAACATAAAATGCTGTATCCATTGATCTAAAGGAAAATGTTCTTGCTGCTTAGAATTTTAAGATTAAAATGTATCAGTAAATTCTTTCTTCCATGGTTGAATTAAGGGAGAAGCACTTCTGCTCTGTTTTCTGAGATCAGACAACCACCCAGATGCTTTGGTCTCTTCTCAAGCTTTGTGCCAATGTTTAGCAACATGTTTTGCTTAACAAATAGGTGTGATGTCTACTAACATTTTCAAGGACTATTTTTACCTGTTTGAGCCTGATAGAAATCATTTAACACACCTAGTCATGGGTTTCAGTGGAAAGAGAAACTCACACTGCAGTCAATGAAGCGTTAGAACTTCACATTAAAACACTAATTCAAGGTAACATTTTCTACTGTGTAAGTGAAGATGGTGCAAGCATAACATTGCTAAGATGTAATGGTAATATGGCAATACTTTCAAGTATCTGTTCAATATAAATATGTAAAACCTCTGTACTGTAGAAGTACCTAAGGCAAAGGGGTAAATTGTATTTCTCAATTAGGCAATTCTGCAGTTGAATGCAGTGTTTTCACGGGCATGGACTTGGGAATAGGCCTTAAAAATCCATTATATTGACCATAATTTAATAAAACTGTTGCAAAATGTGCATCTGAAGCCAAACACACTCTAGCAATAGCTGTATCTCTTACGGAAATTTTCCCTCAAAAGGATGAGCACATCAGAAGAGAGTTCCAGAACCGTTCTATCAATAATTTATAATGCAACAATAATATTTCATTAGAAAAATTCCTATATTTCAATTACATTTTCATCCTTGCTTGATTTTGCAAGTTACTGTATGCTGTTCATGAAGAGAAGAACAAAACTAATGGCAATTTTCTGAAATCAGTAGCTGGAAAATACAATACAAACGAAAATGAAGACATAGTATATCTAATTATTATGATATAATTTAAAATGTTGTTCATGATAATACACAAATTGATATTCTATATAAAGCACTATGGTGTTATATGGAAATGGTTTAGTATTATACTACTGTACATTTAAAATAATGCGAAATGTATATGTGGATGTAGCAACATGGCCTTTTTTAGCTGCATAGCAGATTTAAAGGGTGTCAGTACTTCCCATATGACTTGTTTTTAATTTCATTATAAATAAACTCTGAAATTTGTAATTTTTTGTTGCATTTTTTAGTGTATTTCAGCATAGTTGAATATGCATTCTGTGGGCTGTTACTGCTTTTTATATGTGCTACCTTATTCAGTGGTTTCTGAGATCCTTTATGACACTGTGGAGTAAAAGGAGATCTTTTCATTTTGTTGGGAAAAAATTCAGTTAAACAGTAGGATGTGTGTATACTTCTTGTAATATTTATTTATAGCTTTGACATGGGATAAGATGGAAATCAAAGCTGAATGTGGGAAAATTTCTTTTGTCTTCTGAAAACTGATGACCACCAGTATCAGTATCTCTATTTTATTTAAATATTGATTCTTTACAAGGGTGTAATACGTATGAAAAAATGAATGGATATATACCGCATCCCATACGCTCCGTCGTGCATGAAATGAAGCTGGTTACTATTGACATGGAAAAAGAAGCAATCAACAGAAGATCATTTTCAACCACGCAGTACAAAGATAATGTCTTTCAGTTTTTTGGAAAAAACCACGAAGTATGAAATATTCTGCTTATTTAGGGACATATTTTAGCACAGCACAAACAGAGCCATTGAAAACTTTGATTCAACAACTTTACCAATTGCCAGTAGAGGAACAACCTCAAAGGGCAGATGATGATACATTCGTTGTTATCTGAGCTGTCTCTGGTCTCCATACCTTCTCTGGTAAGGAAAGTTCCGTCTCTGAGAGGTGGAGCCTCTCAGAATCCAGCAACTGTGTTCTGCATGATACAAGTTGCTGTCAACTGATAATGTGAGCTGTGACAACTCAGGAATTTATATAAATAGTAGAGCTGTTTTGTTATTTTAATATTTTAGGTCTTTTTTTAGCACTAAGGGAACATATTGTGACTTTCAGAGCCAGTACTTGCCAGGAACTGAAAAATTAAGCTTCTGGCATTAATTAGAGTTTTATTTTGTTTGAAAATTTGCATTGTTAAATGGTTCACATGCATTCCTAAGTCTTTGTAATTAGAATATTTTTATGAACAAAAATATAAAGTTAAATGTGCTGTAGCTTCAAAGAGTTTCTGCAGAAGTAATATTTCAGATCAGAGATTCTTGTGACCTTCACTGACCATCAGGGAATTTCAGAGATACTGCCTGCTCTGTGTAGCCTCTTTGAGGGTTACCTGAATGTTTTTCAACTACCCTCAGTTTTGACCGTTCTTATCTTCAGTTTTTAAAAATTCCTGTTCAGTGCAACTACTCTGAAATAATGGAAGCTGAGGTCAATAGATTGTGTATAAACACACAGTGAAAGACCTGATCCTTTTTGTTATAGCCAACAGGAAAAGTCCAAGAATAAAAAGAGTCTGAACAGCAAGACTGGTTTAAACACATTTTATGTAAAAAGACTTAGTTTTTAAATGGGGGAGCAGAGTTCATTTTATGGCCTTATATATGCTGTTTGCCTTGGTACATGGAGATCCATGGTTCTATAGCCTTTGTATTATTGTTAGGATGTCAGTGCATGTGAGGGCAGTGCTTTAACATATAATGAACAGAAAGATCTCCTACATGGCTTCTACAGATCACCCAGGACATTAGAGAATATGATCATTCTGGTTTCCACTGCATGCATGTTTCATGCTTCCATTGCAGAACTTCCTTAAAATCTCTGAAAATTTTAGATACTGGGCACCTCGAGTGAAATATTGTTAAGCCAAATATAAGGAGAATGTGTATTGTATGGCACCTTGAAAGACAAATTGTTTACAGATTTGGAAATGAATGCTTGTTTATCATTATCCAGTGGTCATACTTGCAGTGGTGGATACAAGTTCAGTTCACCGTACTTGTCATTATAAGAGACAGCAAATATGAACTCTATCACAAAGGAGAAAAGGTTTTAATTAAGAAGTATGAATTATAACTTGGAAGTGTTTAAGTCCAGTTTTTAAGACTTACCAAAAGCTATAATAAAAGTGAAGGAAATGTTGATATTACCTAGAAAAGACTTTTAAAAAAAAAAAAAAGAAAAATCCAAGTGGATGTAACCAGATGCTAGGAACTATAATACCAGGCTAAAAGGGGAAAAAAAAAAGAAAAGAAAAAAAAAAACCAGCCTAAAAATCTATCAGTAGCTTCATTAATAACAGTAAGATGACATTTTAGAATGTGGTAAGAAAAAAATAATTAGAAAATTGGTATTGATCTATTACAAGCCATGACTCAATAGTTAGAGGGGACAGGTAAAAGGGTAATGTAATTATTTCTAGTCTGCTTAAAACATTTGTGCTGGAAAGCCTGTTTGACTGTAGGTGATGAGCATACTTCTGTACTAGCTAATTTAAGCAGTCTGATGGTTTGAATTTAACTTTTTTAGGAGCTAGATGACCCAGATCTTAGTGATCAACTTCAGTTCCGAAAAAGTTTTGACATTATTTCTCAAATGTGTTGAAAACCAGTAAAGGCTGGTGTGGGTAATGGCAGACCTGTCCACATGGCAGTAATCCCACTGGAAATAAGGGGATAAGTGATGTAACATGCTTTTATTAAGAGAGGGTTAGTCAGATTGCCAATCTGTATAGGCTTATAGAAAAAAAAGTCTTGTAAAACCAACATAATATGTAATGTGACCTAAAGTATATTTACTTACTTGTAATATGTTTAAAATTAAAAAAAAAAAAAGCTGAATAATGGATAGATGTTGCTATTGGTAGACCTGAATGACTTGCCATGTGAGCTGCTGCAAAATTTCAGTTTCAGTGTAATTAAATGTAAAGTTATGGACTTATGAGAAGGTAATAAATATTTTCGTAGAATTGTTAAAGTTGTAAAAGACCTGTAGGAGCATCAGAAAGCAGGGTCTCTGAAAAAGTCTTGAGATCTAGTGAATGGGGGTTGAGCCTAAAAGAAAGAGTTGTGGCTAAAGGGTATGTTTTGGTTCCCAGATTACTTTGCTTGTCTGATCAGCAGTCTTGTTTGATGCTGCAACAGGGTTCTGTGACCTATGGTCACACTTCAAGAATGATGTTAAAATTTTTAGCAGGTTTAGAGAAGAGTCACTAGAATGTTGAAAGGACTGGTGTGATGGAAGAGTCTAGGTCCTTTCCCTATTTATTTTATCAAAGATATATTGAAGTTATATTAAAGGGCAATCTGATTACAAACTACTTTAAATTCAGAATGAGAATCTGATAACAATGGGCACCTCTTTCTAGCAAAGTATCAGAAGATTAAATGGATGTTGAAGCTCCACAGTTTCAGACACAAAGAATGGATTTTAGTGCTTAAAAAGTCATTATTGAAACATTTTATGAAAAGTCACTTATCTGTCATTAGAAATATTTGCATTCAGGATGAGATACTTTCCTAGAGAGCGTGATCAAGTTTTGTGGCAAACACTGGACTTCTAAAATGAGATAGATTTCACTGGGGCACAAATTAGACTGACTGACCATGATAGCTCCTTGTAACTTAAATGAAATTAATAAATGAGTATACTGTCTATTGCTTTTATAAATACTGTACTATTTGGATGCATTTATAATGAATAAGTACAAGCAGTCCTCCTTATAAGCAATTCTCAATTTTTATTACTTCAGTAACTGTTTATTAAAGCTATGTTAAGAATGATAACTTCTCTGTGCTTTTGTCTATTCTGTAATTCTCAATTGCTCTGTAGTGGTAAAACAATAGAGTTGAAGACATCATATACCTATGCTGTAATATGCAAGGTAAAGTTTTTTCCCTGTAGACAGATGGGACACAATTTTCTAGTACTGACTGAGCCAGTAAGTTTTTCCAAATCCACTGCACCATCCTGTGCACCCCATTCTTTCGACTCTCTTCCTGCAGTTCCAACAAACAATGAGTGTTTCAGCCACCGGTGAAGTTGTATCTGGCTTTTAAGACAGAGAAATATTGTTTGTTACCAGTTGAGAAACTAAATACGGGGCACTTACAGAGGTGAAATTAATGCCACTCAGAAAAGTCTTGGACCTAAGGTAGAATTGATATATTTCTTCTTAATTCAAGTGCACTACACTAGATTATTCCTTATGTGAGCTCCTACTTTTATAGTCGTAAAGGTGCATGGCTTTCTTATAGAATGAGCTGATTTTGTCAATTGGTTAGCTTGAAAGTCAGTCTCAGAAGTTCTTTAGAATTGTACCTGAATTCTGCTTAGAAAGTGACAAAATGTGATTTGTCCACATGTCCAGAATAGAAAAAGAAACCCAAACCAAAAAACCCCCACCACGCAGTGTAAAGTAAGACCTAAGCACAGTATAGTTTCTTTTAATTACTCTTACAGGTTGGTATTTTTCTTAAAATGTATCAGAAATTTTGAGAAAAATAGTAACTGGAAATTAAAAGGCACTTTCAAATGATGTTGCATTGAGCTGTGCTGCTGTTAATATTTAATAAGAGATGGAAATAGGCTTTCATGGGAATTCTGGTGTATTGCTTTAGTGCGTTGTAGATCAGAAAAGTTATAGTGATCGTTGGGCATGCCAGGTTCACATTTTTACCTGCTATAAAAGGTAGTTTGAAAAGCTTTACTGTATAGATTTCCTGTAACCATTCATAAGAATCACTGCAAATATGTATTGATTATTGGGTTTACTCTGCATTTTTAGTAATACTATAAAAAGTTTGGGTTACAAAGCAAAGCTGTATAATATAGAGTGGAACTGTTGGTAGACCACTGCAAGATGGAAACAGACATTAATGGTAGCCTTCCCCCCACACATACCTTTTTTTACTTTTTTTTTTCTTTTTTTTTCTTTTTCTTCTTTTTCTTTTTTTTTTTCTTTCTTTCTTTTTAAACCAGTCCTAAGAAGGACTTGGAGATTACTGTCCTGATTTTGTTTCCTTTTTGATTGGGGAAATGTGGTAGATATAAGATCTTGGAAATGCTATTTGATGTAAATTAACAAAAATCCATGAAACATAGTTAACCATAGATATAGTCTGACAGTAAGAAGAATATTGTGAAGAAGCAGAGGAAATCATAGAACGACTGTGTGTTACTCTGACAGTGAATCGGTATTATCTCTGCTATCAGATAATGCAGTTATCATTAATTTTCACATTTGCATTTCAATCTTTGGAAGGAAATGACTCTTGCCGGATGAAGATAAGAGCTCTGTACCACTATAATGAACCATCATTTTATCCCGATGCTTTGTATCCATATGAAAATGAGTCTGGGTGGTGTGGTATGTGAGGAGGGGGTGGGAGGTGTCACAGAAACATTATAACAAAGTGTCAAAAATCACTACAGACTTTTGGAACCCTTAATGAAACAAGAGGCAGTCTAAATAAATCTTCTGTAGTGAAGTGGATATTGGATTAAAAGCAAAGAGCTGGGCTCCCAGGCTCCAGGGATTGGGAGGGAACCTTATTGAAACAGGGAAGGATTTCTGTGCGTATTGATCTGGTTTCCATCAACAATTTGGAACTAGGAGGAGGCCATTTGGACTTAGAATAACAAATGTGAGGGTCTAAGAGTCATTGAGTTAACCTTTGCACTGCAGGTCTTGTTTTGACACTTGAATTCTGTTAAGGGAGGTGCAAATGCTCGTGGGCTGCTGTCTTTGTGGTTTGGATTATGGAACTGGGGCTGTTTTAAGCGGTTACCACACCTGTGTGTTAAACACAGGATTTTAAGTAATTATCAGTCTTGTATATAGAATTTATACAAGTCTTCAAAGACTGTAGTGTCCCTAGTTCTTTTTCATGCAGAGCCCTGATTTGTGTTGCTTACCTGAAACTCGATCTGCAGACTTCTGCATCATTCCATTTTAGCTCTGATTGACTAATGCCATTGTTACTGAAATATTCTTGCGCTATTTTCAACTTCTTTAACCTTTATGTGTCTGTGACTTACAGACTTCACCATACATAATTTAGACTCACTGCCAAATGTCTTCTAAAAACAGGAACTCTTGAGCTTTGCCCTGCTGCCTCATTTTTTGTAACAAAAGCTGTGTTTCTTAGATCATGAAATCATTGTAAGAACTGGTGTTTAAATATATGATATTGAAAAAGTAATTTTTAGTGTGTAACTCTGCACCATTTATAGGAGCACCGGGATGTCAATCTTGGTGTGACCAGCTGGGATTGATGAATTATTCTGTTGGCTGTAGCAGCTGCTTCCTCTTGCAGACCTTTCTCAGGGTCTCGCCTCTCTCTTCTTACATCATGAGAGTCTTCGCTTCATAATGAGAAGATGCAGGTCTAAGGAGGAGAAGGAAAAATATGCTACTCCTGTGTTAATACATTCAGTAGTGACAGAAGTGGAGTAGTCAGTAAGTGTTAAAATGGTCCCTGTCATGATTTTGGTTGAGGCCAGCAGACGCTCTTCCCAGGTAGATCCCAAGGTACAGAAGCTGCAGCATTGCAGGGAACATTCTCCAGAGGTAGTTTGTGTGCTGTCACCTGATTAAAGGCTAGGGAAGTCTCCCAGCACACAAACATGGCTGCACTTGGCCTCTGTGCCCAGAGCTGTTCTTTGCCACATGTAAGAGACCTTTTATGTACGTCTAACACACATACTTAGTACAGAAGTTGGCTTCAAGGCAGTTGATCCTGTTGGTGGACTGCTCCCTGGACGGGCCTAAAGGATGAGAATGTGAGAGTGGCTGGGTGAATTCTCATGGAAGTAGCAGCCAAACCTTAGCTGTCATCTTTCCCATGAGCAGTTTTGACTTTTCTAGGAAAGAGGCTGTTGCATGACCTACACTGACCATGTGTAATAGATGGGGAGAAATGTTACTTATGGTCACATCTGACAAAATGAAATTCTGCCCTCTAGCCAGAAATAGTGGTCACCAAGGCTTTAAGAGAAACTTGATGTGTAAAATAATTACTCTAAAATAAAGTGAATAGACAGTAATAAATTTTGAAAACTAAGATATATTTCTTGTTGTGATGTCACTTGCTATGGTGATTTCTGTAGCATCCCTTTCATGATGCAAAGTTCAAATATTGTAGGATTCTGTAAACCTGGAGACATGGACTGTCTCATTTGACTTGCAACCTGAAATACCAAAAAGCAGTGACTTCATCACTAAATAGTGGAGCTCTTGTCAAGCATTCCAACTGTTTTGTCAGTTGGAATGCCATTTCCTTATGGTTATATTATTAACATAATATTATAAATACTGTAATATATTAATATTATTAATATATAATTGCGTTATTGTTAGCATATATATATATGAATTTAAATTTAATTTCAAAATCAGGTTCTATAGAAGTGAGCCTAGTTTAGAAGTACTATCTTACAGGTTGAGGTAAAAACAATTTACTAGAAACATCAATGAGATAATAAAAATAAACAGTTCCAGCGACAATCCTAATAACAACAGTGTATGTAGAAGAGGGTGTTTTACATGGAAAATGCTCATTGACGCGGCACAACCCCAAGACAAAGAACAAAATGGCCAGCACACCCTCCATGTGCCACCTTTTCTTCCCAACCACAAGCCATGCCCCTCCGTGGAAGTGAGGATCCCTTGCTTCCACACCCCAGTGATGATATGCATGGTATAGAAAAACAACATGGACATGCACGCGCAGCTCCAGACTGTGCAAAGTTAACCCTGTCCTTGGCCAAAACTAGGAAAACTAGGTGGGCTTCAAAATGATCTGGTATGTTCCTAAATTCTTTTGTACTTCTGTATATCCAGCCTGAGGCAAGAACATTGGCCTGACTTGTAAAAGTCATTGAACTCCGAATGAAAGGTGATACGTATTTGAAATGTATTCTGTTTTGATTGGCATTTATGTTTCAAGCACAAAAGACTTCTTGTTCTCTGAAAAAAGTTGATATCTGGGAAAGCCATGTGCAAGGGAAGAATCATCAGATTCACTAGGTACTTCACTTTGGACATGATACGCTGTATAGTGGATATTATGTAAAGTACAAATCCCCGTAGGTCAGACAGTGAAGGACTCCTAGTCTGTGAAATTCTGCAGGGAATCAATGAACATCTGCATTACAATACATTGTTTCTTGTAGTTTCATGCACCAAGGGACCTGCAGAGGCTGGCAGAAAGCTTTGCACTTTTCAGCTGTCTCCACTGTAGTTTGGCCATAAAGGCAATGTTGCACCCTGGTAATTGCAGGGGACTGGGAAACAGTGTCTGGTTTTGGAAGCATATTGGGTGAGAATCAAAAGGCACATGTAATGGGTCCACAAGTATTTTGTTCTTTGTTGTGTTTTTCCTGTTAGCTCAGCTAAGATTATTGCATTTGGAATACTGCATGGCAACACTGGCTTGAACAACTGAAGGATGGATGTGTTAGTATATTGAACCATATGCTCAACACAGCATTATTTAATGCATTTAAGGTGTAGTCCAGTAGTTGGATACGAATACCTACTGAGAGATGCTAGTGACTTTATTTCTTAAATTGGCAGGTTGCATTGATGAATTCTGTGTTCAGCAGTTCATTGAAGAAAATATTTTGATTTTCAAAGTACCGTGTCCTTTTAAACTCTCAAAAGCTGCTTTATTTACTCTCTCTTAAAACATCATAAAATAAAAGTTGGAATAATATAAATAAAACAACAAAAAAAATTATCACCAGGAACCATTGTACCTCCTTTTAAAAGAGCTAACTTTTGCTGAGAGTGAAAGATGTAATGTGACGTGATGCTGTATTTACTCACAAAATTATACAGTTTAGGATGGTTCAGAGTGAGAAAAGGAAACTGGATGTTGTGGTCATGGAACTGGAACTGAGGGCAAAGTCCTCTCTTGGTTCTGACCTTGACTTTCTGTGTTTAGCTCAGTGAGACCAGCTTAGCACACATTTGGGTTTGGTTTAATTGCCACATTTCATTTTTAGGATGCTTTACCATTGCATTCTCAAAAGGAGGATACGAATTGAATTGTAGATCTTATTTTCTCTCCTTGATTTAGGCTTCAGACAATGATATGTGAAAATGATCTTTGTAAAGTGAAGTAGTGGTCGTCATACAGAAATGCTGCACTAAACACTCTTATGCAGTCACTCAGCACTTACTTATCAACACGGCAAAAGTAAGAATGGTCGTCTTAATAGCATCAGACCTCATTTTGATCTAAGTACAGAATGTGTGGTTCTTTGAACGTGTTCTAATGGAATCTGTGAGAAACCCCAGAATCAAATATTCAGAAGTATGGACCGGGGTTAAAAATGGTAAGATATTTGGGTAGGCGGAAGTAATAATGATTAAAAGCCTGTGTTTGGAAAGCTGTAACTCTTAGTTTTTCCTGCAGTCAGCTGATTACCTTAGATGTTCTAAAATAGCTATGTAGAGGACATTTTGTTCCTACCTCTTCTCCCCCTGACAAAGATTTCAGAGCTTTCTGAATGTGCTCTTTAATTATGAGAGTTGTTTCCAAAGACTATTTTTAATCTATAGCATATTAGTTCATATTCATGGGGAAGATGCTTGCATATGCCTGTTTTGGTAGTGTGGGCAGCCAGTCCAGTGCATACACTGCGTCTTTTATGATATGTTACAGAAAAAGTGAATAACATTGTCCCACCATAGCTTACTCTTTCCCTTTGCTCCCCTTCGTGTCTCAGGACTTTTAAGCAATGTATTCAAGGTGAAAAACTCAAACAGCCGTATCTGACTTAAAAAAATATTTTTGGGGATTAGAGGTAGAAAAACTTTACAGTACTTTACGTAACTTTGTTTTAAGTACATATTGCAGGATTACACATTGCCTTATTTATTTTATAAAACAATATTGTCTGATCTATTTCAAAGATTGAGGATAAACTGTAAAAATCGTATTTTACTGAGAGAAAGTACTCAGGGTGGGCTTGTTCAGGTCTGTGCTGCTCTGATTTTATGGCAGTATAATTGCGTTGATTTAAAAGATGCTTCATCAGCATGAACCCACAATGATGGACTATTTTGGATAATTTAGAAAGATACTATAATGTGTACACTAGGGACATACTGTTCCAGAGTGTTTTGTGTATGCATTTTGGGCTGGGTGGTTCTTAAAGGAGACTGAATTTCAAATTACATCATTGTATGAAAAAAACCCTTCATTAAGTTATCTGAACTTTGATACTTACAGTGTGATGCCAAAATTACTAATCAGTTCATAAATCTTTGGCTTGCATATATAAATAGATACTAGTTCTCATAAAAAAAATGAGACTATCTGGAAAGCACTCGTGATACACATCCAGTCAGAGTTTTCTTAAGCTGACCACAGTCCAAATTTCAGGGCTTGTGTAATGCAGTATTGTAAATGCTTCGTATAATATGTTGCCATCTGATAAAGTATGTGTAATATTGCAATTTATTTACTTAATACTTTTACTGTAGTGATTTTTACTTTAGTATTTTTATTGACTTATTCTCAGAAAAAAGCCCTTTTCCCCCCAATTACAGAACTGCTCAGCATGTGATACTGACTATTTTTCAAAGTTTTGTATTGGATATCAACTTTTCATGGAACTTTTCTTTAGGAGGTGCTTTCTAAATATGTGACTATTTCTAGCAGCCAAAAAAGAAAAAAACCTGCAATGAAACAATGGATATGTTGGTGTGTTGTGTTCCGATAAGAGCTATCATTTAGTTTAATTACTATATCTGTAACACTTTAGCCATCAAATTTTGAGTGTCTTCCAAGGAAATTATTTTCTCTCATCTTGTCCTGCTAATCATTATTTTAATAGTTGCAACTGACTTAGTTTTTTTTCTGTGTCATCACGCCACAATGTGTGAGTCATCGAAGAATGGTGTGATAAGGTAGTTGACAGGGATGTAGGGCTTAAAGTGGTATAAATGTGCCAGAAGACATCTTCAGGGGACCCTGATGAAGTGTCCTTGCATATTGCTATGGTACCTTTAAATACGTGACCTGCAAAGCAATGGGCAGTCAGGAGTGTTGGAGTCTGTTCTACATGATGCACAAAGTAAGCTTCAGTTTTCTTTTATGCTTTTCTGTAGGAATGCATCTGATTACAGAAAAGTCAATCTCCTCGGGTTCTGCCTCTCGTCGATATATCCTGCAATGGCATATGTGTATTGACAAGCATGATGTAATAGATTAGTCGCTCAGCTGATTCATTGGTCTCACATTGTTCCGTGTTCTGTATACTGGGAAGCTCAGTCAAGAAATTAAATACTCCAATAGCACTAGGAAACTGATCTTTCCTGTTAAAAAGCCTCTTGCCATCTGCTTGCTTTTTTATTTTTCTCATGAACGAGACAAAAAATGGCTTGAATTTTTTAGAAAGCACATCACATTAGTTTCACCATTTCTCAGCTTCTAGGATCATTGCCCTATAAAAAAGCTGTGTGTGTTTCCCAAAGCTTGGACATATCATGATGCTTATCTAAAGAGAAAAAATGATATATTTTTAAAAGAAAAATGCTGACCTAGTTAGTGAGGCTGAAACCATTCATTAATTAGAAGTCATAATTGCAATTACATGGTAAAATTAATTTATCACGAAAATAATCCTATCAGTTTTCCTTTTTGGAAAAATGGAACCAAATTATTTTAGCAGCCCATATTGCTTAAGGCTGATATTACAATGATACTGGTTTAGAGTGAATAAAGTAATCAAATTCTATTTTCAAGATCTGAAATTCTGAGACTGTGTCATAGATAGTTTATGTATTATATGAGATTCACTTGAGTTGTAATTTTGTAATTACATATAATATATAAAGCATATATGCACAGATAAACGCATAAAAGGAATATAATGTGTTGAAATTTAAAAAGAGTGAATTGGAGATAACACAGCACATAATATATAGAAAAATTCATGTAATATGGCAAGTATGCTACAGTGTGTGAAACTGAGAATGCCTTTTCTACTCTCAGGCTATTTAGACTTCCTTGATATTCAAATGTTAATGTACATTAAATGGAATTTAAGGAGGTCCACCTTGGTGGACCTCAGGCAGCCCTAGCAAGTAGTGATCCTTGGGGATACCACTTTACGTATATATTTGCAGAGATGTGATAGCCATGAAATATAGTCCTTTGATGACATCATAACTGTGAAATATGACATTATTTCGCTCACCAGCAGTCAGGGCTCTGCTTTATCTGTATTAAGCAGTCTGTACGCATAAATAAAGAATACCAAATACTGAAGCTGACTGCTGTAGCCCAACATGGCCATCTTCAGCTGAAGTACTCATCATTCTCCGTGATGCCCTATGGATGTCAGGGGACTTTTTGTAGAGTAACTTGCTGCCAAATATCACTAAATTTAACAGTGTCTTCTCTCCAGAAATGAAGTAATAAGTGTTGTTGGATTCTGTTAGACAGCTATATGTCCAAATTCATCAATTACTTATGCTTAAATTGTAACAAGAGGGCAGAAATTTACTATTTTATGTCAAGCTAGTCAAACTTGGTCTTTAAATCAAAGGATCTCAAGTATATAATTAAAATTTATGGTCCTGTTGAAGTAAATAGAAAAGTACACATTGATGACAACGGAGTTAATACCTGGGCTGTTAATGGTTAGTTAATGCATGAAGACATATATCGTTTGCACAAGACTCACAAATGTACTTTTCAGAAGAAAGACTGCTAGGCACGGTCACCAAGGGAGTGTTCATCTGCCTGCACTTTGTTATTAAAGGGAGAGAAAAACAAGTACACTTCTGAGCACCTGGAAATATTTTAGGTCTCCATGAAAAAGACTTCACAGAAGCAAGAAATCCATATATAAATCTATCTGTCCAGACTAACCTGGCATTTGAAGATAGAATCAGTAAGTCTTACTTTATTTTTTCCCTCTACAGGTAGTAAGAAAAAAAAAATCCTTTCAGAAAAACACTTTTGGTCTTCTAGGCTCCCATATTGCAAAGTATTTAAGAACTTTTATTTTAATGTGTTTGAGCATGCCATTGAAAACCCAGACTACCCACATGCATTAAGTTAAACTCAAACGTGTTTGTAGGACTGTGGCCTTAGCTCAGAAGCTCTTCCAGGAAGGAGCTGCCTTTATCACGGTACTTTCTACGTACTCAGCAAACTGCTAGCCTGCATAAATTAATAAGGATGCAAATCAAAGCAATACTAAAGCCCCCTTTCTACTCCTCTGGAAATGTAAAAGGCCTTAAAGGTAGACTAAATTTCAGCAATACCAAGAATTCTGAATACAGTGAACTTCAAATTGTAGCTGCTTAATTTCCGTTAATTACAAAACATTCTTTCATGGATTTGCTTGATTTTCTAGCTTACTATTTTGAAACATTTTTTTATTAAAATACTTAAGATGTTTTGACTTGTATATGCTTCTTAAAATAAATATTTTTCTTTTCCTTTGAGAAATAGGAGCTAAATCTTGAGGCTGCTGTTCATTACATAACCACTTCATTTTCAGTGATGGGATAGTAAGGTCTAGCATAATGTGTTAATTTTTTTAATGGAAAACTCATTTGGATTCTGCAATCCTTTCTTAGTTATTTTAAATTTTAAAAACCCCATCATATTTTATGGCTCTGATTACATCTGGGGATACAGTCTTGTGGTATCATAGTGCACAAGAGTCCCGATCTTGTTTAATTTTCTAGTGGTATGATTTTACTATAACTGTATATTTTGCTGTAACTGTATATAGGAATATACCAGTATAAGGAATTGAGAGAAGAAGATACTTAAATATGGTCCAGGGATAGAAAAGGATTGTGATACGTAATGTCCAAAATGTTCCTAAGGACAAATCTTCTCTTAAAGGAACTAGTTTTGGGGGGGATTTTGTCTTTTACAGTTTGTTTTTCTAATGAGAAATACCATAAGTATGACTGAAGGGGTATCCTGAAATACCCTGTGTGAAGCACCAGTGGCTCTTAGTTTCTCCTTCTGAAAATCAGTTGTATCTATTGCCTATTGTTTTAATTACTAGCTAAGTCCAAGCAGTATTTTAGAATTATGGTTGTTGCTTGATGATTTTTTCAAGCGTCATTTGATAAACTGAAACTTACCTTGGCACTTCAGGGGAATAAAAGAAAATATACCCTTTTAAAGCTCTTATTTTCTCAATGCCAGTTACATAACCGTGGTACATCTTCTTTGTATTTTTGTCAACTTTTTTCTTCAATTTTTCTTTTATGCAGACACTTCCTACTCTTTAACTTTTGCCTTCCTTATGCAATATTTGTAGTAATAAAACAAGTCCACGTATATTGGTTTTTTATCTGCCTTATGGCTATGCATTGTGAGAAACATGCCATTATTTAACTGAATACGTTTACTTCATGTGAAAACTGTAGCACCTAAGCTGCATGTGCTTCTCTCTTGTAATCATGGCCCAGTGATACTTCGCTGTTGTATTTGTCATCCCCACCTCTCTGCCTGCACTTGTATTCCCCTTCCTTCATCACAGCACAGGAGCTATCGAGGTGACAGTCCAGCAGTACTTAGGGCAGCAAAAGTCTTTACATTTTGGCTGCTTAAAAACAATTCATGAAAAATGGTGTGCAGCAAAGAGGCAGTTTCCTCAATGCACTCATACATGTGCTGAAGAAATGTCATTTTCCTTTCTGAGTTTTGTTTCCTTAATAAAAAGGAAAGGATTTTGTTGTTCATGTTTCCTTTTGATAATTCATAATTTTTGATCATCTCCTTTTATATTTTTGGTCTGATTTTGTTCATGTTCTTCATTTTCACTCTGGTCTGTATTAATTTTCTTTCTATCATTTATTTCCTTTGATTCTATTAAAGTCCTTTTTCCATGGGATGTGTCTTTCATGCATTAAAATTATAAAATATTTCTGTTTTCTCTTCAAGCACTCCAATTTTATTTACCTGGCTTTCTAAGTTTGGATATAATGTTTCCTGTGGTATTTATCAAAGACACTACAGGAGAAATGAGCACACTATTGCTGCTCTTGGCTCTGCTGTATTTTCAAAGAGCATCTGCTTGTGTTCTTTCGATTGTTCTTTTTTTTCCTCAGCTATGTATATAACACACACATATGTATCATCAATTGAGTGAAAACACCACAGAGAAAATGAAATTTATGAAATTGGGAGGAAGTTTGCAGCAAACAGTGGATTATATTGGTGTTATATAGCTATCTCATCAAAAGGTAGCAAATGCACAAGACCTTTTGCGCTTTTCAATTTGAAAGAAAATTATTTCATTAGAAAAAAAAGAACCATCACTCTGGATGTTGGAGAATGCCAGAGCCTGATGAAACCAGCTGAAGAGACAAACTGAGTGTACGGATGCAGATTAGCCTTCAGAAGATGAGGGTGTAAAAGGGATTTAATGGTAGGATGGATTATAGAAATCCTTGTAACAATGTTAAATAATTATAGTTCCAGCCGAGATCAAAGCAGTGCTGATTGAACCCCCTCAAGCTGTTAACACGGAGTATCTTGAAGGAAAAAAAAAAAGAAGGAAAAAAACCCTCTGAGATTGGTCAGCCTGCGCTGACAGTGTCCTCTGATCTGGGGAAGTTCTGGCTGTGTTGAAGGTACAACTTGTGGGGGAGGGAAAATAGAGGAAGGATTTATCTGTCCGAGTAGACTATTTGAGTGGGGGGGTTGTTTTTTTTTTAAGGGAGGAGGAAGAGGTTATTACAATCAATGCTACTGGAGTTCACACACTTAGTGAAATTGCAGTAAACTTTACAGTTGGCTTCTTTCCATATTGGAAAAAGGATTAAATTTCTTTAGCAGAACTCTGGTCTGTAACAGAAAATTATTAGAGTCTTTTTTTTTTTCCTCTCCCCCCACACCTTCCCCCCACTTTTAGACTGTGGTTCCTATATACATACCTGCCCAGCAACAACTATTAGTAGTGATAACTGGAAGAATGCCTTTGTAGTAGCGATATTTGGCTGCAGGCAGGGAGTACAGTTGCTATGCCCATTCAACAGCATTAAACATTTATTCTCATTGCCTTGCCTTCCTGGCATTCATGCCTGGAGGATTATGCTTATGCCTCTATTAATAAAAAAAGGAAGTCAAAGTTAAATACGTATGGTTTGGTGGCGTAGTAATGTGGCATAGCCAAAGCTTTTCCTTCTATGCAGCTGTCTGTAAACTGCAGCACATCTAGTTGGCTGCAGAAGAAAATGTATGACTTCAACGAGGTTGAGGTGTATTTCCAGTGATGGTGTGTTGACTGTGTTCAGTTCTAAGTAGAAAGCTAGAGGGTATATTAGCTGAGTAGTAAAAACCACGGATGGAGATGACTCTTTATGCACTGGAACTAAATTATGGAATCATAGAATGGTTTGGGTTGGAAGGGCTTGTTCTTTTCCCCACTAGATCATGTTGCTCAAAGCCACATCCAGCCTGGCCTTGAACAGTTCCAGGGATGAGGCACCCAGTATTAGTTTGTTCCCCAGCTCTGTGCTGGGACTGCAGGTGAGTGAGAATGACCATGACTGAATGGACCTAAAGCATTAAAAGCTGTTGGACATCTCTCTCCCTCCCTCTCTCTCCCCAATGCCTTCTTTACCCCTCCTCACTCCCCTATGACTTTATTTTTGAACAAATACAAGTACTTTGTTTCCTGGGTACTCCCATTCTACAAAATGCCAATCAGAGAGTGTGTTAATGAACTGCTCTGTATTTCAGAGAATAATGATGCATATCAAAACCCCAAACCTGTTCTCAAATCCCTGGGTAAGAAGCTGAAGTAATATTTTCCAAATGTTGTAGGTAAAAACTTGTATCAAAAACTATTACTTTTTTAAAATTCAAAGATAGCATTGGTATTGGTTTAAGAACTGTTGTATGAGACCTGTCAAGGGACTTTGTTAACCTGTTAACTTAGGTAAGCTGCTTCTTGCTTGAATTCTTAGGTAGAAGTTTATGTTGAGGGGGCCTTAAATAATCTGTGTACCTTAGGTCAGGGTTGAAGACTTTTTGGCACCATATCAAAGGAGTTTTATGGCCTTTTCTTTGAAAGTGTAACAGTCTTTGCAGGCGTCTTGAAGTATCCATAGATGTCCAAGTTAAAGATACAGGTTCTGTGTCTATTTTCCTGGCCAAGTCCTATGGAAAACATGGACGTCTGTGGTCAGATGATCTTCTGGGGCATTTTCTCCAAATGTGGGGTTTAATCGTGTGGAAAATATTGTAGAAAATATTTAGCTTTCCTATTGAAAGCGTGATCTAAGACAAGATAGAAACGATTTTGCAGTAATTGCTGAGAGATCTTGGCCAAGATCTGCAAAGTTGTTTAGGTGTCTAACTATTTGATATGTTGTAGTTTGTAAAGTTAAACAGGAGCAGGGCTTAGTTTTTAATCAAACTGGTAGTTACACTGCTGGATAGAAACAGATAATTCCAATAAGTGAGCTTTAAGGAAGTGGTATGCTAGTTCAAAACTACCTGGCATCAATTAAACAAGGGTTTTAACTGTGAGTTTATCTGAGATTGTGGAGTCTTGAAGTCCTGGACAGGGATCTCTTAATTCTGTTTTATAAAGGGATAATTTGAAGGAAGGAGTTGATGCTGTTTGGACATACAGATCTGTTATTTTTGTGGTATTATTTTGGGTGTAGTGAAAACTGATAAATGCTTCAGAGGAGAAATCACCGTGTCAGCCTGTGCTAACAGCTGAACTGTCAGGATGAGTTTTTTATTTTGGAAATGGGAAAGAATAGTTTCTTTTTGAAACCAAACATAAATTTGTAGTGCAGTTTAATTTTGAGACGTGCAGTGTTACTAAGAAGAGGGAGAAGGAAGAGCTTCTGAAACAGTACTTTTAGGGACAATAGTTGAAGGCAGGAGGGGAAGATAAAGGAAGCCATTAGCAATGTTTCTTAAGTTGAGGAAGAGTTTCATGGTCTCTCTTTAGAGAATTTGCAGAATCCTTTCTTTCCTTTTCTTTTTTCCATTTTTTTCTTTTCCTCCACTGTCTAGGGTTCTGCTGCTGCTACCAAAAGTGAATAATAAAATTGAGAATCAATGTGAAGTCTTATTCTCTTGTCATTAGTTTTTTCTGCATGACAGAGTCATTCTGTATGATTCTTTCTTTCTTGTACCAGGTTACCAAACAGAGAATTAAAAAAAAATTCTTTTCCTCTGCCTCACCATCAGCCTTCCCTATTGCTTTCTAACCCTTCCTGAAATTGCGGAGGAAGAGTTAATAATGGAACTAGCTCTAGTGCGTGTTACATACCTATTCTCACTTCTTCTTCACACTTTAAAACCCTTCACAGAGGATTTTAGAATGGGAAAATGCTAAATCAGCTCTTTCCCTGTCCTTGGCTTCTGAGCTTTTTTTGTCATTGTGCTATGGAAAAAAGGATCAGACTCCAAACCTTTAAGCAGTAGCTGCATTTGGAAATAATTTAAAGTAAAGTGATGTCTTTGTGCAATAAGGAACACCATTGTTCCCCTTTGTGTTCTGAAATGACAAATTATTGCCCCTTGACAGTAAATTTGAAATCAGATAACTGAGATTCGCTGGATGATTTTATCTCCAGAGAACATGTAAATTTGTTGTATGATATGTGTTGTGCATAGTGTTTGTAGGAGTATGGTACAGCTCAGAGTTATATCCAGTCACATGTGGATAATTCGAAGATCTGGCATTTTATGTTACCAGAGGGGAAAAACGCCTGATTAGACTTAAAAATTCCCTGGTTATTTCCAATTGACATTATTATTTTAAAGCTAAATTGTTCTCCATTTTAACATAACTTTCTAAATTTTTTTTTTAGATTGTGCTTACAGTATGAATGGTTCTAGATGTAAGTTAAAATATATATGATGGAGAGGGCAACCCTCCCCCTCCAGCCACTATTTGTACTTCCAGGTATGAAAATACAGTATAAAGATCCAGTTGCTGCTCAACATCTGTGAAGACACTGGAAAAGAAGCTGTTGGTGTTGATGTCTCTTTCTTCATTTTTTTCCTCTTTATTCTTCTTTTATTAAGGAACAAAGGAGAGGAAACAAAACATTTTTAGGCCTTAGTTAAAAAAGTGTATTCAAGATAGTTATGGCTGGTGTGTCTCATCCATTGAACATAGAGATAAATACATGTAATACTTTTTGTATTTGATGCTTTTCAAGTATGGAGATTATCATACATATTAAAAAAAGCAGAGAGGAAAGCAGTTGCTCATAAATTCCAGATTTCTGGATGTTTTAGTTTGTTTCTGAAATTTTGCTTGGAAGAAAACTGTTTTATGAAGAATTAGTTTCCTTCAAAATTGATACTATAGGGCTTTGATAACATCTGAAATCTTTATTTGAATATCTTGCATTGTGTAGTGTCCTGTCCTATATGGTACTTTATATGCAGCTATAAACTAGCATCTCTCATTCAGATTTAAAGATTTCCTGTTATATTATAAATTACAATCAAAATTGCACAAAAGTGATTGGATTACAAGCCAAAATGTACTTTCCAGTCTCAAAAACACTATTTAAAGCTATTGTTTGAAGATGGAGTTTCAGCCACTGTCCCTCCTTTGAAGACTTTTTTTCTTTTAACTAATACTTTTTTATATTGCTAAGACAGGCACCAATTTAAACCTTCCTGAGCACAAATACTAGATTTACTTTCACAAATTCCCCTGAAGAGTTTATTGTGTGCTAATTGTAGTGATTTCAGATGCTCAGGTCACATGTACATGGGGATGTTTGCACATTGAAAGGAGAGAGAATGCATCAATTTTTTATGTTTTCCATACGTACCAGAAGTGGATGAATTGAAAAACAGA
Organism: Ifrita kowaldi; assembly: GCA_013398055.1. Classification (NCBI taxonomy): domain Eukaryota; kingdom Metazoa; phylum Chordata; class Aves; order Passeriformes; family Cinclosomatidae; genus Ifrita; species Ifrita kowaldi. The sequence goes on along the minus strand of VZRS01010058.1, from coordinate 366,626 downwards.
ACCTTGTGATTTTTTTATACCTGTTTGTACTAACTTCTAAACATCACTAAATATCTATTTTGTGTATGTATCATCAAATATATTCACAACCAACCACTTGATCTTTCTGTCATATGATGTTTAAGAATTCTTTTTAGGTCACCTGTTAGATTTATGAATTCCCAGTAAGTGAACTAGGACACATGCTCAGGCAAGAACAAAGGCATATCTGAAGATTTAGTCCTCAAGCCTGATGTAGTTTTCAGAGGCTATAGTGTGGTATACTGACAACCATGAAATCCTACTGTACTTAGCACAGATATAGTTCATTTCAGCTTCATAATGCTGTACTTTATTAATAATCAATGTATATAGACTCAGTTTTAGTACAGAAGTAAATTGGCAAGCCTCAGTTGTTTTCGGTACTAAATTCCCATGTTGGAAAGCAGAATGTAGAGAATGGCTGTGGTTTATTTCTTATAATTATGAATTTAATTTCAAAGTCATGCCTAGCTATGTCTCAGATACTTCTCTTCACTGAAGTACTGAACCCATGTGGGACACTACCTCCTTCCCACCCAAGTCTTCACCTCGAGTTTAATGATGCATTCACATCAAGTTAGGTGGTTTTCTGAAATTTTAATTTATAATTGAACTTATCTAACTCAGGTGATAATATGGCTTGCTCACTCACTTTGGGATTCACTTAAATAACTAGTCCTCAGATACTTGTTCAGACACTGAGCTAGGGAGGAATTGATGTGGGATAGTTTCCAGCCATGCACAAAGGAGCAGGACATCTCACTGCCACCTGCAAATGAGTCATGGTGCTGTTGGCTCAACACTGAATTTAGGTCCTGACTTAGGATTTTGGTTACACTTAAATAATACATATTTCTAAACATGTGATGACTTGGACATAGATTACTAAAGGTGGTCGTATGGACAAATCCTATAGGTGCCCCTTTCCTCCCAACAGACTTGCACTGTAGCCCTCTTTGTAAGCGGAAGGGGAAGATTAATGGGGAAGTAGTTGTGGTGTAGGTTCTTCAGGAGGAACCTATCATCCTATTGCCACTAGAAATAGCCTCTTCCAAGCACTGAAAAGAGGATTTGAAGATTGGGGTGCTATGTTAAACAGCAAATGCTCCTGTGGTTCCAGAGCAAGGTGTAAGGGATGACTGAAAACAACCTTCTAGTCTGCTGAAGCTGGTGAAAAATAAGGTTCTTTATGGTGGATGTCTCTCAGCCTTTCTTGTTCTTCTGAATCTACTCTGCCACTGCTACATCTTGTAAAGAGGCTGCCATCTAGAATGTGGTGGAGTGTAATTTACAGAGAACAGAGTATCTAGAGAGGAGTCCCTTGAAGTATAATGGGAAGGATTTGTCCCTACTGGCACATGCAGTATTCAGACCTGTGTGAATAATTACAGTGTGCAACCTATATGGCATTATACTTTCGGTGTTTCTCCTTTGGACACATCATCTAAATCATCACTAGACCACCTCAGCAGCTGTAACTACCTAGTTTTTCTCTTTGCCTTGCTCAGTGGCTTGCTTTGGCTCAGGAGGGACTAACTGGGGGCTGACAATGTTGTGGGGACATACATTTCCTTTCAGGATTCAGAGGTCTGCAGCAACTCAGTCAAAAATAAAAGAATCCTATAAGCAAATAAAATGTGAATTGAATACAAGGTTCCTGATTTATCTAAAAGCATTCGCTAAAAGTACTTCATTTCTTTTACTACTGCAATAAAATAATTTTACAGTTAGTAGCATATAACTTACAGGAGTGACAAATTTGGTACTTAAAAAATATTTAGGTTAAAAAAACCTGTCACTTCCAGTAAGTCATTTTTAGAGTGTAATCACTTTAATTCTCCTCTCTAATTTTATCACCAGGAGACAAGCTCCAAGCCCCCTAACCTCCTGTAAAAATCTTTGTGCTGCTGCTTGTGGTGGCTCCCAGTCAGAGTGACAGAATGGGGATCGAGGCTGCCATGGCTGATCTAGGAATGAAGGAAACATGTCTTAGTATCTAGCAGTCTAAGTGGTAGATAAACATCGTTAATGTCAGGTCACTTGAAGTCTAAGTTTAACATAAAACAGTAACTTGTCAGAAAATACAGCATGAAACTTATGACATGTCCTACTTGGACTGGAAAAACTGTAAGCATGTGGTGACAGTAATATTGCACTGGCACAGCTATTGATTTAAAGAGTTGTTTACAGCCCTGCAGAAGACAGGCTATTGGAGCTATACTCAGGGTATCTGTTCTCTTAGAGTGGTCTGGCATAGTTATAACACAGTTGTGCATGGTTTGCGTTGTCGTGTTACGGATTAGCATCACTGAGGCAATAGCAACCTGTGAAGAGGGGAGGACAAAGTCTTAGTTCCAGGGTAATCCAGCATTGCTGGAGTCCAAATCCAACATGTCTTGTCTCTCTTTGCTTTCTGCAGTATGATTTTTCAGGCATTAAGAAGCTACCAAAACTGAGAAGCTTGGTAGTTCACCATTAATGTGTTTCTTTGAGTTGGATTCATTTCTTGTGTTAATAGTTTGATGTTTTATTGGAAACTTCATCAGAAAACTCAGGATATGCTGGAAAAATATATATAAGAAGTAAAAAGCCCAGAATAAGCTGAGATAAAAATTTTGTACTGGATAGATTCATGGAATGGTTAGGGTTGGAAGGGACTTTAAAGATCATCTACTTCCAACCCCCCTTCCCTGGTCAAGGACACCTTCCAGCAGACAAGGTTTCTCAAAACCCCATCCAGCCTGGCCTTGAACACGTCCAGGAATGTGTCATTCACAGCTTCTTTGGGCAACCTGTTCTAGTACCACACCACCCTCATGGAACAACATGGCTCTTGGTTCATATCTCAAGAAAATAAATTGTTCTATTTATTAAACAGCCTTTTCTCCCTTCTTCCATTTTGTTAGCCTTGGGTTTTGTAGCCCTGAGATTAGGGCACCCACTTAGAAAGATAGGGAGCTGAGTTCCTATCTGTTGTTCCAGGATTGATTGTGTTTAGGATGAACTAGTTCTTTGCTCAAAAATATGCTAAATTCTGGAGGAGCCCACAGAAATCCACATCTCTCTGTCCTTAGGTGATGACCATAGCAAAGGTGCTATGTACATCATGAATTCTTGGTTAACAAGTTTTTATTTTTAACACAAAGGATGGATAGAGAATTTCCCCCTCCCTTTTAAGTATTTTTGGAGGCAGAAGAAATGGATTGGAGTCTTCTAATGGTGAAACAAAATGGGAGCCACATGTCCTGATTCCTAGATCAGAGTTCCTATGAAATTATGGTCACTACCACAAGTTTCATTGTGAAAGCAAATGTGCCAGCTGTGCTCTGTGCTGTAGTCTGTATTGTTCAGGTATGTTTGGTTTGCTCTGAAGGTAGAGAACCTCTTACTTTATGTCTTTGCATTTTGATAGATTTAAAGGGATATTCACCTACCACCCGAGAATGCAACTGCATTTGAGTTTAGACACCTATGGAATCAGAATAAAGAGACTTCCAGATATATGTAATGATAAGCAGCTGCTGAAGTAAGATTTTTCTACATCCTTTTCTCCAGTGTTGCTACCTATAGTCCACTGAACCTCAATTAAGAACTAAATTATTAAGTCTTGACCCTGTCTTTAGTTCTGATTTGTATTTAAAATATGTTTTACAGATCAGAAAGAGAAAGCATGAATAACTGACATAAGTTATGAATAAGAGCAAGGCTGTGCTTTTTATTTAGATTACTATGCAAAACATTTTCCTTTCACTGATAATGTTTTTTAAATGTAATTAGACTTTTTCATCCAGGAGAACCCTCCTTCAGGAAGACATTAATTATTAATGTATCAATTATTAATAGTTATTAATTAATAACTATGAATAATACTACTATTTAGACTCATTCAGCAATTTAGATTGGAAGGTACCTCCAGAGCTCATCTAGTCTAACCCCAGCTCAAAACTAGTCTGACTTATATTAGGTTTCTCAGGGCCTTACCTGGTCAGGGTTTAGAGATCATAAAAAATGGAGTATCTGCAGTTTTTCTCAGCAGTGCTCAATGCTTGATTTCCTTGCTTAGCTGTTCTAATACTTGCCTACCCTATGTTGTGGAAATTTTCTCTTGTTGCAATGCTTGTTTGTTTCTTCTTGCCTTGTCCCTGATGATCTCCAATAGGAGAGTGGCTTTGTGTTGTTTTTACCCTCCTGTTATATATTTGCATACAGCAGTTAAAGCTCTGTAGCCTTCCCATGTGAACACTGATCTTCCCAGCTCTTTCAGCACCTCTTGCTGCAGTTCCCTGGCAGTTTTGTGGTCCTCTACGAGACTTACCCCAGTATGTGTATGTCCTGCTCAACAGACTCGTTCTCAGCCCTGGATGCAACAGGTCTTCACTCCTGCAAGAGCACACTGAGGATACAAGTCCAAATAGTCTACTCACAGATTCTTTTTATCAAAGCTACTTTCCAGCTGGGCAGTGACCAGCTTGTACTGTTGCATGGGGCTCAACCTGTGCCAGGAACAGGACTCAGCATTTGCCTCCGTTGAACTTCATTTGGTTTCTGTCAGCCCATTTCTCCAGGTTGTTATGGTCTCTTAGCAGCAGCTGTGCCCTCCAGTGGTTCTCAGCTGCTCCCACCAATTTGATATCATTTGCAAACCTGAAGGGCATCCATTCCTAATGTCCAGACCATTAATAATTGTGTTGGAAAGCACTAGCCCTAGATAGCCGCTTGAGAGATGCTGCTAGTAACTGGACTTCATACTGTTGTTCATATTACTTTGATTCAGTAGTTCAGCCAGCTTTGTAATCTATCCATAAATTCATATTTCAGCAATATGTTTATGAGAATACTCTCTGGAAAACCCTTTTAAAGTCCAGCAATACCCACTGCTGTCCCCTCTCACCGGATGAGCCAGTCATCTCATCATAGGAGTCAATGAGGTTGGTCAGGTATGATTTGCCTTTAGGAAATCCATGCCAGGTGTTCCAAACCACCTTTTGACATTGTATATGCTTGGTCATGGCAATGAGGAGAATTTGCTTCATACTATTCCCAGGGATGTAGTTTGGGTTAAAAACCTCTTAGTACCCTCCTTCTTATCTTAATGCTTCGTCTAATGTTTGCCTGTTTCTGGTCATAGGGGAACTTCCTTCTCCACAGGTGCTACAGCATTTCAAAGCTATGGGGAATGGAATCATAGTGACAGTGGTCAGCTGCCTCATCATCCTTGGATGCAGCTCATCTGGTCCCATGGACGTGTATGTGTATGTCCAGTTTGTTTAAGTGCTCCCTTACTTGACCTTTCAGTCCTTCAGATAATGCTGTAGACTCTTACTGCTAAGCTTGGGAACTGAGGAAGCCTGATTGCACACCTTGGAATTAAAAACTGAACCAAAGAAGGCATTTAGGGCCTCAGCTTTTTTTTTTTTATGTTCATAGTCACTATTGCCTCTGACTTAGTATCAAGACCACATTTTGTGGGTTTTTTTCACTTTAATTTTGCTGTCTGTGTTCCTGCTGAAGTATATTTTTCTGCCCTTCAAATCTCTCCTTATTTTTAACTCTAGGTAAGAACAGCGTTACAAGAAATGCATAGATAGTCCTTTTAATTTTATCTTATCTAAATATAGTAATCTCTAAGTTAGTTTAAGGTAGTCTTTAGTCAATGAAGTGAGATAAGCACCTTTACTCCTTCCATTTTAAGATAGTTATCTATGAGAAAGGGGATAATTTTACCTCATGGAACATGTCTCAGTTTACAGCAGCCAGAACCAGGATGTATAGCTTATACTTGACATCAAGTTTTTAGGCGTCTCAAGTCAATATTAAACTGTTAAGTGCAATTTAAACAGCTAATTTTTGAATTCTGCTCATAATTCGAATAAAATACATGCTCACATTCTGTTCTGAATTGGCTTGCTTCCTCAGTAGTGTCAGAGGGTAGGGTTTCTGTAGGGTTTTCTATTTAATATTTCTTGATAATATTTATGTTGTTATTTTGTTTAATTTACAGGATCATGAAATAAAATTAGTTAAATAAAAGAAAAGATAATTGGGGTCAAATTCTACTCCTCAGACTTTAAAACTGGCTAATGTATTTAAATGTAGATTTAACGTTTTTGTTTTGTATAAAATATATTTGAATGCACACTCAATGGCCAACTCTGATATCAGGAAACACTTCCAACAAAATCATGCTTGTTCTGACAATAAAGAGAAACACTGCCAAAGTGTTTTAAAACAGTTTATAGGAAGGTTATTTTTAGGGAATTTGCAAAGCAGATAGACAATAAAATTTCATAAGATTTCTTTCAGTGCCGAAAAAAATAGTTACGAGTATCTGTAGGGTTAAGGTGTCTTAAATCTTGCCTTCTACTTTTATACAGAGCTGCTTCATGACCAAGTAAGTTATATAGGGGGAAAGGCTTCTCTAAATTTGAATAGCAGAGTTCTTTCTACCTAACTTAAAGTGTCGATAGCTTGATTTCTTTTTTAATCTGCACACACTGAGCAATGCAATTACAGTTACAGTCTTTGAGGATGGTAGGTTATCAAAACTCTGGAAATCACATTCATATCATAGTATATCTAAAGGAAAATAAAACAGTAGATAAGTTTTTCTTATTTTTTTCAGATTTACGTTTCACTCTTTTTGTGAATGCATGACTCCCTAGGGCTTTTGAGGCAATGTAATTAATGTTTATAATGATATTTTTCTTTATTACAAAAATAGTCATGCACTGGAAGCCTCACTAGAAGTACATAGTCATCAGGAATATGGGACATGGCTATTTCCACAGCTTTTATATCTTGGGAGCCCCGTTCTGTTAAAATAACCAGGGAATAGATCCTGAGATGAAAACAATGAATTGGTTTGGTGCTGAACCTTTGATGATATTGTCCCCATAGGGCTTAAAAATGTGAAGAAGAGCATATTTCCAAAAGCCATGACAAGTGGCCGAGGCAGAGTCTCTAGGGAATGACATCCAGTGAATTGTTTCTATCATGGCATTAATTTAATGTACAATGCAGTCCACTTTTCTATATATTGGATGCTATGTGATTATATTAGTCTCATTTTCTCCTGCAGCTTCTTTTATTAAGTTGTATAAATCATGTGAGCACAGTAACCATGAGTCACTTACAATTCTGCTTGTTCACAAAATTTGTTACACGTAACCACAGGCTCTATGATCACTTACTATAGGGGTTATCCTGGACTGGAAAAATGTAGTAGAGGATTTTTTTGCTTTTTCTGTGGTTTGCCTTAAATAGAAAGGCACTTTCTTCGTTAGGCTGATGCAAACAGCAAGCTAATGTTTCATGGTCTGTTAAAAGCTCAAGTTTGAGGGAGTCTTAAATGAGGTTGCTCTATTCTTCAATCTCTCTGATGCGTTTGCAGAGAAAAATAAGGAAAACTTGAAAGTATTGTGTTAGTGTTTGATATTTTTCCCATCATCTCCCTTCTCCTAAGGCTATTGTTTCAACTTGACTATTCTGCTTTAATAACAGCTACATGTGCAGCTGTTTGTGTGTCTTTAAGCAGCCAAACCACTCATTTGCTACACCTAGACTGAAACTAAGTCTACCAAGTAAAACATGGAGACAAGTTCGGTTCCCTCTCTGTCTGCTCCAGTCCCCTTACCATTTTGAGAGTCTTTTTCTTGACTGTTTCAGTTTGTCAGCATCTTACAAAGCAATTCCCAAGACTGGAATAAAGCATTCCAGATGTGGTCTAACAAACGGAGGAGGATAATCACTTCTCTTGGCCTTGTGGCTGTGCTCCTGTTAATACAGCCCGGGAAGCTGTTGACCTTCTGTGGTGCCAGGGCATACTGTTGGCTCCTGTTCAGCTTTCTGTCAACAAACGCCCCCAGGTGTTTCCAGCAGAGCTGCTACCCAGCCAGGCAGTGCCTGTAGTGTTGCAAGAGTTCCTTCCTTCTCATACCCAGGACACTGTATTCGTCCTTGTCAAGTTTCATGAGGTTCCTATAAGCTTGTTCATCCCAATTGTCTAGGCAGCTCTGAATGATGGACAGGGCTGCCTTTGCATGGATTCCGCCCCAGTTTGATGTCTTCTGCAAATCTGATGACATTGCATGCCATCCTTTCCTCCAGGTCGTTTAATTAAGACATTAAACAACCCAATTCCTGGCATACTCCCCTTCTTATCAAACTCCAGGATTAGGATGACCTAGTAACCAGTACCAGCTGAGCCCAAATGTCACATAATCATGGTGTCACAGAATGACTAAAGTTCTTGAGGTCACCTACTCCAACCCTCCTGCTCAAGCAGGGATACCTAGAACTGATTGCGGACGATTATGTCCACACTAATTTTGAACATTTCCAAGGAGAGAGACTGCACAACCTCTCTGGACAATATCTCAATGATGTCACAGTGAAAAAGTGTTTCCTGACATTTACAGGGAACCTCCTATGCTTCAGTTTGGGCCCATTGTTTCTAGTCCTGTCACTGGGCACCACTGAAAAGAGCCTGGCTCCATCTTATTTACATCGTTCCTTCAAGTACTTGTATGCATGGATGAGATTTCCCTGAGTTTTCTCTTTGCTACATTAAAAAGTCCCAACTCTCTCAGCCTGTCCTCATTTGAGAGATGTGCTAGTCCTTTAAGCATCTTTGTAGCCCTTTGATGAATTATCTTTAGTATGTCCATGTCTGTCTTGTACAGGGAAGCCTAGAACTGGGTACAGTACTCCTGGTGTAGCCTTACCAGTGATGAGTAGAGAAAATTAACTTTTGAATTTAGATTTTCTGTAAATGATATATTGTAATTTTGATAGCTTGATTTGATCCAGCCTATTTGAGATTAAATTTGCCTACTTGGAGTTTTCAGTTACCTTATCACATTTTTGCTGTATGATTGGTTGCTTGATCAAGAAGTCTATCATGTATTTATTTTCCTCTTTCATGTATGTGAATGTCCAAGTCAAACCATAGCATTCTTTTTGACAAGCTTAGGAGACTTAATTTCTTGGCTCTTTTACAATGAGACATCTTTTCTGGTCTTAATTATTTTAATGTATTTCCAATAAATCTCCTCAAAGTTTTTGGTTATATTTCTGGGAACTAGGGCAAGAGAACTGGCCACAGAATTACAGTAGACCCATTCCAGGGCATCTTAATAGAACCTTTCCACTTAATAGAACCTTTCTACTGCAGCACAATGTATCTTTCCATTGCTGCTCTTCAGTAGCACTCTCTACTGTGCTTTTCCACTTTTGGCTACAGTGCTCAACTGGGAAATCCTGTTCAGCTGATAACAGGCCTGAATCCCCAAATATTTTTTTGTAGCCAGTGCTTCTCAGAAGTGAGTCCCCTGCCCTATGGGTATGTCCTGCATTCTTTGGTCCCATGGGCACTTTGTTTTTCTCTAATACCACACACATGCAGTGAGCACAGATTTGCCAGCTCATTATGCTGTCCTGTACCAGCCTTCTTCATTATTTAGTCCTTTCCAATTGTTTTCTTTTCCTCAGCCTTTATCATTAAATGACTTGATTCTTTGTTCTAAGTCATTCATAATTATGTTAAGTGCTGAAGAGTCAAGAACCAGTGCTTTCCAGGCTTCACTGGAAAGACATTCACTCAGTGACTAGCAATGTTCATATTTGTCATTTGTCCTGTTTCTATTAAGCTTTATTTTTTGACTACTGTTATCTTACCCCTAATTAAAATGCAATGTTGTATTAAATCAAATTCCTTACAGAAGAGTAAATGTAATACTAGTGGCATATGATTTAACAGATAGTTAATAGAAAACACTAAGTTAGTATTTTAAGATGTTTTCCCTAAGCATATGTTGATTGGCAGTAATTTAATTACTTTTATTTAATTCCTTATTAATTAAGCTCTATATCATCTGTTCAAACTGCTTTGCCATGTATCAATATCAGACTGACAGGTCTGTTATCCAGGTCATTTTTTTTTTAAATTTTAAAGTATCGGCACAACATTAGCCCTCTTTAGAACAGTTGTAAGAATGAGTCCTATAGTGACAAGGAAATAATTTCTTTTTAAAGTAAATCTTTAAAAAACAGCATATGGGATTAATACTAGAAAACATTGTACAAGAAAGAAAAACGTGCATAGAAATATTATAAATTGGTAGCATTCACAAACATGGTAATATGCATCAGAAGTTTTAAGGAAATAATTGAACAGATGAATAAAGTAATTAATTTTATTGGCCTGACCTACCATTCAGCTTGTATTCCAGGAAAGGGGGCAAACAAAATATTTGGAATGAAAAGTCCAGAAACCAGTAAGGCTGCATAGGGATGCCTCACTGATTTGCAGAGCAGTTACTCAGAAAGTAGGTCTTTTCAAGTCAGAGAAATTCGTATGTCCTCATGGTTCACAGTCTATTCTCTAGATGAACCTAGTATCATAAATTATAAACGCACATCTCCAGTAAAGAGACCCTAGGTAATATATATTGGATATTTAAATACTGAATTACATGTTAGTAAAGAAGAAATCTAATATCTGTATTTAATAAAACATCTGATCCTCATGAAACCATACTCTCTAAGGGATTAATTCAAACTTCCGTATGTGTGGGCACAAGCACTTAGAGTGAATCTGGCACAAAAATCATAAACAAAAGGTTTTCCTGTAATAATAAAGTACTGAATTTTAAGGGCACCATCTGGCAGTGATGTAAAGAGATCTGTTCTTGGTAGGGATTTATTTATTTGACTTTACTTAATAACGTCATTAATTATTTGATTAAAATTATTAAAATAAGTTGGGAAAACTGAGTTTGGAAAGAGTTTTTGAAACTTCTTAGGAAAAAAAATGCATGCTTCTTTTGATTACCCAAAATGAAATCAAAGGAATTAAAATCTTGGTCTTCCATTGCAATGAGACGGAGCCAGTTACATTCTAGGTTTCACGTGTCTCAGTAGGAGAAGAAATACTGGGAAAAAAAATTGAAAAAAATCTGTGAAAAGGAATGATAGAAGACTGTAGAAGATGTAGAATGATGAAGACTGTAGAAGACAAATTTTTAGAAAATGTTAAAAAGTTCAGTACATTGAATTTGCAGAAGAAATATCTTAAGGACCTGTTGGGCAGTTGTGAACTAATTAGAATCATATCTGTGGCAGTGCCTGTAATTGTTGCATTGGGAAGGGTGATAAGCACGCAGCACGCAGACAGTGGTGTTTCCCCTGTTATACCTATCTGTCTTCTGATATTCTGCAGTCTTCATCTTCCTTGATCAGTAGTTGTATCTTTACACTTACATTTGATAAACTTGATGAACTTCACTTGTATGAATTTCTGCTATTTCTAAAGCTTTGGCCTTCACACTCTTGCCCTGCTGTTGGGTAGAAAAATAACCTTTTTGTGATCTTTTTAAATCTGCTGTTTGAGTGTTCCGTTTGATGCTCTCTGGTTCCTTAAGTGGAGGAATGTTTATTACACTTGCTGATCATGCATTTGCATATTTCTGTCTTATCACATCTATTTACTTCTTTTGCAACCCTACAGAAGGCTTACAGTTCGTAGGAAGACCTCTGAGAAATAAAAAGGTAAAATATTTTATTTACTTCGAAAGTAAAATAGATTAAAAGGCAACAAAATGAAACTCAAATTTGGTAGCTGTAGAGCTGAACAGTGTTATATTTTTTAGTATACATTTTTAACACACAATTGTAGAAAAAATACCTGTTTAATTTCTGCCTAGAAAGGTCCAGGACAGCAGGCATGGTCTGCAGTTAAGCAAATTGCAGTGTGTGCCTGTACAATCTACAGAGTGATATCAACAGTGGTATTTATTATAACTTAAAGTTTGAATGTGGTGACACCATGACTTGAAGATGTATGGAAAACAGTCAAGTTGCAAGATTACATTATCAGAGAAACTGAAAAGACCTGGTTACAGGTCCCATGGTGGACAATGTAGTATTTTCACTGGCAGCTTTTTGGATGGGGCCGAGTGCCTCCTGGTATAGGTGTTGTGCAGGGTGGGGGCCTCAGCACTTTCAGCTGCTTCACTCTTTCCTAGATAACACCCCTCAGATATATTACATTCCTTGAAAGCTGAAGGATGGTTGTTGTTGTCATAGATTTATACTTCAGAATGAACTTTTCTTCAGATCTTCTAACATATTTGGGTTTTGATCAAGTATTTTTAATATGGTTTCATTTAAAATGCTTGTACCTTTTCAGCAATCAAATATTTCCAAATTGCTTGGTTTTTTGTCTTTTTTTTCATTTGGACATTTTTTCAGTAGATATAGCTCTCTGACCCTAATTAATAGGATACCTCATAAGGTAAAGGCCTTTTTCTAGTTGTCCTAAGAACAGCTGAATGAGGAAATGCAATGGTGGCTCCTGTGGTTCCTTTGTGACTCTTCAAAAGCAAAACCTTCATCTTGTTTGTCCTGGCAGTACTTTGCAGATACTGAGTTGCAAAAGTGGGCATACAGGAGCTTAAATAACCCCCAAGCTGAAGTACAGACTGGAAAATCAGTGTCTCCCAAAGGCGCAGGTAAGCTGGGAAAGGCCTTGCTGAGCCTCTTGTTTAGAAATCCTGTGAGTTTTGTGTGTCTCCAATATGCTTACCTTACATAGGATTTTTCTACAAAAATATATTAATTTCAATGCAAAGCATTGAGGAATCTCTGCTTGGAGCATAGGGCAGAATGGATGGCTTTGGAGGAAGAAGCAGGAAGAATGGATTCCTTCTCTCAGTGGCAGTCATGCTTTTCCAGGGTGTCTTACCTTCTCAGCTGAGCTCTTACTACTTGTCCTGAGAATCAGGTGTTATCTGGGATTCCTGAGAGGCACGCGGTACCTCCTTTGGTCCCTTTAGACCCACAGAAGTCATTAAAGGTTGCAGCTGGAGCACACGACCCTTTCCTTTGGGAGTTTTCTCCTTCCTTTTACCCCATCACCTATCTAAGCACAATGTGAGGATCCTTGAAAAGCAATTCTTGAAGAAATCTTAATGCTTGTGCTGCTTATTGTAGAAAGAAATAAGTGGGAATATTTCCTTGCTGTTTTATTTGATTATAGTAAAGGTGCAGCAGTATTTGCTTTGTGTTATCCTGTGCAAGTGTTTATTAATCTAAATAATGGAACTTCAGTTATCAGAAAATTCTTGTGCCTGCTTAAAGCACTGAAGAAAGTATGAAGTCAGTAGATGTTAATTTTGAGGGAAAAGTCTGGAAAGATTTCTGTCTTACCTTAGCTCAAAAACTGTCAGTTTTACTATTAGCTTATTTCCAGAATAGAAAGTATTTACAGAACTATTATATAGCCTATTGAATTGATATGCAAGTCTGAATTCAGTTTTGTGAAGAAATGCGATGGTCCTGGCCCTTAAAACCAGTTTTTGCATAAGAATCAGTGTTAAATAGCATTAAGATCTGCCTTAAGTTGGATGGTAAGGATAAGTAAATAGAGGAAAACCAATGAAATAAACAGTATAGATAAACTAAACACTGGACTTAATTGTTACAAATTGCAGTTAGTACAGTTGTTCAGGTGAAGTTCTGGACAGGGATAGTCCCTCAGTGCTTTGTTAATGTGGTGCTTTTCCAGTAGAAGTTTCTTCTAATTTCTGTTCCTTAAAAATTGTTTCATCCACTTTCCACATACTAATTCTTGTCATATTGAATATATTGTTTCTATTTTTCATACTTTTTGCTTAATGGTCTTTGCCGTTTGTTGTTTTGATGTTTGTGTTTATGCTTTTGTTATGGTTTGTTATTTTTTCTGTATTTCCTTCTTCTGAGGTGGCTTTGCTTCTATTTTGAGTTTGGAAAAATGGCTGCTTGACCAAGTAACTATTCCTTCATGCTTAAATTGCATCATATCTTTTTTCTTGCCCACAGAAGATCTTGCACTTAACCTGGCATTTCCTCACCTCTCAGTCAAAAATTGCATGATTTCGTAGTGAGAAGAGTACATTAAAACACACAATAATAATAATAATAATAATAAATGTTAATCAAAAAACTGCATGTGTCTTTCTGATTGTGCCAGTGTTGTGGTATTCAATTATGCAATTTTCATTGGCATATTAATCATCTTTTCAACAAACAAGCCAGCGTTAATTAAAGCAAACCATGGATAAAGACATGTTGCCGGATCATCATTCCGTTTATCACAGCGCACAGGCTGGCCGTTAAGTAAATTCTGGACTGTGAGATGAATTTCAATGTTGGCTTCATCTTTTTTGTTGGAGTTTGAATGAAACTCATCTAACAACAACAACAAACTTCAGGCTTCACAAGAGAAAGATGAATTTATTTGTTATTAATGGCAAAAGAAGAAAGATAAAGTAGTTGTATGCTTCTAATGGGAATTAGAGTATTTCAAACTAAACCATTTTTGAAAATTTTTTGTCTTCCACCGTTCCTGTTCTTACCCTACTTAAAGCATCATAGCCCTGAGAGCAAGGAATAACTGAACCCTCATCTACCTTTATAAATAGAGGTTTCATTTTAACTTTGGAGCAATTAGTAAACCAATTGGCATTAAATATGGAATCTCTGCTAAGAGACAATATGAGACAATCTTTTTTACTGATACATGCATGAAAGAGGTGGGAGGGAAATACACTTGTGTCTTTGAAGGGAGAATAGCGAACAATTCTTTGATGAGCAATAGTTGCATGACGATTTTTTCAGACACCTCCCATAGAAAAAAGGCTTTACTCTGCTGCAAGTGTGTACAGTCAAGATCACGTGAATATTTGTAAGTCTGTTAAAACAAGTATTTTTGGGCTTTTCAAGTGTTCATAAGACCATGAGCTTACGGAAGAAAGCACTGGATGCTGGTATATGAATAGGTACTGCTTAGCATAATAATACTAGTTATTGTGCTTTTTAAGAGTTACAGAGACTGTTGAGAAAGCAGCTGAATATTTAAGGGTTTCATTCTTCATTTTATTTAGTTTGTGTATTGTTTTATTTGAACAGAAATAGAGTTTAATGTTTCTACTGTGAAAAGTACATGCTTCATCCAACAAAGACCTGACACTGGCACAGAGGAGCTTGTTGTTTCTGTTTCTGTCCTGAACTCAAGGCTGATGAGCTGTCTTCAGCACTAGTTATCACAAGTATTTTAGTCTAGATTCCTTCAAACATGGATTTACAAAGGTGTAGAATCAGCTTTATTTTAACAGAAAAGTTTTTTTAGTATGCCTGCTATGAAAAATGTATGGAAGCACTAGTGGGATAGATGATCATGTCTTAGATCAGCTTAAGAGGATCTTGGACAATAGCAGTTAAAAGTTTGTGCAGTGATCATGCATGGGCATGGGCTCCACACACAAGAGGAAGATGCAAAGTTGTTTATTGCGCAGCCAGAATTTCCCTAAATACCAGCACACCCAGGATTTAACATCATATAAACAGGAAAGATGTTCACCACAGTGTCCCCCAATCACCTGGGGTAGTGCACAGATTTTGCCTATTATGGTAACAGGTAAACACTTCCCTATAAGGTCACAAACTACAACCATCCCCTCTCACAGGTCCATCCCTGTCCACAAACTCACAATCCTCTCTCTGCCCATCCCCGGTGACCTGGATACAGTCCCAGGGTCACCCATAGGCCGGGAAAGAGGCTCTCTCTGTGGCCTTCAGGGCCTATCTCTCTATCGCCACATAGTGTACCCCGACAGTTTGCATTCCTGAATGTTCATAATAATCTGTCATTTTAGCTACCTCAGTCTTCCTATGTCTTTCTGGTAATCAGTTCTCTTAACTACTTTACAATAGACTGTCTGTACTTGCAATGTAATCAGAATACACGTGCTTCCTAAGAAACAGAGAAATTGACTTGGGAAGAATTGTTATTTAGCTAAATAACAATGGTTTTAATATAATTGGGTGTGGCTGAGTTAGGGAAAAAAAAGAAAAAAGACATTAGTAAAACTGATTTAATCCTCATAGCTCTGTGATGCTCCAGTTAGATTATTTCTACAACTTAGAATGCTTCATGTTCATGCTGCTGTAAATATCCTTATACCACACAAAAAGTATGCAAAGTAGATCTACATTCAGACGGGTAAAACCCAGCTGGGACTTTGGCACAAGAACTTAAGAAAGACAACCTCTGGTAGAAAAATCTGCCTTCCCTTAGGTTGCTGCATGTCCTGCTGAGTTAAAGATATGAGTTTACATAGTCTATCAAACTTGATCATCCTCCACACACTTAGTTTGCTAAAACTGCTGGTAACAGTTTGTGGTCTTCAAAGATCTCTTATTTGGAGAAGCTTCAGTGAAATCAGATCTGCAGTACAGGAAGAGAGTTCAATACACCATGACTACTTTACAGTCCTCCTTTAAATATATCAAATCCTGTTTTAAATCATAACCTAAGCCTGTTAAAAATATAACACTATGTGTCAGATGAGTATGTTGTAAGGTATTGTAAAGATACTCAATGTATAATGCTTTCAGTTGTCTTCCACTGTGTTGTTTTTGCTTGGAAGCATATGAGTCAGTCTAAATCTGCTTTATGGTATAAATCAATGAAATTATTTTTGTGGCTTCTAATAGTTCAGTTCTCATTATAAAGTGTCTGAATATTTTCTGTAGCTCTAATAAGATATTTGTAAGGAATAGCAAAAGTTTCTTGTAGTTAAAATGGATTCTGGTTACACTGGCTGAATCATTAAATGGTTTCATAAATGGCTAGAGGTAAGTAATTGAAAATTAATTCTACTTGAAGTACATTAATGGGGTATAAGTGCATATGGCATCTCATGGACTCTGGAGTGTGAACTGAAGTCTTGCTCTTCATTCATTTTGACTATGAACTGT
This sequence comes from Ifrita kowaldi, assembly GCA_013398055.1. Lineage (NCBI taxonomy): Eukaryota > Metazoa > Chordata > Aves > Passeriformes > Cinclosomatidae > Ifrita > Ifrita kowaldi. The sequence goes on along the minus strand of VZRS01010058.1, from coordinate 349,808 downwards.
TTACTGATCCAGCTATAAAAATGTACCTGCCTGTTGAAATGGGGAGTCTCCGTGGCTGGATGTGGTTCTGGCTGCAGGACAGCACTCACTTGGATTGTACTGGTTACAGAAAATTCAGTGTAGGTGGCATTTTGATATCTAAGGTAACCAGCATAGATCTTCATCTGTTTTTAGTATACTAGACAATCAGAGAAAGTTTGTGTTGCAAATCCCTATGGCTTTGAAGATCTCTCATCAGAAGTTTTGTCCTAGGTAATACACTTTTAAAATGGGAAGTAGAGCAGCATTTTGTATTTTGTATCAGAATCCATTAATCTGGGAAGTTCATTTTAGCAGATCAGAAGCCTTCCTCATTGCTTTTGAGTATTTTGAGAATGGAAAATTATGGTGGAGATCAAAGGAATAGTCTAATTCATGGTAAAAATGGTAAAACTGTATAATGCTCTTTTCAGTTTATTGGTAGAGGCCACCAGGCTAAAGTGCCATCTTGCACTTATTCCTAAGCAGGGTTGTATTACATTTTATTATTTATCACACTGTTAACAATGACTAGTAAAGATCTAAACTATTGATGAATCTAGAACTGCTGCAGTTCCTTTGCTTTTTTAACAAGAATCTGAAATCAGTTAATCAGCACTGTAATATAAAGAAATCAGCACTCTAATTAGTACTAAAGAAGTGATTTTCGTATAGTTGTCACTTATTATTGTTTGGAGTCATTAATGTCCTTGTGATTTTATAATAATATCCTGTTCTAGGTCATACATAGTACTAAGAGTCTGGTTTGCATGTATAGTTCAGAAGGACTGTCATTTTTGGAAATGCCAGCAGTTACAGCTTTTAAAGAAACTTAATAAAATTGTGTTAAATAATATAATATATTATTAAATAAAAAGTAACCCTTCTTCTATGGATCAAGTATTTGCAGTTTTAGTGTAATGTGAAATGATTTTGAATGTCTGATGCAACAAGGTAACAAAGATTTGTCCTAAGAATTTTGTGAGTCTGCTACAAAAATAGGATTAGTACAAATATTATGTAAACATGTCACCTCCCACAGTATTAATAAATAGGAGAATAAAACATGCTCATTTTTGGCATAATTTAAGTTAGTTTATTACTTGACAGTGGCAAACAGTGAGTGCTTGTTAGACATCATCAATTGGTCACAGATGTGTAAATGTATCAGTTCTCTGCACAGAAGAGAATTATTATCTCATTTCAGTGAGAATAATTTTGGGGTAAAAATAAATATTATGTTTCCCCCTTGCCCCAAATCTTTGTATATTTGCACAAACATTAAAATTAGCATAAATAAATGAGTGCAAAATACAGCTAGATCACTTTTGTGTTTCACAGTGCCTACACGTCATTGGTGTATGCCTGCAAAAAGAGCAGCAGCCGCAAATCAGATGTGTTCATTTCACAGAGAGAGCTTGTGCTCTTCTACCTTTTGGATTATTCATTCATACAAAATGCAGGCAGAATAAGATACTCGTTTATAATTTTTCATCATGGTTTCATCATATGTGTCAGCATAAGATACTGCACTGATGCAGTATCTTTATTATATTATTTATATTATTATCTTCATTATCTTATATTTTAGTATATTTAAAATGTAAGTAAGAATGAGTGAAATGAGAGCTGACATTTTTTCACATATGAACAGAAATTCATCTGTCTCATTGAGAAGGAGAGGTTGTGCTTGAAAGTACTGGGGCCAGTTGAAATTCGTCTCGACAGTTACTGAGCAAAAAAATTTCATTTCCCTTGTTCAGACAGTCTTTCCAAAGGATGAAAGGTGCCTCCTGTGGGAGTGTTTCCATGCATAATTTCATCCACCTGTCCTGTTTGTAACACAGTTAGTTTGTGAGATCCTTGGATGATAATATGGCATGGTTTTCATTTTCATAGCAGTGAGTGATGCCTGGCAAATGAAAAGGCAGTGAAATAGTCTTCAGGAAGAAAATAAAACCCCAGTCGTCAAAACCTTCTAGAGTATGCAGCATACAAGGCCAGCAAGGGGATGTCACTGCATCAAAGGAGTCTGAGTGTAGGCAGCTTTGGAGGGGCAGGACCCACCTCAGCTCAGTTGGGTTGAGTATTCTGTGGAGCTGGAGACAGTCTTACAAATATTCCAAAAAAGCAGGAAGAATGTAAGGGATTCAGTGTGGTGTGAAGGGCTGGTTGGAGAAGGTGCTCTGGGCTGAAGTGAGTGCCTTCTGCCCTCCTTTTTCATACATTTAGAAAGATTTCCTGAAGCACCATCGATTTAGGGTCTGACAGTTAAAGCCTGAAGGACAATTTCATACTTGCTTCTATCCTGCCCTACATTCTTTCTGGATTAGTTCAGTGAAATTTTTACTCTGCTTTCTGGGTCGTTTCTGCCTTTGAATATGGGTAACAAATATTCAGGTCTATTTTAAAGTATTCTTGTTTGGGAAGTAAGGGTGCACATACACCTTTTCTGTAGAGCTTTGCGGGTAGAAGTGCAATCTTGATCTAGTGCTAGTTTATGGTACTGTAATGGTGGGAATTTTTTCTTCATTCTAGAGCTGCAGTAAATTAAAAAGCATAGTATATGTTTTCACCTTCACACCTAGTACATACATTGGCATTGGAATTAGAGACCCTGTAGGTCTTTATTCCTTGTGTAAGAAAAGGTGATATAAAATGTCTCTAAGGAGCGAATAATATTTTTTTCTTTTTATTAGTGCTGTTTTGGTATCCAGACTATCTTACTTTTGTCAAAAAAAGAAAAAAAGAAATTTCTGGTATTCACAAGGAGAACTAAAAGGTGGAAATCATAAAGCAAGCACTAATTTTAAGTTGATTTGTTACTTTGCTTCTTTTGGAGTATTGTATACTCTCAGCTATGGGTATGTGATAGCTTGCATCTACTTGCTTTCTTCTTAATAAATAATCATGCTTGATTACTGCTGGGTTGCACAGCAAACCCTTACTTTGGTCTGATGAAGGGCTGGGAGGTGTCTTCACACCCAGAGTAGTGATTGCATTTGTAGGGTAGCACACCACAGCAAAACTAAGGACGCATCCAGCAGGGTGTCATTAAGCAGGGTGTTCTTGTCCCAGCTGCAAGGTACTGAGTGCGGTGGGCTTGAAGTGTATGGGAAGGGGGAGACTGCAGGACTGCCTTCCCTGTGCAAGCCTGTGGCAGCCATCCTCAGCGCCGTGCCGGAGCGCTCCCAGGCCTGCTGCGCTCTGAGGGGAGGGTGCCGGGGGCGGAGGCCCTGCCGGGCCGGCCGGTGCCGTCCTGGGACAGCACAGCCACCGCGGGAGCCGGGCTCCCACAGGAACGCTGGTTTGGCCTCTGCGGTACAGGGGCCGCAGAGGAGAAGCAGAAGTGGATGATGGTGCTGCAGGAGAGACACGTCTACCTAAGGAAGGAAGGCAGGCCTGCAATTTGTAGAAGCTGATAAGAGGAGGGAGGCTGGTTTGCCGCTGCAGGAGCACCAGTTTACCCATGAGCTGTGCAGACCTCTGAGCTCAGCCGTCACGTCCAGCAGGGAAACATCTCACTGCATGCCGCACAAAATCCCATCGGATAACGCAAGAGGCCTTTTTAGGTGCTGCTGGAGCACCAGTCTGACCAGTAACACACAGTTCACTGAATCCCTAATTCCAGTTGGGAAGTTATCTGCTGTCTCTAGCAGTGAAATCCTGACTGATAAGCGAAGAGGCTCATCTGCTGGTAGCAGAGCCTCCAGTTTATCAGTGTCTGACCAGCTCATAAATCAGACTGGTGTCTGTTTTTATTTTGTTTTATCAAAATTTATTTCTGTCATTGTAACAGTTAATACTTTAATAAGAGAACTTAGCTGGGAACATTAGGAAGTTAGTTAGAGACATTTTGCAGGCGCTTTTTCCCTTGTCAGTGACAAGGTAAGGTAATCCTATACACAGGCTGCTATTGTGAGATGAGAAACTGGCCTCCTTCACTGCCAGAGACCAGATGCACCTCTCTCTATCCTAATCTGTAAACGACTTAAAGGAGCCTTATCTCGGGGCTCTTCTGCTTCATTTCATGCTTGATTTACTTTAATTTGTCTGATAGGGCACAAGGATTTGGAGACGGCCCATCTTTCTGCAGAAAATGTTCAGATTTTTTTTTTCCTTGGCGTTGTTGTGTTGGGGGTTTTGACTTTTTTTATGTGGAGGAAATCTTGCTCCAGTGCAGCAAGCTGCTTGAGTGTGTTTAGATTTAAGCTACCCCAGCAGAAAAGAGTTTGTGAAGTGGTATGATTGTGTGATGGGCCACATTTACATTGAAATCACATTATACGATATATCTGGACTCCTGAAGGGAGCAGTGCAGTGGAGCGCTTGTGCCCACAAGATACTTTGAAAGGGCTATATATAGTGGCAACAATTGATACGAGATTTTACAGGAGACTTTATAAATATGTAAATGGGTGTTATCTGATTGGGTTCTTTGGCTACACATCTGTACCTCAAAGGAAGTGGAGCTGTGAGAACTACCAGGAAAACAGTAGTTTGCATTCTAAGTAAGGCTGAGAAATAGAAATGTCTCACAGGTTGACAGCGGGTCAGGGTGGAGGTGCTTTGCATACTTTGGAGGTAAGCCTCTTTGATGTGAAAGCGATCTCTTACTTCCACCAGAAAGGTAGAATTACCATGAACAATTTTCATTTGTTTTATAACATGGCTCAGATCAGGAGCCATTGACCTTTAGCATTCCTTGTTATTTCTTTAAATTGCTTATGTGATATGGCACTGGGGGAAATTGCCTTTACGTTTTTTGCATTTTAAAAAATGTACTTTCAGTGACCCATGGGAGAGAAAATAAAGTCTTTGGTACATTGATCCCTTGATTAGTTATTTCCTAAATGAAAATGGAAATACTGTTAAAGCAGTAATAATGCTATGTCTTAATAGTTGAGAAGTCAATAAATGGCTCCCATGTGCTTCATTAAAGTTCTTAATGAAGCCATTTTTGATAGCTGAACTTTACATTATCTCTGCTTTAGTCAGATACTTTTTAGGAAGAAGGAGGCAGTAATTTGATGGAAAATGGTTTTCTTATTCACTCTAGTAACTATATTGCTAAAATTCTGTGTATCATAATACCTGTTTTATGGAGCCATACAAAACTCATCAATTGTAAATATGGTTATTTATAGCCATACTTAGAGAATTATTTTTTTCTGGCAGTTGTATTTTATTTTATTTTATTTTATTCTATTTTATTTTATTCTATTTTATGTATTTATGTTATGGCATAGTCATACATTAGTGAAATGTAGCATTTTTTCATCAGTGTTTCAATATTGCTATTTGCAGGATGTTCTAAGTATTTCTGTGTAGCCTCACTGCAGTGGCAGCCTCTTCTTTCCTTAACACACTTACTGTAGCAATTCTCGGCCATTTAATTCCTCCGTTCTCCTCCTTGCACTGAATTACCAGTCCTGACAGAGCCCTTCATATTTTGACAGGAAGGATTTAGTCTCTGAGATGAACACACCATTCAGCAATGAGCTGAAAAAGGGTGTGAAAGGCCTGTGGGCTCCTCTTTTGCCTTTCATGAACTCTTCTACAGCTGGTAGAGTGGATTCCATGTATGATCCCTTACACAATAAATATGAGGAAAGAAATCTGGGCTGGATCTTGCATGTCTTCCTAATGGGGTCTTCACCATGGGGAAAGTTGTTTCCCTGGATTATTCGGGCAATATTATATTTATTGTGTTGTCATATCTAAGTATAGTACATATTATACATGTAAGAAATTATAAAAACGTTACAGCTATGTATTTTTTATTATACAAAGGGAACAAAATTATTTTCTCCAATTTTTAAAATAGTTGATGTGAAAACCAGGTGAATTTTCAGGCATAAAAACATAATATAAAAAACAAGAATACTAAGTTATTTCCTCTGTGACACTGGCCAGCTCCCTGATGCCTAAAATTTGACCTTGATTTTCCCGTTCCCTATTCTGGGAATGTATGACCTGGTTTTCCCTGCTAAAGGACTCCAGTGGTGGATTAGAAATACACTGGAAGTGAAGTTCTAAAGTCAAGCCCAACCCGAGCTTCATAAAACTGAAAGACTTTCGGTTAGGTTTGATATATTGTTTTAATTAGCCATGAAAGAAGGCTAATATTGCCTTCATATGTCAATAAGGTCTGATGCTTAATTTACTTTTATGTTTCCAATATTTTGAAATCTTCTGGTAGAAAACATAGTTAATACATACATTATTATTGGAACAGTAAATACAGGGTGTGATCCAGCATATGTGCATTTCAGTTGACTCTTAGATAAGTATCAAAATGTCCTAATGAAGGCAGTGTATTGAAACACACATGTATAAAGTTCTATTTTAGCAATTTAATTTTAGTTGGTACAGGCTTTTCCCTAACATTTACTAAAGCTTAACATGTTTACAGTACTATAAAAGAGAATTCTTTCCATTTCAATTTATAGAGACTTATTTTTGATCCAACTAATAATAATTGAGAAATAAATGTATAGAAATAATAAACAGAAATAAGAAAAGGGTAAAAAAGAAGCTCAGAAAAACATGAATCTAGATGATGAAATTAACAGTTAAAAAATCAATTCCACAGAGAACAGGCTTTTTTTTCCTCCTTTTTTCTTTTTATCTCCTTCACAAAGTAGACTATGATGGAAATTTAAAATAATGTAATATAAATCAAAATGGTCATTAAACTGGTTTTGAATTTTTTTATCAATAATTCTGTATGGTGCTTCCAATATAATCTCAAGGCCTGAACACAGTGTGGAAGAGAAGTCTGAAGAAGCTGAATATACATAGTGGGTCCTAAGGTAGGTACTCCACATAGAGCTGTTGTGCAAAACCATCCTTCTCCATTTAGGAGAAGGAATTACTGACACCATTTTAGAGAGCAGGAGATGGATGACTCCCAAAGGTAAATGGCCTATTGATGCTCCATGTCTTGGAGGTTACACAACAGAAAAGGGGATACTGTTTCTCCAAGGGTTTTTGAGGATATTCTTCATGAACAATTTAAAATGCCGGTTTTACAGTGCTATATAGAATGTACTTTTTTCTTCTGAGCAATGGTTCAGACTCGTATGCATTCTTAGTTAATGTCAGTAGGAAGACCTCTGATCAGTTGGCTCAGTTCAGTTTTATTAACTGGTAAGTATTTGTAGTAAGTATGTTGAAAATATCACCAAGAAAGAACGGTAGACCTGGCTAACATGAAAACTCTTTAAAAACCACAGAAATGGTGAATTAAATTTTTCATCAGATGGAACTAACTTCCCATATAAAATATTTTCCAAGGCTTTTTCTTTGAATCTCTGCCGCTAGTGATATTTATGGTTTCACTAAAATGTTCAGGTAGAGAAATACCTGCCCTCATAAATCATTTGCAGATAATACTGGTTCAGACGGTCTCTGTCCAAATTGATAATGGATATCTGATTCAAAAGAAATGTCTTGTTTCTCAAAAGTTCTGTGGAGCATGCTGGAAGACGGTAAAGCAAAAAAAGAAAAATAATAATAAAAAAATCAAAAACCCAGACAGCAAAAAAGAAGAAACAAAAAACCCAGACAACCAAAGAAACCTTATTTTTAATTTCAACTTCATTACTATCTGTTACACTAGTGTGCAGATGTTGGCAACAGAGCAAACTACATTAGGATTGTTTGATTTGTGGTTTTATAATTCAGACCACTTTCAGAAAGTTGAACTCATGTCTTTTGTTTATATTGGCAGATTTTTGCCAAATTGAGAAATAAAAATGTGCTATAAATAATATAATAAAAATAATAGTATAATTAAAAAAGCCCGAAAAGTCACCCAATTTGGAACAGTGTGGACTCCTCCCACTGAACTGTTTTCCTGTTAAAAATTGAAAATGCAGCTATTTTCTTTTTTATTTTTTAAATTTTTTTTAATTTAACCTACTGAACTATTTGGAGTTTGGGGAGGGGATTTTTTGGGTTTGTTTTTGTCTGATGTGTTTACTCTTGCTGATGTCTCTTTCTCTTGCTTTTGTACTTGTACTCTTACCCTGTGACTTGTTGGATGTAGGATCAGAGATGGAATAAATTCAAATGGTTAATTATCCAAAAATAGATTGAGTGTTGAGGAATCTTTACCTTACCTTATTTGTATCCCTGTTTTGGAAGAAGTTTGGGCAAAGTTTGAGCTTTGTAGATTTTGTTTTATTGCCTTATTTGCCAATGATTTGGTTTGCAATGTGGCACCCGTAACTTCCGAAGAAGCAGTTGGGCAGGGCCGTGCCAAGGGGATGAGTAGCATCTCAATCCAGGGACTGAGGGAAGAAGAAGGGTGCTGGGAAGGATGAGGGGAAGCATTGCTTGAACTGCACGTTGTGCCTCTGTAGCACAGGTTGGCCCCTACAGACAACAGTTATGCCGTAAATTCTTAGGGCAGCCAAGGACAAGTCCAGAATGTGGTCTGATAGCTTTGAAGTCTTGATATTTTTTGAATTCATTATGGAGTCCATATGTTAAAATAAGTTTAACTTCTGTTGTGATTTAGATACAATGCTTACATATTTTGGTTATTTTGTCCTCCAGAGTCCCAAATCTCTATAGTTTTACACATCTCTCATGCATAACGAATTGAAAGTATGTGTGTTGATTTGCCGGAAACAAGTCACGCGCTAAAATAATGCAGATTCCTTTGTGTTCCTATAACAACAAAACTGGTATGAGCAGAGATGAAAAAGTAGGTGGAGCTGGCCTTGAAAGAGGTGCTCTAAATCCGAACAAGCTGTATGAAATAGCATTGTCACGAAGGAAAATTGAAAAATACAACAAAAGCAACTTCAGGCTTCAGCAGTGTTTCTGTTACAGGTAAATGTTGCTGTGCAGTCAAAAGCTTTTAGGTACCATGGATCTTCTTATTAAGATACTTTGGGACATTTTCAAAAATATTCGTGTCTCATAGATATCTCTGTCCCAAAACATCCTTGTCACAGAGAGATTTTTAGAACTTTACATTGGTTGGTATTTAAGGATTGACTCACAGATATCGGCCCTTTCTTTCACAGAAAGAACTATGGCAAAGCAAAATTTAAGATGATGTAAATCAGCATAACACCTTCCATCTGCCTTGTCTTTGATCTAGATATAACTCTGATTTGTACCAGTTGATGATTTAATTCTGTACTGACAAAAATGTTGCTTAAGAATGAGCTTCTTGAACTGCACATCAGTGGTATAGGGACAAACAGAACATGACACCATTCAAAGAGAACAATTCTATCATTCAGTCTTGAATATTAAAAAGCAATAACAAGATAAATAGCCTTGTATGTTTCCTAGCAGCATTTTATTCCATTTTATGTCTGACTGAACTTCACCTCATTGGATTTTTGATTTTTATGGGTGAAAATGAGAAGGCCAATTGTGTCCCTGGTGAAACTGCAGCATCTTGAGGGAGTTAAAAAGCTACGTTTTTTCCCCCCGTAGTTGTGGTATTTTACAATTTAAGCATAATCCGCTAATATAATCGACACTTATGAGATTATCTGCCCAGCACAGGAAAAGTTACTTTTTCTCAGGGATTAAATTCATAATTGTTTCAATGATGGCTAAGGGCTCTCACCATTTGTTTAGGTGAATGAATAACAATTGGAATTTGATTTATGAAATAATATCTCCTTCCCTGCATGAAAGATGAAAAAATAATTTCTTTGATGACAGTATTGGCAAGCTCTTTCCATTTAAGGTGTCTTCCAGGTTTTTAGGTGTCATTTATCACCTCAGTGTTTGGTTTTTTTTTCATAATAGAAATAGTTACCAAGTAATATTAGAAACTTTCTGAAATTATAGGGTGCTATCTTCTTCAGCTATCTTTGCAATTATGATACGGAAATATTGCATCAGCAACTTTCTAAACATAGTATGCAGTGGTGACACGAGTTAATTGAACAGTTAGGAGATAATGCAGTATCATTGACACGATTTACTATGTAATTACCATTGTTTCCAGTGGAGTTATCATGTCGCTACCACCTAATATCATATGTTATTTTGTGATAACTGTGAAATTTACTTATCATCCTGTTTTGAGAGACTCTGTTGGTCTTAGACCAACCCCTCTCCACCAAAGTTAAATATAAGAGCTGTGTAATAGAATGACCTGCCCACCAGCTTTGCAGTGTGACAATTAAATCATAGGTCTTACAGTGAAGCTTTGAAAGAATACATTGCTAAATTCATTCAGAATCCTGAATAGCTTAACTACCAAATATTCTTTCTTGCTGCAAGCATCTGTCAGTTTGAATGAGTCTGGCAGTGCTTCTACAACTTAAGAAGAAATGTTATGTAATTCAGCAAAACATTTGAAATTTCTTACTTTCAACATTAATATTTTTAATTTTTTTGTGCAGTGGGTAATGCAAATGTTTATGTTTTAATAGCTTACTATATACACCTTACTAGTTTTTTTCTTAAATTTCATAATTTAGTCATGATCTGAGATTTTGCATTCATTACCAGGCAGTGATCTGGTTGAAATTTCATCTCTGTGATTTTTGGAAGTTTTCAAAACAATGGGAAAATCAGGAAAAACTTGAAGAACCATGGCTGTCCTTGTTAATTTAAGTAGAAAGTAATAAGAAATAAGAAAATAGAAGTAAGCATTCTGTTTTATTTTAATTTGGTTTTTTTATATGTTTTTTTGGTGACAGTCTGTCTCCAGATGAAAACTTTGATAAATAGTTCAAAATCTATAGTTTTTCTTCTCACAGTTCTTCACATTGCAACTGAAACTTCAGGTAACAATTCATTCAGGTTCTGTTTTCTGCTCCAGTATTTTGATAAGTATTTACATAAACTTACATGCTGTGTTTGTGCATCTAAAAGCTATCTTGAAGCAGTCAGTTTTCTTATAATTAGGCTTGTCTCAAGGTTTTTGTTATTTTTTATTAGAACTAAATGTGGTACATTTCAATGTAAATTATTAACTTTTCATTTTATTTTCCTTTTAGAGTTCTTCTTGTTCGCATAATGTGTCTTTTTCCTCATTGACTCAGCAAATGCACTAATGTTAACAGTCAAAACAAACCATTTCAGCTGTTAAACACATTGTATGTAGGAGTAGCAGAGTAACCTGAGGGCTCTGGTAAATTCATCTGTCATTTCTGGAAACAAGGTTTTTACTTGTTTTCGTGAAATAAATTAAATTGACTGCTTATGTCTGAATCTAACTTTTGTACTACAGGACATATAAAGTATGTGAGTACTAATGAGGGGGGTTCATGAGAATATTGTAGCCTGTTATCTTCTCTGTTATCTTTTGATGTGGTAACTTAGTCTCATGTACATTTAATTCTACTTTAATTCTAGACATTTAGTTCTACTAAACAGACATTGGTCATACTAATTACCACCAGACTTTGACTACAAATATTTTCTCCCTTATTCAACATAAAATAAAAGGGTAAAGCTTTTTTTTTTATATATTGATTTGGAAGTGTTGTGGTATTTTGTCTATGTCTGTAAATAGTACTGGAAGTTCCCTCTACTGAGTGCTCTGTAGTACACTGCCCTGGTGCTCATACACAATTGTCTGCTTGAGCATAGGTTTGCCAAATGAACAGTAAATCAACTGAGCTGTTGTGTAAGAGGTTAATATTAAAAAAAAAAAACCAAACAAACGAAACAGAACCAAACAAAACCCCACAAAACAGAACAAACAAAAAAACCAAACGAAACCAAACCAAAACCAGGGAGCAAGAATACACGGGCAAAGAGTACTAAACATCAGGAGAGAGTCGGTGGCACTTTGTAGCTAATAAGGGAAAAATATTTTAGCAGTTCTGCACTACCATGCTAACCTTTACTTTCCGTGTATATTAGGTAAGAAAAAGCTTTGAGGAGACTGTAGTGCTTTTCTTCCAAAGTGCAGGATTTTCTCTCCACATCAGTTTTAGATGGTATCTGTGATCAAAGGGACATACACTGTTCATATGCTTCCTCTGTACTTCAGAACGAGGGGTGACCTGGAGGGTGTATAAGTGCCCTTGTGTGGTTGCCTGGAAACTTTGGCCCACACAAGTGTCAACTTTCTTTCATGGTTATAAAGGAAGACTGAGCCTCACAGAGAGCTTTAGTCTTGGAGAAAAAAGGTCCTTGTGTGTTTTAAAACAAGTGTCTCACCAGGAGATAATGGTAGAGCAGTGGGTTATAAATGATGTATTTTGTTCACTTCGCCTTGATAATGGCACAAGGGAAAAAAAGTTCATCGCTCTCTTATCAAAATACTGTGACATTTCTCCTTCAACTGTAAAATTTCCTATCACATTCCTCTGCTGCAACAGCAACTAAATTTACTCAATTGTAGAGACTACATAACCTCTCATCAAAAGGTGTCTTTTTTATTTCTTCTTTTCTCCATGCTTATACTTCAGGAGAAGCACTAAGGTTGCTGAAATCACTTTTAACAGTGAAGCAGATTTGCTTTTAAGGAGCTTGTACATTAGCTACTGACTACTATACAATACTGTGCAGGCTCTTTTTCTATCTTAGCCAAAGACAGCACGACATTTTCTCGTCATGTCTTTTTACACTGATCACATTTGTTCTTGAAAATGTGTTTTAAATGCAGCAACTTAAAAATGAAGGTGACTAATTGCTGAAGACCAAAAGCACTGCAAAACAGTTGCACTTCTCTTGTGTGATAACTTACTTCCAGTTAGTACAGATTGCTGTTTGAGACAAGAGATGGCATTTTTTGTTTCTCCAAACAAATATCTTTATGTGGCACTTCCAGTTTACAGAAGTGCAGGTCTGTGTGTTCTACTCCACTGAAGTTTTGGTTTGCCCTATGCCCGAGGTATGTCTCTGAAACTGCACATCTCTGTGCTTTGTCAGGGTGCTGTTCCATTCCCTCTGCTGGGAATGACTGCTCAAACGCAGCTGTGCTGTTCGGGGGCTGCTTCCTAAATGCCTGTTCAAAGCCAGCTGAAGTAAATGGGAAGTGACATCAGTGGGTTTTGGATAAGTTATGCCTTTTTCTAATACAGAGGAGCAGTATGGTACTACATGTAGTGGACTGTATTTCATCTGCAGAAGTTGGTGTACAATCACTTACAAAACTATGGAAAACTATTATCACAGGGGACTGTTCTATTTCCATGACTGTAATGGCAGACATCATAAAATAAAGTGTGTAAATCCAAAATGTATTTCCATTTACATTTTGACAGGTGTTAATAATGATACTAAAAAATCAATAGTGAAATGTGCAGCTTTGTGAACCAGATTCCTATAGTGAAAGTTTAACCATGCAGCTTTCACTCAATATTTTGCCCACATCAATTTTTAACATGGATATATCAAAGAACATTACAGAACTGCAGCATATTGGTATAAGTAACTGAAATGTTAACAAAAGTAAATACTATTGCTAAAATGCAGAAATAAATCTCAAAATGGAAACACATCTAAGAGAAAATAAAGTTCAGTGTGCCTGTGGATGGGTAGCCTCGAGTCAAGACTGCAGGCACGAAGATCTTTTGTTTCTTTGAACAGAGCAAATATTGAAGAACAGCTATAATGTTAATATAATGACTGACTCCTTTCAATGGATCCTGCTCAGAGTTACAATGTCGTCAGAATTAATCTCCAGAGACATCTAGAGGATATGTGACATTCCTTGCAGGACTTAGGGCTGACTCCTTCAACAACAGACTTTTAATAATTAGTAAAAAGCCCACACATTAGTAATGTGCAACTACCCCAAAACCAAATGATGATGGGGATAAAATCCTATGTATGTGTAACTGTGTTCTGTGCCTGGCATGCAAATGTTCTGTTTCAACCAATTATGACTTCTCTTATATTTCAGAGAAGAGTTTGCTGCTGACTGGATCATTGTTTGGAAGAAATAAAATTTGGAGTAATACAGGGATATGAATGTTTTATGATACAGGTGATGACGGTGTGAAACTGGGGATAAGTTAAAGTTCATTTGATGTTGCATACTTCTCTTTCATACTCACGTAGTAATCTGTTGGAAGATACATTGTCTTTAATCATAGTCTTTTGAAACACAAGCTCATGGATGGACTGTTTCCGACATGCATGACATTATTTCCATATTTTTCAAGAGGAGACACAACCATCTGTTGCTATTTAGAAACCGTGAAGGATATTTTTATAAAAACTGCACTTCTATTAACATTGCGATTCAAGAAAAGTTCTCGGTTCAAAATTTGATGTTGAAACAGTGAGATAACATAGTAATTGAGTTTTTATTTGCATTGGAATGGTCAGTGAAAACAGCCAGTGTACCCAAGAAATCCTCCATCCCTTTGCACAAACAGTCTTTGTTTCAAAGGACAAGGGCCAGTGGAGCAGTGTGTTCTCATATTTATCAATAAATGTATGGTTTATATAGTAATCTATAAATGTATGCTGAGATCAGCTGGGAATTTTGTACACATGGCATTATGCTAAGTTAAAGAAAGGTAACTGATGAAGACAAGAGGCTGGCCCTAACTGCTCTGATTTACTGACAGTGCTACAGTACAACACAAAAATCTACAAGTCATTTTTGCCTTGAAAATAATTTTTAAAAGTCTTGAAATTAATTTAAACTTACTGCAAGTCAGGCAAAGTAACTTAGATACTACAGTTTCGAAATTTGATTGCCGTTTCCAGCCTAGGGAGTGTGAGGTGCTGGGGAATGAGGCAAGAATCCAAAATAATCACATTCTGTATGAGTAAAAATGTGAGTCTGAAATGCAAAAGCATTCATTGTGCTTTCTGAAGGCATGTTGTAACCAGCAAAATGGGAAAACTGTAGCATGGAATTTCAGAGACCGAGGTAGGTAGGTGTTGCAGCCTCATACTCTCACCGTGGTATATTTCCTGATTAAAAAGCAGTATCTTGAGTATCTTTGGTTCCTGTTACCAGAATTAAAACAGGGACTAAATCTAAGTAACTGTCACACTTGTGACAGCTCAGTGGCATTAAACGTGGTTTGAGGCTTTGGCAGACAACCCCAAATTTGTAGTACAATAGACAGGATATCAGAGTAACAGCGGCTTAGCATACCTGTGCATAGCTCAATGAGAAGAGAAAAGCAGATGTCACCAAGAGGTGAGAGGTACGTTTGCACCTTTGCATGAACAGGTAGGCCTACACAGAGTAGATGTAGCTGATCAGTATTTTGCTTGATTGTGTTTGGTGATGTTACTTGTTCCATGTGGTTGAGATACAAAAGAAAAAAGAGTAATCAGTGGGACAGTCTGACCTGGATCTGGTCAGTCTACCACGTATTCTTACCAGGATAGCTGGGAACAATATCCATTTGGAAATGTGAGCTGTAGGAATCCTTGTACTAATCTTTTGAAGACTGTAGCGACTCCTCATTTGTTTGGGGGTCCATCACGAAATGGCAACTTAAAAGTAGACTTTACTTTACTGTTTGTCTCAAGAATATGAAAAATATGAACTCTTTATAAAAAAACATTTCTTGCTTTTCATACGAAGGTTTTTAATAGTTTCTTTTTTGTTTTACAAAAATCATTTGGTTTAGCGCTTAAATTATTTGTTTTCAGTAGTCTATAAAAAGTGTACAATGACTACAGACTATACAAAGGCCACTTTTATGATGAAGAGATGAAAGGAAGGAAGATGACAAATCTTGCAAGGGAAAAAAATTTTTTGAGAGCACTATAAAATTAATGAGTGAATATTAACAAATATAGAAAATTAAGAAATACATATTACTTAGAATGTTGTCTAGAATCTTAAGATTTTAGTCAAATATTGATAAACGGGTACACAAAGTTTTATTCTACAGATGCATCCAGTTTAAATGCTTAGACATGAATGACGCCAGACAGTCAAAATGTGGTCTGGTGCTGTATATACATAACATTCTCTAAATTACAATTTATTAGGAGTGTTACTGACAAGCAAGATGGGTATTGCCAGAATTGAAGGACATCTGGAAGGCTGGATAAAGTGCATATGAATGAAAAAGTTGGAAGGAATTGCAAACATCTTTAAGACAGAAGTCATGCAAAGATAAATAGAAAGGATGACTGTAAAAGGGAAAGTGAACTTAAGAAAAACATAAAATAATCCACCTAGAGAACTTTGAAAGCATATGTTGAGAAGTTAAACATGCATTTTTTATTTGATTTTGAGATGAGCCAGTCATGATGTTTGTTGCTACTTGAGCTGGATACAGTTTTATTAGAATTTTTTGATCTATTTGTTGTCAAGTGGTCATGATTGCTGAATTCCATTTTACCTACATATTACAGCATGAAATTATAATACATTGGATGAAAGGAACAAAAATAAGATCAAAAAAGAATTTCTATTGGATTTCCATGCAGTATGCAGTATATTGATGTACTGAATGCAGAGTCCACAGTACTGTTTTGGTAATTACAATAACGCTTAATTTTAGGGTTTTCTGTTATTGCAGAAACCAAGGGAAAGGTCTGAGGAAGTGAGACTTAAGATGAATGAGAGGGAAGAAGAAAACCAAAAGATCCTTGTGAAAAAGGATTGATGCTCTGTGTAGTGGGAATGAACTTTTTGGTTTATTGTGTAAAGCAAAGTTTTGTCCTTGTAACACTAAGGAGGTTTGATAACCAGAGGTGTGTTAGGTTGATAGAACACAAAACATTAGACAAGGTAAAAAGATAAGGAATCAGTGAAGGGAATGGAGACACACAGAGTTTTTACTCCTGCATTGCCTGTGTGCACACACTTTTGTCCATGCACCCACACGCTCCCAGGAAAGGGGAGATAAAAGGTTACTGGGACCCCCAATAACTTGCTCCTTTTTTTTTCCTCCTACACTTTTATTCATATGTAATTCAAAGTATGAAGCGGGGGCAGGGGTAAATAGCACATATAACCCTTCTCCTCTCCCCACTTCTGGCCCATCTTCTCCCAATTGTCTTTCAAGTAGATAAGCTAATTTACAACATAATTATTTTCTCTAATTAATATGTGCAGCACAGGAGAATGGAAATCACTTAGTATGGAAAAATTATGGTTTAGGGTTCAGATATGTGTGAACATGCTATTGTGGGTTAACAAGTTCCATACATTTAACTTCTGTCCATTAGTGTGCTTTAGATTGTGAATTCAGAGGGATTTGACTGAATCCTTTGACCAGCGTTCATTTAGTCAGCCTTTGTATTCCCTTCTACAAGTTATAAGCCTCAAGCCCAGCACACATCTGCATTTAGTGCCTTTAGCAAGGAGATTTAAAGCCTCAAAAATATCATTATGTACAAGAGGCATGCAGGGTGGGTGAGATAAAATAATTGGTAGCAACATTTCTCCATTGGTAAGCAAAGGCCAACAGAGCAGTTTAAACCCCAGAGCCCTTGGGCAGAACCCTAGAAAATGTTCTGTTATTAGCAGTGCCTTTTGGTAGGTGAATAAATGAACTCCTGTATGGTCTTGGTGTAACTGCTGTGAGAGTAAACATCTGTGGGAGGAGAGAAAGCAATCACATAAAACCCATGATGACTGGAATTCGTTGTCATTTCTTCTTTTAAAATATTTCCACACATTGAATGCTACTTTCTTGCATGGTAGATTGGATCACAGGAAATACATTATTGATTATGTTATTGTAGATCGTTTGCAGGTGAGAGATATTTTTTATTATTACTTGTACAGAGACCAACAGTCATGAGATAAAAGCCCAAATGGGAATTTCACTTGAAGGAGCACATCAGATACTCTTCTATTGGGGAATGCCAGTAGTGCAGCAGAAATGCCAAAAGGAGAGATATTAGGTAGAAAATTCACAGCAGCTGCAGCCTACATTTCTGGAACTGGACAACGTGAATCAGGTAATCATTTGTCTATATGTCTATGCACAATGTCAGCATTGTGGGGTTGAATGCAGGTGATGTGGCCTTCTTATGGATGGGAATTCATCTTTTTCCCTTCTGTTTCACAGACCTGGTGCAAGAGAAGAGGCATGCCTTCAGAAGCAGGTGCTGGATGCTTTCAGGTATGTGATGTCAAATGCCTGAATCACCAGGCAATAGCTGTGACAGGGGCACTTCAAATGTTTGTGCTGTCTCTAGAATTCCCATCACCTTTAACAATGCACTTCATTATAAATAGACATTTTTAAAAAATTGTCTCTTCTACTCCTGCAAACGTTTTGTGATTCTCTTCTGTAAAAACAAAACAAAACAAAACAAAAAGAGTGGAACAAGGGGACAAGGACAGCTATGGGGAATTACCCTCATCTTATACATGCTTTCATATCATTAAAAGGAGTATGATACAGCAGCTGGAAGATTATGACTTCTCTTAGCTTCAAGCAGATAGTGCCAGAAAAGTGAACAGGAACATGATATACTGAGTCTAATTTATCATACTGTTTTTCTGCCTATGAAGCCTGAAACAGTGAAGTGTTTTGGTTGAAATACTGATCAAATTCACTGTTTTGTAGAGGGTGGCTTTCAGGTTTTGTGGAATGGAGTAAGAATGAAAGAGCTGTTAAGCTGTCAGTAGCTGTTAAGCTGTTGGCATCCTGAACTCCTGGAGAAAATGAAAACAAACCAACCACTTTTTCTGCACAAAAAACACAAGCACTTTCTTCCAGAAAATTTTATTTAAAAAGCTACAATAGTATCCTAATTTGGACAAATATTTTGTAGTTATGAAGTAATTTCAGTGATATGAAAATCAAAATGTAGTTTCGAAAATTTTATTTTTGTAAGGTTGAAATGTTCTAGTGTAGTGAATTTTTATGTGTGTATGAAATTGCCGTTCATTTCCTCTATGGTTTTTTTTTCCAGAGTCCACAATTTATCACCCTAACATATTCCGGAGAAAATCACTGCAGAGTTGCACATTTGTCATGGCTTTCTTTTTTTTAAAAGAAAAACAGTAACTGTAAAAACTTGCTTTTGCATATTCAAAAATGCCTTTGAAAATGTTTGTGCAAAAAAGGAAGTAACTGCAGAGAGTAATTTCAGACACTTCACTTTTCAGTGGAAATGCATAAACTGCTGAGAGGGGGGTGAACTGATGATGGGGTGAATATTCGTTAGAAACAGTAAAAAATTACACCAAACCATCATGTTGAACATGCAGGGCCTAGCTGAAACCTGCTGAGGTCAATTAAAATCTTGATACTAATTTTCATAGGTTTCGGATTAACTTCATCTTTATTTTGTGGAATTATATTATGATGGATTTCTTTTATCCTCAGGCTTACATGCTTCTGTCTTCACACTTATTGTTAAGTCTTCTAATAACGCTGGTTTTAATTTGGTGTTCAAGTTCTATTCCTGCCTGTGAGAAATATAATGCAAATAAAAGCCAGGAAATGGTTACCTGAAGATGGTGTTCTAAAGAAGAAATGGTTGCCTGAAGAAATGTTCTAAATTGCCAGGTTTTGTCTGATGGAAATGTTTTGTAGTTTGATTCCAAACTACTTAAATAAACATCCCTTATTAAACAAAGAGTCGGTGTGATAGTCTGTAATCATTTTCTTGAATTACCCATCCTTGTTGATCTTTTATCTGTTGTTCTGTCCACTGTAGCTGATAAATCTCGAAAAATTCTGGATATGCACTTCTGAGTGCCAGACTCTTTCAGGCTTTGTCTCTAAGAAAATGCTAATTAGTCTTCTCTATGGCACATCATTACACTGCGTTAGTTTATCCTTGTCACGCATTGGTATAGTTTTAATATTACATAAAATGTGACTAGATTCCAGCATTGGTGCAGCTGTATCTGTAAAACTACATGGTCCCAAAAGCTTGTGAAACTCATTTTTCGTATTTCTCCTTGAATCCACGGTGTAATGAAATGTATCAGTCTGAGGATAAATTATGGGTATGGATTTTTTCATAATATATCTGGCAAGATAGCTCTGAATCAAATGAATAAATCAAGACTGTTTTTAGCCCTCCAATTCCATGTGCTTAGATGTCTGTGGCTGATGAAGAGCAGTGTGCCAGGAATCAGGATTCTCACTGTGCCATCTCCCAGTCAATGCAGTCTGTATCCCTTGAACACTAAAATGAAAATCACAATGAACCAATCATTTTCTTTCAAGCTCTGCCTATAAAGGTTGGTATTAAAGGGGCAGGAAAATGTGTGCCAAAAGTACACCATAGTACAGTACTGTTAAACTTGGAGTGAAAAGAGATATGTGAACAAAGCTCTGGGCAAAAGGGAAACCTTTATGTTAGCCTCTCCAGTTAGAATTCTTCCCACAAAGTCAGGAATGTGGACTGGCCAGCTGCCCTGGGGGCTAATTTAGACGGTTTGGAAGACCTAATTCAAAATGTGTGAAGTAATGTCACTGAGAATTGCTTGCTACTAGCATTGAAATATTGTTCTATACAATAATCGTCTGTTTAGTCAGATTACAAAAGAAAACATTGGCTGCCTGTGTACCTATGTCCAGAGGAGTTTTTGTAACCCATTCTCATGTGCATCTTTTCCGTCATTGAGATTGTCATGTTATTTTGTAACCATGGAGAAGCAGGGAGGGATGCCTGTTGGTCGAATTTAGATTTCTCCGGCTGAGTGCAAACCAATTTTTGAGAAAAATGAGAAAACATTTCTTAATGTAAATTGTACTGTCACTCCCTTATATCATCAGTGCAAAATGGATTTCTTTCCAGATCATCTGAACTGTATAATTAGCATATTGTTAAAGCATAGGTTTGGATGTGCAATATTGTATAGATTTTCAGTGACTAAAGATAAATGCAATTGCATCAAAGGAAATAATAATTGGTCAAATCATAAAAGTTATTTTTTTTTTAATTGAGGCATCTTCTAACAACTTTACCATCATTTTCTCTTAAAATTATTCTTTGCAATTTTTTTTTTAATCTACCTGTGTTTTAAGTAGGAATGATTGAAGGGAAATGTAAATAACCATTGCTTCTAAAATGGTATAGCCCTCTAAATGGGATGAGCCATTTTTAGAAGAGGATAGGATTTCAAGTCTATCATCAGTTCCAGAAATATTGTGTGTGATTTTGGTGCTGTGCTCCCTATTGACGTAATAAAAAATCTCTTTACCATCATTGTTCTGTATTTCTCATATTTTCCTACTGTTTTGGTTTACAAAGGTAGGGATTAGTTTGATGTAAATTGTCTGGCAATCACAGTTTACTTTTCATGGCTATTTTCTGATGATTTGTATGCTTTAGACTTCAGAATTATCCATATGCTATATTGCCCAGTAACATTTAAAAAATACAATATGGTTGCTGAGTTTAATTCATTTATCTTGCCTGGGTATTTGGAGCATGTGTAAAATGTAACTTCTCCATCATGTCATAAAAAGTTATTGCACTCCTAGGATCATGAATTCAAGAAACATGACATAATAGACTGGCAAATATAGCCTTGTGTCTTCCGATGATGATCCAAATCCACCCACTTATCTTGATCTGCCTATATTGTTAACAACATGGGTTGTCATACAACAAATTTTTCATTTTAACTGTTTTTTATGTACAGTATAGTGTAGAATTTACTTTTTATTGCCTTTTGGAGGGAAGTATCATACCTCTCAGTGAAATAATGGTTTTGTCAGACACTGGTATCTTTATTGTGTAGTGCTTTTAAATTCTACACTATTTATACCAAGCTCTCGTGGTGTAGGACAGGTGAGATGTGATGCCTCTGTTTCTCCGTGAGAATACTTAGAGGTTTCTGGATACTGAAGTGTACTGTTGAAATGGTAGTTGCGAGGTCTGTGTTGTACCTTTCAAACAGAATTATTTTGTTCTTCTAAGTACTCTATCAATGTGCAAAATCAAAACAGCCACTGGAAAGGACTGACAAACCTAAAGCTTCTGCTAGCAGTCTTCACATTGATTTGCCTGCTTCTTCCTACCATAATTATACTCATTAAAAAATGTAGACATTGATTTTCTGTTGGTGGTTTTATTTAATTTTTGCATGACAAGGAGGAACAGCAATTTTATTGCATACAGTGCCAGTGTTTAGTTGTCAGGAATTGTGTAAATGGGTGATTGTGAAAAAAGTCAAATGATGCATGCTTGTGAAACTCTTTGGATCCAAGAATGTAAAAACAATTGACACATTTGTCCTGGAATGGCACTGAAGAGTCAGTTGCCACTCAAATTGAAATTATTTTAATTGGTGTAAGTATTTCTAGGAAGATGACAATAAATTAGAAAATATGTTCTCTGTGTGCTTTGGTGGCAGGTAAGAAGGGAGTGAATGGTTTGCTTTCTTGTGTTACCTATATTTTGGAACAACTGAACTCAGCATTTCAAAGGATTTGCTATTTTTTGAGTGTATCTAAGATACAAAAAGCAACATATAAATAAATATTTTCTTACCTACCTATATTTTTTGATTTTAATGATTTCAAGAGTAAAACCATGCAATGTTTGAATTTAGATAAATTCCAAAATCAAATTAAAGTAAAGATCTCAAATACTATATTTGAAACCAGTCCTCTGTGTCTTTCTCTCTGGTTGTCTTTTCGTGTTATTCATAGAGTACAGGGTCTGAGCTTTGTTTAACTATTCCAAAAGGTGATATGGAGTACATATCAGAAACACAATCAAACGCCCCTTGCAAGGCTACTTGTGAGAGACAAAAAAGATGCAGAATATTTGAAAAGGGCACTCCTTTCAGAATGCCAAGATACGTTATTTTTTTTGCTGCGTGTATTACAGTATCATGTAGAAGCTGTTGGTTTCTACTGACACAGATCCTTTTGTCCTAGATACTATACTTTATAGATAAATAAAAATGTGTGTGTGTATACAGGTCTTTCTATTTATCTGTCTATTTATCTGTCATGTATATCTGTGTATGCTTTACATTTTTTATATGTATGCCTATACATGCAAACACAGTTACAGTCCCCACTCTGGATTGCATGCTTTTTAAAAAGACAGGTCAATAAAAGGTGAGAGAAAGGAAATATTATTACTTCCAGAGTTACAGAGAGATTATGAGTGGTATTGGTTGTCCCATAGGAGGTAGGCTTAGATCCAATTTACCAAGCCCAGATCTTTCAAAGATTATAACTAAAATGTTTGCCGCAGGAGTGGCCTTCTCTAGAAGTCTGTGCATCTTCTTTATTTGATAATTTCTCAGAACTGTTATTATGATATGCATGAGAAAGTACTCGCAAAGGCTTGAACTACTTGTTTATAGGAGTTTCTTAGGTACTGGCTTTTGAATATTTCTCTCTCATTTAAGAAAGTAATTTCCGGGTTTTTTTATTGGTTGTCAAGAGAAGTAGACAGCATAAGCATATAGAAAGTACCAAAACATATCATGGCTATATTCGGACCAGTGGAAGACTTTGTAAGCTGTGTGGGTTTATTTATACATATATTCTCACATATGGGTAAGTTAAGGTGCTAATGTTACAACCCAGCCATAAATGTCTTTTTTTTTTTTTTTGGTATGAAATTATCTTACTGATTTAGAATTCTAACACACTTATAAATGCTTACAAAACATATGAAAAAATGTAAAGCTTGTATAGAGCATAGTATGAAATTTTCCTCCAAGTGTAGTATTACTTCCTGCAATACTTTCATGTTTATTCACTTTAAGTCAGCATGAAGTTTACGAACATGGAGTTTTCTTTTATTTCATTATGACTTTAATGCTTCTGCTGTAACTTGAAAGTTTCTAAATTCAGCTTAGACTTGACTGGCCGATGATCTGTGATCAATAGGGGGAAGACAGAAAGTTATGCATCAATCGTGTGGAGGACAGCATATGTGCCTTACTGCTCCTGTCTTTTCTGACATTTGCTTCTGGACATCATTGGAGGCAATCACTGGGAACTTGGGTAGGACACAGGGCTGAGGAGGAACACTGAGGCCACAGAGGGCAATAAGGGGAGGACAAGTGGCAGCTGAACTGCCCAAGGAAGCAGTGTCCAGGGGACAGGAGATGGGTAGAAAGCTGGCTTTTATGGAGAAGTATTGGAATATGCAAAAGAGCGGTCCGAGCTCCTGCATGGAGGTTCAAGCTTTTTCTGATGCTGAAAGGCTTGATTTTTTTGACCACTAACTGCAACATTGGTTGTGTAAAAGTAGGATTTGTTTGTCTAGATATTCTATTCCTTTTAAGCTAATGCATTATGTATCCTGTTAATATACTTTGGTAATTGAGATGAAAACATATGGGGGAAAAAAACTAGTAGAATCAAACTGTCTTTCTCCAAGACTCCTTTTACAGCAAATTGTCCGTGCCTATCAAAAAGGAACTGTTAAGTTGAAAAGTATCTATGTACGTCAAAGTAATAGTCACAGTTAAAATAGAAATTTTCTCTTTGCATTGATGCATGTGATTTTTTTTTAATGGGGAGGTAGAGAGGAGCCTGTATTTTTAGGGGAATCTTTATGCTATTACATATGATTTTGGAAAGTGCTGATTTTATTATCAGGGGAATAAAGATTTCAAACTGCATCTTTTTCAGTACGATAATTTCATACATACTTAACCATTTTAAGTCTACATATTTAACAGTAGGCTATGCTTCTTATATTCTTACAATAAGTCACCACTGCAGGAAAATAAGAAAATAATAATATAATTCTTACTTTTATAATAATACTAATTTTTAACAGTAGTGGTTTTACTTATTAGTAAAAATACTAATGTTAAAAATTGACATTAGTATTTTTAAAACATCATAGTATAGGGGCAGTTTTAATGCTTCAACAACAAAATAATTCTGTAGCCCAGATATATTTTTAATTATAATTCTTTTGATCACTGTTGACACTGCCTGTTTCATGACTGTGCTTTGCCAGAAATACTTTCCTACTTCTTCAAAATAATGAGTTTATTTTAAGTATTGTGTTTTCAGAAGCAGTGATTGCAATTTTTAGGGAAATTTAGGGTTCCTGTCACTAGCACTGACTTCCTGAGACCCTGAGTTTCTTACTTAGGCTGAAATTTCCAGTAAGGCCATGGAATGTGTGGACTTGTTCTCAGTTATTGTTTACAGAGGTGAAGTCTAAGCTGTGAAGAGTCAGCCTCTGGAGGTCATTGTCCATGAGAAAGTCTATCTACATCCTACTGCCACAGAACATGTGCCAGTCGTGACTCTTCCTCAGGCTCCCCAGTCACTGCATCTGTCCAAGCAGCAATGGGATGTTCAAAGCCTGCGCTTGTAGAAGGGAAGGTGGTAAGGCAGAGCAATTTGGGATATGCTTTACACACATGATGTCCCTGGGACTTACTCATGTGAAGGTCAAGATCATTTCTGTACAGAAGGCTGCTGCAAGGCCAGTATTCTACTTAAGTCGTATGTAAGCCTCAGAGTAGGATTTAGGCAGTGCACAGGACTTGTGCTCAATCTCTGTTCCAGGGTTTATTTCACTCAAAGTTACAAGTCTGCTGTATAAGTGAGCATCACTTTATATCGGCTTCAAAGTCTCGGCTATGCTAAGATGTGGCTGCACGTGAAAGCAGTGTGATAGTCCAGGCTGAGGCACTGAAGTGTACTCTGGTCCGTGTCCAAACCCAGCAGTCAGTTCCTGTCTGGTACAGTGTTAAAAAGCTGTGTTGGTCACTGCTGGTACTTGATCATAGAAGATGTAGATAAGCACATAACTCATGAGTGCCGGAGCAGTGCAGAGCCATGTGTCTGTTATGCATGGCCATTCTCAGCAAGTGCAAAGGAAATATTAATTTGAATCTTGATGTTGTATATTTCAGTTATACTACATTTATCTCTATTTATAATAATGTTGCTTTTCATATAAATTGTATTTATAATGGATGTGACTATATATTGCATGCATGCAGTGGAGCATAGCATTCAATCTCCCTTTGTCCCTGTCTCCCTCTTACTTTCCTAATCTCAACAATAACTAGATCTTTTGGATGGTTACACTAAATACTGATAAATTTGAGTCTTTATTGATATTTTTGTCTTTTTCTTGGTACTCTCAGAATTTTGTTGGAAACATTGAAAGGAAATAGGAAAATCATATTAAAGCATCTGCTTCTTTTGCAAGACATTTGGACAGTTTGACTCACATACTTTTAGCCAGTTATTGGTGTTTAAGCAGTGTCTTCATAGCTCTGAGTATGCATATCTGATAGAAAGCAAATAACTTACCTGCTGTTACACAAATGAGAGATGAAAATAGATCCTTCATCTCTAAGCATAAGTATTGTAAACTGAGAAGACATCACAGGTACAGTCACAGATGATCTCACTGCCTTGCTTTTAGAGTTAAAAAGAATACTTTTCAAAACATTTTTGCTCATGTAATATATTTAATTGCATCAATATTAATACAGCAGTCTTCATACTAAGTTAACTTCAGTAGCTTTTTACGTTCACTGGCAAAACAGGCTGCATTGATATTTTTCGTTTTTCCCAAGTAAAAAAGAAATCAAAAAATATTGGGTAAACATACAAACGTCTATGATTTATTTTGTATAAATATCATATATAGTTGTGTAAATAATACTGTAAAAAATAAAATGTGAGCATCTTCCAGCTAAAAGGATTCCAAAAAGTCCTTGGGAAAGATTGGTGTAGGTGATGGTGAAATGTTTCATTTTCTCCCATGCAGAATAGCATCTGTTTCAGAAAAGACTTCAGTCTGAGTTACATAAGCTGTGTTTCCAGTTGTGCCCACTTTCTATTGTTTTACATACAATGCTCCATATACCTCCAATTGTATTTCTGCTATATATGAAGCAAAGAAAAAGCAGACAGACTCAGGACTGAAGTGTTTTTGCAAATATCAGGGAGAATCTGCACACAAAGGGACATTTATCAGGGGCTACTCTTCCTCTGCTGAGGAAGGGAGGATACCCAGGAGTATCCAGAAACAGATGATGATCTTATCAGGAAAACCTTCTTCAGTAATATTGTCAGCCTGCTCATGCCAAGTCTGGCATTTCAGTATCCTGTGTATTTGTGATGGAGAGAAAGGGAGCAAAGCTGTGCAAGCTACAAGTAGCTGGGATGAAGAACCTGCTCAGCCTACTGGGTCTGTGCAGTGTTATAATATAATTGGGAATCATGTTTGCCAGTATGGACTGTCCCTGTGAGAATACAGTTTACAGTATTCCTCTCATAGAGAACTGCAGGGAGAGCTCTTTAGCTATACTGGTTGTCTTTGGGGATTTTTTTTTTCTGTATTTTTTTGCAAGTACTTCTCCAGGTTTACCTCAACACATACAGGCACTAACAAACCTCTTGAACCATGCAAAGATGGAAAACTATTGAGAAAAAACAACAAAAAAATGCTTTTCTTCTTGTATGAGACGTGGAGTTAGAAAACAGGGGTAAATTGTTATTGTAGTTAGTAGGCTTTAAAACTAAAGATCTTTTCTTCTTATTTCATTGCAGGATCAGGATTTTGCCATGATGACTGCATTTATTTTGCTTCTGTCTGTAGACTAGATGCTGCTATAAACACAGTTTTTCCACATATTATGGGGAATTTGACTCTGAAGCAAGTGAACAAACCTTTGGCATTGTTAGTGTATCTTTAGTAAATATCTTTTTCTTTCTACTTCTGTCTCTTTTCTTTTTCTTTGAGCACATTTCTGTAAGTTCAGTAAAGCAGTCCAAATAAAGGAAAAGTCTGTAGACCTGTGTAAAAATCTAAAAAGCTAATTAAATTCTAGCAGCCATGCTCATTAAGTACTCCTTCCTTTCTGACTTCCAGGGAAAAAAACAGTACTTTTTGTAATAGTTCATCTTAAACCTTAAAAATTATTTTGATGGCATATGTGATGAAAAATTATTATTTAGTTTGCCATTTCCATGTCTTTAGTAGCTACTCAATTTTTGTGCTATTTACTCCATTAATTGCCCTCCCTTTCAGTTCTCCCCAAATGTAGAAGTTGCATTGTCATTTCAAATTGGTGCAGATTGTGTTCACCACCATAGGTCTATGTTTTTCTAATCTGGGATGTGATCCTGTATTCCTACTAAATTCTGTAGGTTACAGGAGTGTGAGGTACTATAAGAAGGTAACTTTTTTCCTTTGTATTCATTTTATGGAAGTAACTGAATACAAATAGAGCACTAAAAGTCTCAAATACATCTGCAAATAGAGAATTTTTAAGTGTCAGTCACTTCTTTTGAAACTAGTCACTGAAAACTATGCTTGTGCTGCAAAACATAGTGCACCTTTGCATCAGTGAAG
The DNA here is from genome assembly GCA_013398055.1 of Ifrita kowaldi. NCBI lineage: Eukaryota > Metazoa > Chordata > Aves > Passeriformes > Cinclosomatidae > Ifrita > Ifrita kowaldi. The sequence goes on along the minus strand of VZRS01010058.1, from coordinate 321,632 downwards.
TTAGCTCTGCATTCCATTTGTAAATCTGAAGCAGTGTATGTACCCACACCCTGGTCAGTGTCATGGGAATAGCTGGAGCCTGGTGTAAACTAAATGACCAGTAATGAACTTTTCTCTCAAAAAAGTTTTATGGTGCACATGGTGATCTGGTTGCTTGGATGTAGAGAATGGGTTTGACTGAATGTCAGGTGAAATCACATCACTGGGTGCAGTGCAGACACACTTCAGTTGTTCAGGTTAGCCAGGATTCAGCTGAGCAATGAGATATTAGATCAAGTATGTTTTATTTAAGTGGTTTAGCTTACAAATTAAGCGCTCAAATAACACAGATGCCTTGGCTAAAAAAGAACAGTAGTGTTTGCATTCTGATTTTAAATGGAAATTCATGCACTTCTCTTGTGTTTCAGATTTGGAGATACATGTTTCTTCTCTCACTCTGGCAAGTTTTCTGCATCCCACTTTTTCTTGAATATCTTACGATCCTCTTTTTCCACTTGCTGTCTTTGTGTCCTGATCAGACCCAAGTTGGGTCTTCAAATGGCTCTTTCCCTAGACTTCCTCTCTCTTGCTTTGTTTTTTAAATTTATTTCTGCCCCCATCCCATTCCCACCCATCCCCCCCACCCCATCCTTCTGTGGTCTTTTTTTCTCTGAAAATCTTTGCCTAGGCTTTCCCTGTCCTCACTTTCACAATACTCACTCCTTCCCTTTCCTGCCTGATGTAGGACAGCACTGTTGCAGATAAGGATAGCACCTGCACTCTGCCATTTGCAGTACTAGCAGCAGGTAGAAGAGATAAAGAAACTCTGGTTCTGACTTTCAGGGCTCTAAAGAAAGGTAGGGAGCAGCAAGTTTTATTGTTACAGAAAACAGAGAAGCCTTTTCATTTGTCATGCTTACGTAGAGTGCACAGCTGCCCTGTGGGAGCATTGTCAATATGGGGCAACGTTAGGCAGCTGAGTTAGGAATGAAGCAGCTTGTGGCAGCTTCTCCTGCATGGTGTTTGCTCTCTAGACCTGCTTCTGAGCATGGGCAAGGGAGATCAGTATGTTAGAGCCGTAAGTACCTGTGGCCTATTCTTGTGTCTACCTCCCTCATGGCTAAGAGGCTTGGTTAACTCTACTCCTTAAGTGGGATGTATACAGGAAGGATCAGGGCTGGGAGAAGGAGTTGCTGGTGGGTGGTAATAACTTCAGGAAAGGAAAAAAGGCTGCTATGTTTAGAAGCCCTCCACCACCTCAGTGGCAGCAGAATAGCAACCCTCCCTCCAGGGTGACTCCAATCCAGAGCTGTTTTCTCAGCTTTCAGTCCCGAATCTGTTCCTCTTTCTATCTTTCTTGTCCTAACAGTGTCCTGCCCCATCTTTTGGGAAGTGAAATTAAGTTCTGCCTTTGCTTGTGGACAACCTAAATAACATCTGGTTTTGCCAAGACCCCTGAGAATGCCATTTTCATAGCAAAGAAAATGATAAAAGTTTTTTTGAAGATTGACTGTAATTTAGTCCATTACTGCTTGGAATCAGTGTGAATTTGTCTCGTATGTATGTGTGTCTTTCTAGTAAGATAACTGCAGTTCTTGTATCCCGCTGTAAACTTGCAGTGCTGCAAAACAGACTGTACTCTGACATGGCCCAGGTCTTCTTGGTCTGGAGTCAGCCCACTGACTGCAGAATGGGTACAATACTGTCCCTTGTGAGAATTAGGTAGCATGATGTATTAAATCCCTGACAAACACAGTAGTGTAAGATGCTTTGCAGTTTTCAGGGATTTTTAAATTGAAGGTGGTGAGACACTGGAACAGGTCGCCCGGAGAGGTGGTAGATGCCCCATCCTTATTAGCATTCAAGGTCAAATTGAACTGGGCTCTCAGTGACCTGATCTAGTTGAAGATGTCCCTGCTCAGTGAAGGAAGGTAGGACTAGATTACCTTCAAAGGTCCCTTCCAACCCAAACTATTCTATAATTCTATGAATTTTCTGTTACCCAACATTATTCCACAATTGCAGAGGCAAACATCTGGTCAGTGCTGGAAGAGGATTTGTTCATTCATTCATTCATTCCTTCATCATGAGGTGCCATAGCACAGCGTATTTTGGGTTACTGCCTCAGAGTCAGTTACTTGTTTCACGGTTTTGGACTATTGAATGAGTCTTGTGGAAAGGGAATGTTACTGTTTTACCACTTCCATTATGTTATCTTTTCCAGTGCAATTACCAGCTAATTCAAAGCTCTTTGTGTTAAGCTAATAGCTTTTGCCTCTCTGCTGTCAGCCACTCCTCTTTGTGCACTTTTCATACTGCTTACCAGTCCCCCTACCACTTACCTATGAAGAACATTTATTTTTTCTCTGAGTAAAGGCTCATCATAGACAAATCATTAAATGGAACATCAAAAAGATCCCATCTGTTAGAGTTGCATATGGGTAAGATCACAATTATCGAAAGCCTCTTTTTTTTCCGTTATGCTTATCCGTGCAATAAATGTAGTTGTCAGCAGGATAAGTTCACACATCGGATAAGGTCACAATTTCATTTAGTGACAACTTCCAACAGCGTGAACTTACAAGGTTCGATTTATTAAAGAGTCAGAAGGGATAAGATCACTGCATGGCCAGCCTGATTTATCAGGGTTTGACTGGAGTACTTGAATAGAGAATGTCGTATTTCAAGTTTATGTTCAAAACTGTAGTTTAGTGTGTGTTATGTCTCAGAGACTTGAAAATTGAGGGAGGAGGATTTACAGGAAGTATCTCAATAATGCAGTTTATGTCTGCCAAACAAGTGTGAGCACTGAATATTGGAGCTACCTTATTAAGAATCACAGAAGTGGAAATGGGATAGTTCTCCACTATCAGTGAATTGCTGTGTGCAGATGTACACGTATTAGTTTGTTATGATGGAAGCAATCACCATCCAAATATTAATTGCAGATTCTTCTGTGCATATAGGATGGCAGGCAGATACTGGGTTCTGGGCTGGGCGACACTTAAGAACTTCTGAGAGTGTTTTTAACTTGCTCGCTCTGACTTCAGAGCAGTCGTTGTTTGAAATTACAACATACACAATTTCTCTGCCATGCAGAAATACTCATTAGAGAGCCAGGTGGCTGTGGATTGGAAATATGCAAAGAAGGAGCCATTTGCTTGTGGAAATTGGTAGAGCCCCATGTTGTCAAATAACCAGTCTCTAATTATAGCAGAGGAAGAGTTTACTCATTGTTTTGAACTGACTCCACTTAAAAAGCTATTTGCAATTTTAAAAAACCAAAAAACAACTATTGCCCAGAGCTATCAGTGACTTGCTTAGAAGTGTTAAATGCATGTGAATCTGGATACAGTTATTTCTGAATGAAGTAGTTCTCTTTTTGTCCCACAAAAGCTGTTCATCATTCACCTTCAGATATATACTCCTTTATTTCTTACTCCAGAATGTAGGTAGGTGGATGAAAAGCAGTACTATTTTGTTTCAGAAACACTATGTATAGTTGAATTTTTCTGTAGTCAAATGTGGTCAAGTCCTGTTAAGGGCCAAAAGCTCTTGTTGGATTCCTGTGTACTCTATGTTTTGTGGAGAGGTTTTTTTTAAATGATCCTGATTGTGCTGTAAAAGAATACAAAGCTAAACTGACCTCTCTACCTTCCGTTTTATGAAAGCCCTGTGTGGCATGCCTGAAACAATATATGCATGTATGAAAAGAATCCTAAATTGAGTCTTTCATTCTGGTTTTCTGTCCACCAAGGTGGCCTAATATCTTAAAAGCCATGGGATGTTTTGTAGCTGTGGTAGTGAGTCATGACTTGAGGCTTCTTTTACAGTGCAGCTATCGTAAGTCTTCGAGTAATCACAGACTTTAAAAGTATGCTACATCAACAAGATAAGAGAAACAGCCCACAGCACTAACAGTATTATCTTTTACCAAAATTGATTAGCCCATACTATGTGTCTCAAATATTTTGTATAAACTTACTCAGCAAGCTGGAAATAAGCGTGTTCCTGAAGAACAAGCTGAAAAAACCCCCAAAAAACCAAACCCCACTTGCTCTGTAGCAAGGAAAGGGCAAGTAAGTGTCACTAAATGGAATGTCTCTTAAGTAATTTTTTTACCTTACTCACAAAAACTGAAAGCAGAGCATCACTTCCTCTCTACTTGTATTTCTTAGTGCTGCTTCTGTTAGACTTCTTGCTGTCTTTTTCAATAGGAGAGCTGATGTGTCTAGGATGAAGAGAGTTAAACTGCTTCTCTACTTTGCGTGGAAATTATGACTGTATCACATATTTTATTCCAGGGGTAGGAAGGGGTTCTATTATAATTTGCTGTTATGTGAAGGAATGTTGTATTCAGTACTGAGGTGGTCTGTTGCCATTGCTGATTACTGGAAGCGCCTAACACTGTTTGGCACAGAATTTTCTGCTTCCTTTGGGCTTGAGCATGGATTAAAGGAAGCTGCAGCAGTTTTCTATCCTTTCTTTTCTTTTACTCCCCATGTTGGAATTTTCATGGACAAGTATGTGTGAAGAGTCAGTACCAGCTGAGTCTTTACACTTCTTACTGTGAGTGGTAATACAGCAATAAAGTCTTAGGTCCTCTTCCTTCTCCTGATGTAATCTGTGAAGATCCTGAACAGTTGTGCAGGGGATGGTAGCTGTAGAGAGCACTTCAGATTTACATCTGAACTTCCTCTGAGACTGAAGGGGAAAATCTTGTCTTGCTGACATATTTTTCCAACCCTTTTAATTAAGAGTCACAGGGTGAGGTTCTCATTTTCCAGCAAACACCCTTGCAGTCATACATTGCTTAGGGCCACTTAAACCAGCATCCCTGTGGTAAGTCAGCTTAGCTGACTGGGACAGCCCCAGTTACATCAAGTGGGAGAGCCCCTGTGTGCTGTAATTGTGGTACCATTCACCAAATAGGAAATTTCAGAGGAGAAAAATGTTGTAAATGAATGCAGAAAAGTTGCAGGCCGTGTTATTTTTTTTGTCTATAAAACCAAAGATTTGTAGCTGAAAAAAAATCTTCAACAAGGACTAAATTTTAATGTGCTACACCTTGTATAAGCATAGCCAGATTGTCTTGTTTTGCCAAAACATGCAAACAGATTGTCCTTCCCAACTCTGACATTCACCCATGGCATTAAAATGGCTGCTGGGCATGGTGATGAGAAAAATGTATCTTTTTTGGAGAGCTGTAGTGAAGAGAAACGGAAAGGTTTTGCGGCAAAAAATTTTGTTACCTTGTCTGCAATCTACTACTCTTTTATGGTGTTCTGAGGGGATGGGGAAGCACAACAGTTTCAGTACAATTCAGCGTGATGTTACCCCATCTGCAGTACATTTCAAGTATTCATATATATTGAAATATTGCCTGAAAAACAGCTTGGAACTGTAACAAAAGTGAATAAGAGAGAGAATCCATAGTAACTTATTTAATTATCAACAGAAGGGAAAAATTATATTTGAAAAAAAAAAAGCTTGTTCTTATGCTTGCCTCAAATCTGAACAACTTATCAGGTACAAGATTCATGTTATTAATTTTATTTAAAATATAATGTGTAATGATGTATACCTTAAAACTTTGGTAGCTTTTTGGATATCACTGGTTGATCTGCCCTAAGTTTGTCGTTCTTAATCCATTAAAAGACAGGCCTGCTTGTAAATCCACAGGTACAGATAAGGAGTCACTGTTTGACTGTGTCTGAACCCTTTTCAAATGAAAAATGTCAGTGGCAGAAAGGGAGGCTGAATTATTTTTTAAAAGGGTTTTCAAAGATTCTCATGATTCCTCTGGTATCAGTTAAATGTGACATGTCCATAGACACGGCTGTTTTTTAGGGTGTAAAAGCAAGCAAATGCAGTTTTCATCTCTGTGTAGAGAGAAAATGCTGCAGTATGGCTAAGTGATAAACATGTTACATTGCAATTTCTCTCTTCCATAATTAACATATAAAGAGATTTTAAAAGCTAATACAATTTGTAACAATGTGACTGTGAGAAGGAAAAAAAATGCTTTTATAGTTGTTTGGGTTTGGGTTTTTTTTGTCTGTTTGGATGCATATATGTCACATGTGTAAATTAGATATAATTAATCCATAAGCTTCCCTGCTCACATACTGCCTGTTAAAATGTCATAGCACTGTCATGATGAGGACTGGCCCGCATACAGAGAAGCTTTTGTAAACCGATACAGCTCTATTTCCTAGATTTGTTCCAGTTTGCAGGAAGGATCTGATGCACGATTTTACGTAGAGTAGTTTTGTAATCTGCAACACTCAGAGGTGAAATTTAGATTTCTGTGCTTGAAAATGGAAGTTGGAGCCAAGTCTTCTTTTTGGAAGATGGTCAAGATTAACCCCTGTGGACAAGGAAAAGCTTTGCAGCCTGACTGCAATGTAAATCCAGGCATTCATGGGAATGTTTAGCTCTGGGAAGTCTGTGGAGGCTGCCTGAGAGCCAGGAGGAGTTACTCACTTCCTTCAGCCCAAGGTTCGTTTCACAACAACCACCAGTTCAAAATCTGGGACGATTTGACTCCTTGCACAGTTGGACTTTGCTCTGTTTGTGGAAAAGCACCATCCTTATTTGGGCTGGAGTTGTTGAGACGTGCTGATGCAAAAGACAGGAATCACTGTTGCATCTGTTTGATACGGAAAGGGAGGAAGGGGCTTTAGCAGTCATGGAAAACAGATCATGAAAAATCATGGCTACAGCAAAGTTGAGGTGAGCTCTGCTGCTCCTGAGAACAACGGATTTTTTGCCTACCTCCAGGAAGGGCAAAGCTTGGAAGTGCAAGAGCATGGAAAAAAGCAGTCAAACATCTAACAGGAAAAGCACAGATCAGCCTGTTCTTGTTCCGTCCTATCCCTATGAAAGCCTGAAACCAGAATTTATTTAGAAAATAGTGTTAGAAATTGTGTATATAAATATAACTGTTGCTGTATTTTTAAGTGAAACATTTGTTCACAAAAAATAGGCTTAAACTGCTTTCAAAGAAGAGTTGTCCAGACTATTTTTTTAATCTTGAAATGAAGTGAAAAAAATATGGGGGGGTAAAGGTGGTGACTGAATTTTATTTTTCCCTCCATGGGAATGATAAATTCTGTGTTATTCTTTCTCTTTACTGGAAAATCCAGAGAAGTTAAGGTGAGCTAAAGCAAAAATTTATCTTTTAAGTGTTAATTTTTGCTTTCAAAAATAAAATTTATTTTTAAGAAAATAAAAATTATCATGCTGTAAAAATCATTATGCTCTAAAAAAAAAAATCATTATACAGCCTCCGTATTGATTTTACTTACTTTGTCTTATAACATTAAGGTAACAATTGCAATTATTTCTTGTTTAATTCTGAAATGTTGCTGCCTGTAAAATCTCACTCAGTTCAAAATCCTTTTTGTAATTGCAGTAAATGCTTTTAGTAGTATCTTGGAGGTGTTGTGAATTTTTTGTGGCTATATGGTGTATCTCTCAAATTTTTAGTTGCTGCATGCTTCAAAATGTGATCTTGTGCAGCAAAATGCATCAAGGAGGTTAATGCACCAGGTGTGGCTGCTATTGCACTCTCTCTTTTCAGCTGTCATTTCCCCCCTCCTCAGCACTTCTTAAGAACTTTTATGGAATGCTGTTCTAAATAAAATTGCTTTCAAACTCTAATGTGTGTGAAAAGATGCAAGAAAGGAATGGGACTTTCTAAACCAAATTTGAATATAATTATAAGAGAAAAAGGTTTGTTTTTCTTTTGCGGGATGACAAGATCAGTTGTTTTTCAGACAAGCATAATTAATTCTCATTATATTGGTCCTCAGAACATTGTGCGTATAAAACCAACACAAAGGCAGAGGTGGTTGTTGTCAAGGCATGAGTGAAAGTACTCTCAACACTGCTTGTTTTCTTTGTTTACAGGAGAGTTGGAGGTGGTCCAGAAAGACGGGGAGCGCAAGATTCAGAGCCGGCAGCAGCTTCCGGTTGGAACAACATGGGGGCCTTTCACTGGGAAGATGGATCTGAATAATAACACCTTGGTATGTAGATGCTCCGAGACGCTTCGCTTTGTTATATTGCGTGTCATTCTTCAGGGAATAGCCTGAATTGCTCCTCAGACGGAGCATTTGAAAACAGGCATTGTTAGCTTTAACGGACAGTGGTATTTGGCTCTTGTCCAATTTGTTCATCTATGGCAACCATCCACATGAAGTTATGTGGAGCACAGGTTAATAGTGTTTAACTTGTTCTTTTACTGAAGGGAAATGACACTTCCTTGTTTGCTGAACCAAGGTGTTGTGTTTCGGTAGTAATAACTGATTTTTTTAGTGGCTTTTTAAAATTTTTCATAGTATTAATTGCTGAATACTTAATTTATATTAAAGAAAGATATCAAAAATAAATAAATGCGTGATTTTATTATAAAATTAATTAAATTTGCCGTAATATAACTTAACATAGCAAAATCTTCCACCAAATTAACGTTTTTTTGAAAAGCATCGAAAGACACCTGTTGTATAATATAGTCTCAATTAGCCTCATTTTTTATTCTGATTGCAGAAAGTATGTGGACCATTTTACTTAAAAGTAATGCTTTGCTGATCTCAGTTCAGTGCACTGAAAATCATGTCATTTTTAGGTCTTCATTTCATCTTTGTTTGTGTTGGTTTTAATTCTGAGCTTCAATATTATTTCTGTATAGTTCAGATTAATTTTCTGAAAATATCAGGAAGGAAACAACTAATATCTCTAGAAGGGTTTAAACAGTCTTGGAACATGCATTGCCCTGTGGGATACTTCTGAAGAACCATTATCTGCACCTGGATCACTGTTTGCTATTACAGACTTTGCATTGAATGTATTTGGCATAAAGACGCGTGGAACGGTTTCACAGGAGGGGGTTACAGGCATTTGGGGTGCACACATCTGTGCTGTAAATGGAGAGGCTGAGCTTCCCAGTGTTCACCAGCACTGGGTATCATCCTGCTCTTGGAGGACCTGAAGAGAGGGAGGAGCACTGAGTTGCTGATGTTATCATCTGGGGCAGACTGAGAGAGGAGGACATGGGAGAAGAGGGGGGAAATTGATTGTCTTTGACTCCTCCCTGGAGAACCTATGCCTATATAATGGAGTTCTCTTTCTAAGCGCTGCTGGATAGGATGCATGTTACTTTCTGTAAATGTGCATATTAAAATTTGAGTGAAGCATTATTCTGAGTACATAGTATAGTATAGTATGCACATAGTACATAGTAGGCATTTAAAATCTTAATATTCTGTATTCTTTAGCATAATTTATTAAGCAAATGGTGCTGAGAAATGTTACAGAAAGCAGCATGGAAACTTTGTCTAAATTTCCAAGAGTTCAGTATTCCCAGCCCAGATCAGATTTCACATTCAGGCACCTGAATAAAGAATAGATTTTCAAAAGTACTGCACAATCAAAGCACCTTATTGTTAGAAAGAAAAAACTGGAAAATTTGAACACTTGTCTCCATTTTCTCTATCCATTTAATTTTTATTTCTTCATCTACGTTATTATTGGCCTATCATCATTCTCAAAATAATTTTCATAAAAGGTCATATGTGACAAGCACTGTAATTCAAATAATTTTCTAAGTTCCACTATAACTACTTTCATCAGCTTTCATGTAACAGAAACCTTAGTCCTGTTGTAGCTCAAAGTCAATCCACAATCCATACTTTGGAGAAATGCTGGCTTGATTTTGTCCACTTGTAGCACTTCATCAGGTATATACAACATGAAGATAGTGTTTAAGTATGGGAGATATTGATTGTCCCTTCACTACAAAATTAATCTTTATCAGATATTCTTAGGATGCTTTTAAACATGTTGCCAGCCAATCATATTCTATCTTTGGGGTTTTTTTTGATGGAGCCATAGATTAACCACAAGCCTAGCAGGACCTTGCTTCTCCTTTGATAGTACAGGCGTGTTTTAAGGTCTGTTACTGCTTTTTAAATTTGGGCAAATACTACTTCTGCTGTATCAAAAACATTTAGCTAAGATAGTTGGGGTTTAATGAACTGGTAATTGAGCATTGTGCAGAACTGACTTTTAATTTGTTGATTGTAATGGGATGGAGCAGCTTTTTCAATGTAGTTCATAGATATGTGCAATGAAAGCGTTCAGGACTTTTTTCTCACTAAACTGGAAAGATACTTTGTTTATTGTCAAATTAAAAATCATAAAGTCTATTTTTACTAACACATGAAAGACTTTACTTTCATTTTGCCTACAAATATAAACACATTTGGAAATCTGAAAAAGTTCCTGTAAACAGAACTTTAGTCCTCAGAAATATTGTTTTGTCCCCTGAGCAACTCCCTCCTTTAAAAAAGTCAAAACTGAACTAGGTGTCATCTTGAGCAATCTGATTTAACTTCGAAGTTGGATCTGACTTTGAAGTTTGCCGTGCTTTGAGCAGGACTTTGGACTGGATGACCTCCAGAGATCTCTTCCAACCTGAATTATTCTGTGATTCTAAGTATTTTCTCCTTTTTCCCAAATATCAGATGTTTCCTGTAATCCTATATTAGTTACTTTAAAATTCTGTGTGAAGAAATGTAAACCTTTTGATGCAACTTTAATTTGCTGTTAAAGCAACAAAACCTCAGCATCAGCTTCTTTGTGGTTCTCTTTTATGTTTTTTTTCCCTAGGAATGATTCTGGGGTTTTTAATGATTTTTTTGGCACATTTGATTACTTATCTCACTATTGTACATGTTCTCTGTTGTTCATCAGGGGAGTTGGGATTCTTTACTTAGGTTATTTATATCTGTTTTGGAAAGCTCATTTGGGTAGAGCCTTACATCCCTAGAATTCAATCAAACTTTCACATGAGCAGCTAAAAAGAGGTTTAGTTCTTTTCTGAATGAGAGCCTTAAACATTGCACTGCTATAATCATCCAACTTTTGGAAAAGAGTTTTAGTGTGGATTTTTTTGTATAGAGAGGAAAGGAAAGAAAAATTCAGGGACCCTCAGGTGAGTAAATATCATAATCTTTGCAGCTGCTATTTTTATTGGGAAATATGTTTGTGGCTGACTACAAGTATGTCACCTGACTGCACTGTTAAGTGTTAGCAATGTGACAGTGCCTCACAGGATTCATTCAAGCTGTAACAGTTAGAGGTTACTTATTCCTCTTGCCCTCTGCACTGAATGCAGCCTGTACATGCAATATCCTGTTGAAGTGCTTCTTGTTTCCAGCAGTGCTGCGTTGCTGAATACAGTCTTGCTGCTGTTGGCTTATGAGACGGAACAAGTTAATTAATTCAGCGCAGTACTTAATTGAGTCACCGTGCCAGATGTCAATTACATTTTAGATCTTTCAAGTTTCTGTCTTGAAGTATGTTAGCAGTACACATCTCAGAGTAGTGGAAGGTTGGGTACCTTGAACAAAAATTATTTTAATGCTGTTCACAGTTGCAATAGAAATAGCAGGTGTTGGTATCATCAACAGTGCTGCAGCACTGTTGGGAAATATGGTAGAGCAAGGTCCCCATCAGGACTGAAGAATACTCAGACTAAAGGTAGACTTGAAATTGCTCAATGACTAATAAAGTCATTTTCTCGTCTAGGAGTTTAGCCAATACTTGTGAATTACATACATGAAATATGAATTATGAATTACATATTATGAAATAATGTATGCTATTGTTACTGTTACTGTTGGTGAAACAATCTACATGTGGCCAGCAGAAAATTTTAAGACATTGTTTTTAGCAAGTGAGTCTCGGGTCTTAAAACTTGTCTAGGCATTTAAGTTTTATTTCAATTTGACCTTAAGAACTTCTTAGATCATTCTTAAATATTTGTAGATACCTATTTTGATACTTCTATTATATTTAGAGTGATAGATCTCCTATTTAGATGCTTTTATTCCTGTAATTTTGCCAAACTTCTGAAATTCCTCTGCTCTCAGCTGCATGCATAGTTTGTATCTGTCAGCACAATTGGGTGCAGAGGTTATTGCCTTCCATTTCCTTCCACTAGTTTGACTTTCCATCCACTATTCCATAATAGTTGGATAGTCCCAAGAAAATTAAATGCATAGGAATATCTTTCCAAGCCTAGGAAATGTACACGTCTGCATGTTTCCAGATTCTGTTTGAGATTTAATATAATCTTGCTGTTTAGACAAACAGACCTGTGAAGATGTTGAACAATACTACTGGCTGTCTTCAGCTGGTGAGAACTCAGCTGTAGAATGGAAAACAACACAGTTTGACCAGGAAGGCTCTAAATTTGTGTCTTGCTGCATCACAGAAAATTCAGTAGTTCATGGGTACCCACAACCAGATAGAAATATATTTTGAATCATCAGGCTCCTAGGCTGTGATTCCTGTCTTAAATAGGAAAGTGGGTTTGCACAAATGCCAAGTTTAATATGACCATGCAGGTGAAAAGAGCAGAAGACCTCTCTAGACTGGACCACTGAAAGAGGAGCTGCTATGTGTAAGCAGATCTAAATTCAAGGCACTAGCAGCCTAGTTCAGAAAAAGCTGTTCACTTGCTTTTTTCAGCTGTAAATATTTTCCCTGTTTGAGGGGCAGCTTGATGGGAATGAGGCCCTTGGAAACGAAAGCAGCACTGAACCACGTAGCCCACGACGGATGTCGAACAGTGGTCGCTCCGGCAGTAGTGTGGAGGCATTCCAAGAGGCCTTTTCCCTTGGCTGCTGCCATCTAGTTTTTGGTGTTAATCTGTGCCCATGGCAGGGTTTTGTGAAGCAAAACAATGATCAGCTGTATCCAGCCCCCCATTGTCGTCTCCTTGTTGCAGGGAAGAGCATGCGGGGCAGGCCTGTATGAGCCTGATAAGGAAAAGAGGATTCAATGTGGCTGTGAAGAGAATCCACAGGAGGAGAATGTGCAGGGCTGGGCCAGGCAAGCAGTGGGACACAGCAGGGACCCTTTAATGGGTTCTGTCAGGTTCAACACCAAAGAGACACCTCTGGAAGATATGCTCCTGGAACTGTTTGACTGGGTAGCATGTGAGGGGCTGAGGAGCCGAAGTTCAAAATGCAGTAAAGTTATTCACTCACTAATCTGTGGCTGGTCACTTTAGGTCAGAAACCTCATGTCTCTAGTGGACAGTGACTTTTAATCTTCAGAGTTGCAGCATGAGGGTTTTCTGGGAACTTTTGTTGGAGGTCCTGCGTGGCTACATAGAGAGGCAATAGTCTGTCCATAGTCAGGCTGTAGCCGGCCTGTAGTTTCTGTTTCTCTTATTCAAACATGGAAAGGGATAAGGTAGATTTTATCTTGAGATATTTAACTGCCAATGGAGAATTTGGCTCTTAACAACAGAGAGCCATTTTTATATTTAGTTACCAAAAATAGTGTCCTGAGTAATGAGCCTTGATTCTAATCTTTGTTATACTGCTTTTATACCTTTAAATATGTCAAGTGACAAGAAGCATTTCTTTCTCGTTTTTACTACTGTTACTGTCAGGCTCTTCATAATTGGAACTAGTTTAAGATCACTTCGTTCTGTCCCAAACATGAGCAGACTTTATTATTGTGGCACTTAGGACAGCACCTGATGTCACCCAACAGCTACGTGCTGATGTGCTGTGCATGTGCTTAGAACCATAGAATCACTCAGGTTGGAAAACACCTCTCAGATCATCAAGTCCAACTGTTAACCCAGCAGCACTATGTTCACCACTGAATAGTGTCCCCATGTAACACATTCAAATGTCTTTTGATCACCTCAGGGACTGTGATTCCACCACTTCTCTGGGCAGCCTGTTCCAATCCCTGCCAAAGTGAAGAAACTTTTCCTCGTGTCTAGTGTAAACCTCCTCTGGCACAACTTGAGGCCACTTCCTACAAACTGAAATATTTTAAAAAATTGAGATATGCCAAGATGTCCACATGGCTATCCACAATGATCTTTGAGAACAAATCACCTCATATTACTTTGCCTTTTACCAAGTGCTCTCCCATTTATATAGACATGCAGTTCAGGAGAATGCAATGACAAAAAAACCTTTTTAAAAAACTTTTGTGCAGGGTTGTAGTTTAGATGCTTCTTTTTTTTTTTTTAAGAAGTTATTTCAGCTCTTTTATTTACATTTACACAAATTTAAACCATGCTGATAATATGATAGGAAGATGTAAGGAGCTGAATAAACACCTTCTTTTGGAAAAATCCAAAAGCATTTTTTTCCAACTTGCAGAAGTATTTTCCACATCTCAAATACATGATGAAGCAACATGGTACATTAAAGGAGAACCTTAATCATACACTTCTGTCTAAAAGCTGTTAGTGCACTGGTATTAGTACTGCACACCATACCATAGCCTTAATTTTAACTTATTAAATATTTAAAGAACATACAAATAAGACAGGATTGACATTACATTCTTCTTTTTTTTTTTTTCTTCTTTTCTGATTTGGTTATTTCCAGAATGTCAACAGGGTATTTTTACACAAAATTGCTCTTATTTTTTAACCTTGTTTCCTTAACTATAGCCCTTTTTTGAGACTACTCGTACCCATGGTTCATGTTGACACCTGTTTATCAAAACAGAAGAACTTTAACGTTTCTTTAAAACCATCACTGGTAATTTTGAAAGGTTTTTAAAAATAATTCAGTTATTTGGTGCTTGCTGTGAGCATCTCCATTAAGCAGAATTTATTCTAATACTATTTTAATTAAGTAGTAGACTTTACCAATCATTCCCATTAAACTAACTGAGTTCCCTGGGAGAAAACTAAATGAACTATCTGTCCTATTTTGACAAGCTTCATTTCAGTAGGGGGTCCTTCTGAGAGTGGGAATGTACCCTGGGGTGCATTGCCAGACAGCTGCTGAGAGCAGAGCAAGGGGATGGTTCTGCAGAATAGATGAGGCAAAGTCAAGAGACTGGGACAGAAAAAAAGGCAAGAAAATTTGGTCCTGGGCCTCCCAGACAGCAGTAAAGGGAGATGCTATCTCCAAGTGCCAGGCTCGTGCATTTTAGGGTGTGGAGAAAAGAGAGAGAAGAAAAGCTGTTTAATTAGAGAATCACTGCAGTAAACTTCAGTAGCAACATATTCTTGTGCTTCTGCACTGTTGAATCTTAGTAGTCTTCTGCCTAGTCTAACCTTCACTGTACCACAGGCTTAAAGACACAGATACTTACTTTGCGATGGTAGATTTTGCTAAATTTATCACAAATTTTAGAATGGGATGCAGTTTAATTTTAAAACTTCATGTAAGAGAAATAATTCATTTATCTCCATTTAAAGTCATTAATGTGGCTCACTGTACTACAATACCTAAGAGGCAAAAGTTCTATAACTGTGTTTAAGATGTGAAATTTAACATTAAATGTTGTCCTCTGAGGGAAATTTTTCAATTCATGCTTTTTATAATGATACTTCTTCTTATTTATGAAACATACATATTATAGGCTAGGCAGAGACAAAATGCCAGATTTAAATATTCAGCAGTTTTGGAAGTCATCTTCTCACTAAATGTTAACACTATCTTTTTTTATTCTGGAATAAAATTCAGTCTCTAAAATGTTGACACTTTTTTCGGTAGTTTCACATTCATAGAACAAGCATGGGAAATTCTGGCTCCATTATTTTAGTGGCACATGATGCTGTGAAGGTGTTTGTGTCTATGAAGATGTTTGCATTGTTAAGATAAGAATTTGGTAGTTACAATGGGCACAGAACTGAAAGACTAGGAGGCTTGTGCTCTCTCTTTGACCATTTGAAAATAAAATGTCCTGGAAGCCATGGGTATTTTTTTGCCTACTACACACAAAGCTATGCCTGCCCAAGGGTAGTTAGCCTCAGGGTACGCTGGGAGCGGAAAAAAGCACTGCGATGCTGTTGCCTGCGGAACTGTGGTCGCACTTGTGTTGCACTCAGTATGTTGTCAAGATGTGCTGTCTGGACATACAAATGCATAAGATTATGAAAACATCAACAGATGCTTTCCATAGGACTTGTGCATGCCATAGTGGGCAGTTGTTTGGAATAAAAGCGTGCTCTAGGGAAAATCTTGGTGTCAAAATTTGTTTGTTAATAAAACAAGCAAGATACCATATCATGCTAACAATAACAATATTTTAAATTATTGTCTATCTTCATTTAAATGAATAAATATATTATTTCAAGTAAAGGAATGGACCTGTGGTTTCAGTTAAGACAGTGGCTGCTTGCTGATCACTTTCATACAGTGTGATGGAATGATCAAAATTCAAAAGATCAGTTCCTTCTCTGTCTGAATATGCTTGAGAGAAGTAGCCTATAAATTTTCAAGAAGGATGGAAATTAAAGTTATTTCTGGTTGTTTCATTGCCAGCCAAATTAACTGTGTTCTGTGAAAGTGTGGGTTTGAATGTTTTGAACAGAAAAAACCCTCTCAATATTTCTAGTAAGTATTGCTAGTACAGTATGTGTGAATACATAAATATATAAAAAATGGATATTTAAACATAAATATGTAAAAAAATTTATAGTAACTATACACACACAATTTAAGTGATTGTGAGTATATAAAAATAGTATATTCTATTTTATATATATATATAATTACCATATTCTAATCAGAAGGAGATATTGTCTGTTCCTAAAAATCTCTTTTATTTGAAATACTTTAATTTTGCTGAACTTTCCTCACCGTTCAGCCACAACTCCTTTTGTAATGATGTTGAAGTATCCCATGGCCAGTAGCAAAATGAGTCCTTTTCCAGATGCAAGAAATCTACTTTGCACTACCAAAGTATGGGCAAAGAAATTCCGAGCTTGGCCTGAGAAACTCAGTGCTGAGTGAAGCTTATAAATGTCCCGAGCCTCATTTATCAAGCCTGGAGAACAAGTTCATCAGTCTAATCCAATGGTGGCTGCTCAGACTCCAGGGAAGCTCAAAAGACAATCAGCTCCCCCATTAGGGCTCCAGAGCAAAGAGCACGGGAGGCACCATTGCTTGCTGTCATTACCTTCCCTACCAGCCCCAGACCACCTGCAGCAGGGGAAAGCTGCTGCAAGGACTGCACAGCTGCTGCACTACCTGATGATGTTATTTATTTACAGGTTTATTTGCATGTCCTGATATTCCATACATGGTAAATTATATGCATAACCTCTTTGGATTTTATATTGTTTCATATTTATGTTGTTTTGTTGGGTGTAGCAAGGTGGGGGTCGGTGTCTTCTCCCAGGTAACCAGTGTCAGGACAAGAGGAAATGTCCTCAAGATGCGCCAGGGGAGGTTCAGGCTGGGCATTGGGAGGAATCTTTTCATGGAAAGGATTGTTAAACATTGGAATGGGGTGCCCAGGGAGGTGGTGGAGTCACCATCCCTGGAGGTGTTCAAGAAATGACTGGACATGGCGTTTAGTGCCATGGTCTAATTGACAAGGTGGTGATCAGGGAAAGGGCTTGATTTGACTTGGTGATCTCAGAGGCCTTTTCCAACCTAAATGATTCTGTAATAATCATATCCCATCTTAAATAACTGAATATTAATTAATAAACTTTTCTCCCTTTCTTTTTACTAGTGCATTTTAATGTGTTTACAGAATGCGTCACAACTTTTGAATCATTAAATTTAGTTTTTTTAGCTCTTTTAACATATTTAGGAAATAATTGAGTTTTGCATAGACAAAATGCTGTCCTTTCTGTGCTGTAAGGGAAGGATAGCACTCTGAACACTACTGATGCATTTAGGAAAAACTACATAACGTATGAGATATCATCACAGTTTATGTAGATTATTCTCACTCTGAGAATGTCTTATAACTTAAAATTCTTCCTGTCACAGATTAGCTTTTATATCTTGTTTTTGACATTTGATTTGGTATCTGAAATGCATAGTAGATACCATTTTTAATAAAAGCTTTATATGTGTTAGTAATTATTTTTTATGTATTTATTTAAAAGCATCTCATATTTCCCAAAATACTTCTTTTTCTTTGAAGCTTTCTTGTCCACATGACAGTCTCTGATCTGGGGGATGAGTGGCCACTTTTTTAAACAAGAAACTGGAACTCCTGCCATGTGTGAGGACATTAAAGACAAGTTTAGGGGAGCTGAAGGAGGTGTGCCTCGAAGCTGGGGAGGTGAGGAAGGATTCTTCCCTCTCTCCTCCTCCTGCAAGCTGTTGTCCTCACTTTTGGAAGAAAACTGGGGCAAATTAGCATAAAGGAAAGAGAGCAGTAAAGCAGAAAACAATAGTAGATCCAAAATATCTTAGTTCCTTCTTTTCTGCCTGTGTTTTAGCCAGCCTGGTTCTACTATTGCTGATTTTTAGTTCTGCAGTGAACCTTATGGTATAGTGGACCTTAGTCCTACTGCTCTGCTTTTACGCTGTTTCTTCCTCTTGGATGTAGTTGCATTTGTTACATTAAATATTGGATTTTGTTGTTTATATTTGTTAAATTCCAGATCATATTCTTCTCTTTTGAGATCCAATATTTTACCTTACTCCTATTTCTCACTCTGGTCAATCCACCTCCTCCAAGTCAAAATACCGTCTTAATCCTTTATGCGTCTATGGTGGAGGATTTCCCTTGCTTCTTGGATCCACCTGGATCACAAGCCATGGAATGACATGAAGGATTGCATTAGGTGAACCTTCCAGACTCAGCAAGGTATCAGCAAGGGAGATATAGTTTAGATACAAGAAAGAGCTTCCTAATGTTAATGGCAGTGAAAAGCTGGGGAGATTCAGGATGTTGCAGTAGATCCGTAGCTGGGGTGTTTCAGAACAGGCTGGACCAAGATGACAGGAGTGGTGTAGGCGCAGCTGAGCCGTGGAGTGGGGGAAAGAAAGGGAGCAGATGACCCTGTGGCTTTTGGCAGCCTGATGCTGAGAAATGTCTGCAGCCAACTTCACTTGTTTGGTTGCCCAGAAATGCCTGCAGGTAGCTAAAATCTTTCAAGATTGGCTTTAAAAGGAGCAGAATGAGACACTGGTTTTTTTAGAAGATGGCAGATGGTACATTACAGGAAGCTAGACAGTTGGTCACACCAGTATAGGATACTGGTTTCAAAATCTAATTGAAATATAACAAGGCCTAGCTGAGAGATAAGGAAGTAAGCTGCTATATTTCTTTGGCATGTCCCTTCTCAATTGCCTGCAGGTTTTTTTTCTTCTGAATGTCCTCCCTTCCCACTCCAGTTTCTTGCTAACTAAAGTTGGAACTATAGCCAAATATTAAATCAGCTTGCTTGTTCAAAACATTACTTTCAGTTTTACTTAGGACGTTGTTTCTAAGTTTTCTATAGTTCTTTTTTTTAGGAATGTATAAGGATCATTGTCCCAGGTTTCTAAGCATCATTGTCCCCGGTTTTTGTGCACCACATTTGCAGAGTCAGAGCAATAGTATTGCATTTTCAGGATGCCAAGTGTGTGCACTTTGATCTGACGGTACAGCATGCCTCAGGGACTAAGCTGAACCTTGATTTTTATAGTCAGTCATCCACTATCCGGTACCAGAACGCCGATTAGACAGGCTGGAAAACAGAGAATACACGGTGGGTTGGAGATGGAAACATTTGCAAGGAGACTCTTGGCATCACCAGCATCCTCAGAGCTCATTTTGTGCTTCTGTGCTAGTAAATCTCTTAAATGCATACAGAAATGATACCTGTGTGCAGTAAATGACTGCACATACACTGATTACTTTCAAAACCACTTCCCCCCACCCCGCCACATTCAGCAGTGGAAAATAAGAATAATATACATGTTTTGAAACTTGACCTCACAAATGTGAGACCTCTTGGTGTGGTTGTGACTCCTTAACATTCCTCGCGTTCCCTCTCCCAAGCCAAATTGTTAGCACTTGTTGCAGGGTTTAAGTGGCTTTGTAGTAGCACCTATTAGCTTGCTCTGGCTAGTGGCATGCTTGGGACTAAATGGCCTTTCTGACCTTTAATAACCATTTTCTTTTCAGTCCTACCAAAGATACTTGACTGTCTGTTTGTTCACTATTACTACCATAACTGAGAGGTCTGCTGAACTCTTCAGAAATAGAGTCATGACGTTCTCATTGTTTTCTGTGCTTCTTTGCTGTGCTGTTGAGCATAGCATCTTGTACTTGCAGCATGTCCTTTGGGATAATTGCAAGGCATGGGGAGGTAAAGAGATTCACAGGGTGGGATTTGCTGCCATGACCCACTGCAGCCTGGCATTCAACCTCATGAGAGCTACAGTAGCACACTGCCTTGATATTCTCACTTTCAATCTGTATTGGCATAACAAAGATGCTTGAAGGCTTTCTTTCAAGGTAACACAGAGCATGGACAAGTCTCTTCCAAATGAAGCATGTGTTCGAGGTTGCAGTTATGTGTCTGTATTTTTTAATCTAGGTGGTTTTCTGTTTCCATGTGTAGTCCTTGAAAAAATACAAAGCAATGAAAAGGAATGCACAACAATCACAAATTTCCAACAGTGATTAATAGTGCACTTAGGACTTGATTTTGCCTATCACTGAGCATTAGCAGGAGGTGCTGAGCACCCCAAACTTCCATTCAAAGGAGTAGGGCTAAAGTATGCTTAGCATTTTCCAACACTGAATGCTGAAAGTACAGGCTGTAAACCTCTCAGTAGAAGATAAATATTTGTTATTTATTTGACCTTGAAGATGGGACTGGTTTGATAGGGTTAAGGTCAATGAGTATATTATTTTTAGACAAGATACAGAGTACTTGGATGGTTCTGCTTTATTTTAGTGTGTTAACATCTGGCAGCATTCTGTGTTCCATATGCTGCTGATTGTCCTGATACATTCATCTTCAGTGATTATCAAAAAGATTTCAGTGCTCTGGAGTTAATCACACATTTGAGAAGACAAATACATGAAGATAAGTAGAAAAGCTGCCTGTAGGTTTCTGTGTAGAAGACCAATGTTTGTGCAATCTTGGCAAGTACACTATTAATTCAGAAATGTTTTTTAAATTGACTTAATTAGCTAGCGTCTGTAAGGGTGAAAAATAATGTATTAGAATTCAGTATTGTTGACACAATAGACATAGAGAACATTGCTTCTTGGAATTCTGATTACGCCTTTTTAATTCTACGTGCTGCACAACAGCTAATTTTTGATAATGGTGAATAGTTAAGGGGATTTTATATTTGCACCCTTTACTCAAGTAAAATTTTTATATGCTTGGGTCTGTGAAAGTTTAGCTATGTTTCTGCTGTGTCATTACAATAAGTACACACATAACTATCAACTGACTTTTTATTTTTTATATTGGTGTTTTCAGTTTTCCTAGGTTGATAACATTTTTTCCAAGGCTATAAATTATTCTTTTCACTCTGTGCTGTTTTGGCCTTACATGCTAACAGCTTCAGGGGAGAAAGACTTAAGAGTTTCACATAGAATTTGCCACATCAAAGCAGGTATTCCCTTTTACAGTACCACCTTCTTTCTGAGTATGCAGAAACCCTACCACAATATGAACAAATGGTGAAGCAAAAATCAGACTAAGCCAGATGTCTGTCAACCTTGAAAGTCTCTTGTGGCTTTTGCCACAGCCCGCTTTTACGTTAGAGACCAGTCCTCTAGGCTAGCCCACTGCAGGACTGCCAAATTTCTGCAAGGAATAGTTCAAGTAAAGAAACAGCTGTAGGGCTCAAAGTGTAGAAGGATGAGCCTTTGCTTCCAACACCTCCTGTCAGACAGTTCCTTGCTGCTCCACTCTCTGCTAAGAAGGAGGGGTGCCGTGAAATCAGCTGTGGCCATGGCTCTTGAGCCAAACCCTGGCACCAGGGTCTGTCAACACAACATGGCATGGGATGTCTGGTCTAAGTAGACATCAGGAAAGCAGCAGGAAGACTGAAGTGGCAGTTTGCCACAAAACAGAAGGTACAGAACAAACTAAGGTAGCAATGTTGTTCCTTAATATTTCTCTCTTAATTCAGTATCTGTCATTTCAGTAAAAAAGAATAAATGCAGCAAAGTCTCTTGGGGCACATAACATATCCTGACCCGCTATTCAGATGAAACTTGTTTTATTTAATCATGCACAAATTTGTTTGGATCTTAGCAGTGACCACTCTTCCTGTTGCCAATATCTATTAATGATAATTACTTCAAATACTATACTCACTCAGTGATAGCATCACATCATGGTGAGGAAGATTGTGATCTTATCTAAACCTATTCTGTTTAACTCTGACACTCCTTCTATTATAGTGGGGCCCCGATAAGATCGTGCCTGTTAGGATCAGACATTAGTTGAAATCAATATTTGAAAATGTGCCTGTTTTTGCTTAATATCAAAGTTAGTGTGAGGGTCATAGTGAGATCATTTGTTGGATGAGGTTGTACAGCTTCATCTTGTAATGGAAATGTGTTCCTTGCTTCAGCTGCTGGTGAAAAGTAAAAACAAGGGCTCTTTGAAAGCTGTACAGCTTTGCTAATAACCACTGTGTGAGGAAGATACAATCATTATTATGATATTTAACATCTGTAGTGCTTCAGCATGTTGAGGTTTGAATCGGGAACTAATGCTCCTTTTTGCTAGACTCTGGACCTGATATTAAAAAGACAGCTGCTAGCCTCAGCTAGCTTAGGTCCTGGTTTTAGACCAGACATGAATGCAATGGCAACAAGTGAGTGTGGAAGCCAAAAGATAAAATGGCAATAATTAAGATTAGTATAGTAACAGTTGTGTCACACTAAAGCAGCAGACATTAGTTTTTTTAGAGACATGGAACAAATAATGCAGTGAGTTTGCAGATGACTTCAGAGAATTCTTCTATATGCATTGATCTAGTGAAAGAAAATGCAAATAAATCCGGAGTATTTATTTAGATAGGAATTTTGAAACTTATTTCCTGATAAAGAAGGATGTAATCTAGATCAGTGATGATGAACCCTTTTAGAGCTCGGTGCCAAATTTATTTTAAAAAGCTCAGAAGCTCCTGTGCTGCCAGCATTAATCTCTCTGTAACAAATTTGGCACTAGTGCCAGCTGTTTGTGGTTACTGGTGGAGATGAATAATCAGAAAACACAAAACACCATAATGCTGTTTTGCTGAAAAATACGGTTACTCTTATTGTAAGACTTTTGGAGATTTAGTCAAAGAAACCAAAGCAGAGCCCTGAAGGTATTGCATAGGATGCATGAAACCTACAGTGCCTCTTTCTGGCAAACCACTAAGTTTTACTCTCCAATAAATAAAAAAGTACAACAGAACAGATTAAAAATGATAAATGAATAGTGAATGACCCGTTGTTTTGATCGCAGGACTGCAAAATGTGAGTGACACTAGTCCTGTGCCTAAGGTTGGCGTCAGAGGGCCTCATGCATAGCTTCCAGTGCAAGGCATGTGTCCTGACCACTAGACTGCTGTAGGGAGAAAGGCTCCAAGTGATACATTAATAGATCTGTTAAATCATTCCAGTGTAGAAATTTAAAAAAAAAAAAAAAGGACCAGAAGTTTACACATTTTTTCCTGAAATTGAGGTCTGTTTGAATGCCCATCTCTTTATTTAGATAAAATGCTAATATTGGTGATGTGCTAAGACCTGGGCAGTGTTTACCAACCATTTCCATTTCAGTAATGCCACTCCTCACTGACTGTGTCTGATCATAACCTCTAACTTCTTGTGGTTTGACTTGGATTTCCTTTGCAGTTCTGACATTTGAGGACAGTTTCTCACATTTGGCACACCAGTGAGTAAATTTATGATGGTGTTTTCTGGAAGAGAGGAATGTGCACATGACAGGAGTGATAGTTTTCACTAGACAAAGTCAGAAAGTTTTTAATTCGGGATAGAACATATATAGTATCATGATCTCTGCTAATTATTACGTATATGTTATTAGCAGTATCACATATGTGCCAACTGGTAGTTATGAAGAGGTGTAGCTTTAATTTATGTTCGTTCGAACACAAAAGTAAGTGGAATGACAAATGAATAAATCATTGCAGCAGTGTTAACAGTAAAAGCATGACTCAACTCACTATCATCGTATTGCCTTTCAATTCAATTAAATGCCACTGCGTACTGTTTTAATATCATATATGAAAGCACTGTAAATTGAAATTAAAAAGTCATCAAGGTGGATTTATATAGATGAAAAATTTCCCCTATAAGATGTGTATAACGATATTTGAGTGGTGTTTTGCCACATAAAAAGTGAGGCATTTCTTGGTTTCATTGAATAGTGCATACTTTTGGATACAATATGAATAATAAAGGTGTAGATTTCATTTTATTTTTAATTTTAGTTGTAACAAGCAGAGGGAGGAGCAGAGCCATTTTGAAGTCATCCCTGAGAAAAACGGGAAGAATGTATCTTTGAATGAAATTTGAAATATGTCAAGATTTTAGACATCTGTACCACAGTGCTGGGCAGAATTTTCTTAAGATTTTTTTTTCCATTTACCCAACTTTATTTAATCTGTGTTCATACCAAAAGTCTGATACATCATTGCAGTATTTGTATACAAAACTGGGTGTTATTCCACCAGTGCATTTCCACAATATGGTGTTCAATAGACCAGTGACAACAATTTTTCATGAATGTTACTGAAAAACATTCATACTGGTAGAATTTTGAAGTGTTAATACTTAAACATTGACCTCTTTAAAGTGTTGACTTTTTGAACAATTCTCCTCATTATTTATTTCTTTGTCTTTTTAATTCTGAAATATTTCGAAATTCATAGAATAGCAACACTTATCACTTGCCTGTTTTTATTTCACAAGTCTTTGGGACGTATTTTTGGCCATGGTGTGCTGGGTGTAGAACACCAAATGTTTCAGTGGGGCAGGAGAGGCGACTTATTTTTCTTGTTCTGAAACCATGATGAGTTTACTTTTAAACACAATGCAAAGCAGAGCACTGCGGTTTTCTGCCTTACTCCTAGATATGTATAAAATAGGAATATCATTAAGACAATTGGATATATCTGAAGAAGTAAGGTGGATTTTTTCCATCAATATCCCTTCTCTCTTCGTATATAAAGAATGATGAAGAACCATAATTTTACTTTTATAATAGCAAAATATTCCACTTACTCCATTCCTTAGTTCCCAGCATTGAGCACAATCAGCAGTTGTAAGACCTTCTGTTCAACTTGTGTGACAGTGCAGTCAGTTCACTTTAAAATTGACTACAAAACTATTAGATTAAGGAACAATAAGAGCAAATTAAAATCAATTATACCTGCATAAATAATGGAGAACAGTATTTTTGACTATTTATTTGAATTCTCTGATTTTGTTACAACTTTTTTTGATTTGCATGTTTCTACCCCAAGAAGTTTTTGATATCCAGACTAGCCTATTACATGTCACAAAACAGATAATCCTGCTGTTATTACAACACCTGAATCAAGACGGCAAAAAAGAGGAAATCCCTTCCTGAAAGAACTTACAGACAAAGAACAGGAAACATTTTCTAATGGAAGATCAAGGCACAAAGAAATTACCAGACCTGCTTGACAGAACACTGGAGGTCTCAGGTTTCCTACAGGTTAGACAAACACCTGTGTTACAAGATTATTCCCTGGAATGATGAGCAGGCACCCAAAGAGTTGTACGTTAGCACCCTGAGAACTGAACTAATTTTTATACTTTTTATTAAAAAATTCTTACTAAAAAGTAGTCATCTAGGAATCCATCTATTCATAGACAATTCATGATATAAAAGAAGATTAAACTTTTTATGTATATTACATGCAGATCTTAACTGTAAAGAAAATGCAAATACAAAACAATGCTTCTTTGAATGCATTCTCAAATGTACCACTTACGAAAAATAAAAGAAAATCAGTAAACTCATACATAAGTCAAGAAACAATTACTCTGCAACAAATTCCCATCATTTCATAACTGATGTGTTAAACTTCGAACACGAAGGTATATAAAAAAATCCAGATTTGCGAAGAGTAGGATCCCTTATAATGTAAAGGAATGATTAAACCAATAGATAGCGCACTGGTGTGCATAGTCTGGATTATGTCTTTGAAAAAGAGAAAATGCTTGATGATGGTGTAGCAGCACTATATTTCCAATAGGCCAGTCAGTCAAATGCAAATACAATCTATAATAAAAGAGCTGGTTGGCATAATAATTGGGAAATGAATGTTATTTGTAGCTCCATATTTCTGTCTTTAGGAGTCTAAGAACTAGGAGGTTGGTATTGATAAGAGGGTTTGTGTATAAATCCTTTGTAATGAGGCTGTGCCTCTTCAGTCATTTGTATTAATTTTAACTTTAGATATGAACATCATTCTCTGAAAGGGGTGACAACTAAAATAACTAATTTCACAAATGTCTAGGGAGAAAAAAAATTACTCATTTTAGAAAAAAAAAAAAAAAATCCCTGCTTCCTTTTTGATTGTTTGGGTGGTGTTGTTCTGTGGCAGGGGGAGTTTGAGAGTATGTACAGGATCACCTTAAAGCTGTGTAAGACATGCGCTATAGATTGTTGCTGCATTTGTGCAGATACTGACAAAGATGAGTTCAGGTTTCTCCTGTTCTGCAGGAGAAATACCAACTATAACATGTATCACAAGAGGTATAAAAGTCCTTGCAGTCTTCAGCTCAGGTCAGAAAGTCTCCAAATGCCTTGAGATCTTCATCAGTGTCAGCCATTGATAGTACTTCCATGTTTGTTTTTTTCCTTATTGGCCTATTTGGGTGATTATTTAGCAATGTATTTGACAGTTTTTGCTGTTCCATGTCTTCATGCATACATCTCTATTTGATATCTTGTTCATATTCTGAACTTCCGAATATTTCTGTAAGATCACCTGGAATGCAGAATTTGAGGGTCTTAAAGAGTAGAGAGTCTGGAGCATTGTGGAAAGGTGAAGTTCTGTCAGTGGCTTTGATTGCCTTTGTCTGTTACTCTGTCCACACCCCACCAGGTCTCTCCCTTCAGCATCATTTGCAGCTGCATGGATTCCCTTAGCTCTTCACTTTCCTGTCCCCCATCTCCTGATATTTATCTCTTATTTATGTTTCTGGTACTTGTCCCTTAGCCATTCTCCTCACTTTCCAATCTGTCCTTGCTCACTCTTTCAGCTGTGTATCCTTCTCCTTTCTCTAATTACTCTGTCCTTTTTCTTACTGATCTTCAAGGGGTTTTTTTAATGTTCAAGGACTTGCCCTTCCTTAATTTCAAGCTCCACCCCAAAGAGGTAATTTAGAGTTAATTGCTTGGAAGTCACATTTAGAACTGATTTTAAGGAAATGAAAAAGAAAAAAAGACTGAATGATAATTTTATGTAAAATAGAAATGTATGATGAGTTTCCCTGTGCAGGATAGCATGCCCATTCCTGAGGCTAGTTGTAGGACTGACTTGAAAAAATCCATATACTTTTCACATATCACTGTCTGTTACTTTGCTGCTTACAGGGACATAATCGGTTTCTGTCTTTGGCTGTTAAGTGAGCACAGCAGAGAGCAAGAAGGAATCTCTTCCTTCTGTCCCTGCCCAAGTTTAACGTAACACACAATTAGTCAGGTGTATTAAGGGCTTACTGTGCCATCTTCTGCTTAAGCATCAGACTTGGGTACTACCAGAGGCATGCCAGCAGGCTGGATGGACCAGTGGACTGATCTTCCACAGTAAATCCCATGCTTTTGTGATATGTTGACAGACCCTTACCTCAAACAGTGCTAGCAGGCACTGCTGCAATAAAACCAGACTGGCTCATTATTTACTTGTGAGATTTTCCATAAAAGCAGCACAAATGTTAATGAATAAATAATCTTCTCCCAAATTTCTTACAATAACTGAGCTTACCCCAGGCAGGTAGTACTGCTGTAGATCAGGGTTTGAAAAATGTGAGAATTCCTTATTCCCAGTAGTGCAGTGGGAGGAAAACTTAGTCACTCCCATGTCATTTATTTCTCTGTAAGGTGTTGAGGGCTACAATCTCTTGTCTTTACACATCCTTGCTCATACTAAATCACTCACTAAGAGCTAACAAAAAATTTCAGAGGAAAGAAAGATAACAGAGAAAAACATGCAAAATATTAGTTAAATTAATAAAATAATCCCACTTCCCTGATCTTGTGTGCAGAAAGAAAAGAAGAAATTGAATTGAAAATGCATTAGGTAATGCCTGATCTAGGAATTAATCTGCTTACTTACACACAGCAGAGATACAAATTCTCTTGAGATAGCTAACTTGGTTTCTGATGTGGTATAATCCATGTTTACACATGTTGCACTGAATTGTAAAGAGAAAAGATTCCTGTGTAAAATGAAGCAGAGATGGAAAGCAGAATGGGAAAAACTTGTCTTTTAACATAAAGTAGTATTCTCTTTCTCACCATTCAAAAGAGCACATTAAAAGAAATATGTCACCTTTGATCTGAACTGGAAAAAAGGTGCTTGTTTTAATTGAATCTCCTTACTTCAGAAGCTTTTAGCTACGTTTTTGGCTGACTGAATAAGGCTGCAGGAAAATGTAAAGTTATTGTTGTTCAGCCTCAGTTGAAATTAAGAGGCTGGAATCATTCTTTGAACCTTTCATATACTTTATTTTTAATACATTTACTTTGAGTAGTGCACTTTATTCCTTTGCATTTGGATCACTCCTTAGGCATTTGTCGCTATTGCAAAGTAAATATCCTGTTGCCCCAGTTTAACCGATCTGTGGGCCGGGAAACAATGTTGTTTAAGAGAAGTTTTGGGGAAAAACCTCAGTGGGAGATGGCCATCTCATTATCCATGCCTATCTAGGAATTTGTAGGCAATGCTGGGATGACTCTGGTTTCCTTGAGACTATGACACACCTGCTTGCCTTCATTTTATACTCAGTTTTGTAAATGAATTGGAGAAGTGTTTCAATTTTTAGAAGGTTTAGAATTTCAGGCACATTTCATTGTGAAAGGGAGGTTCATCTTAAAGGAGTTTTGCAGCTTTTCAGGTTAAAAAAACCCCAAACAAACAACAAAAAACAGACACAAAACTCCCCCAAACCCTCAGAAGAGAAGATGTAGATCATCTAAGAACAATTGTTCAACAGGTTCTCTGAAGTACAAAGTGAGATCATGGCTATCCTGTCTGTGATGAGCAGAGGAACTGCTGATCTGTCTAGCTGTACCTTTAATAGTGAGTGTAAAGAGGTAGAAATGGTGCCTGAAGCCCTGAAAGGTGGAGCATAGAGCAATAAGTGGGATGCTTGCAACCCTCATAAAGGTGTCAATGATGAAATACAACTCTATTTGATATTAATTGTGTGTAATTAAAACATTCAGGACTTGTGAAAGTTAAAACTCTTAATGCAGCAGTTAGTAAAACATGCTGTTATATTTGGGGATCTAAATAGTGACGCAGTAAAATATGTACTCTAAAGATGAAAAATACTGTGTAAAGTGAGACAGTACTGACATAACATTGCTATGAAATCCTTACATTCTGTAGATACTGACTTTTTAATAATTCTTTGTGGTTTTGGTTTTTTTTAAATTTGTCCATATTTTATTTAGTTCTCCATACAATTCCTCTGTATTCAATATCTCAGCAGCAAAAGACACATGGAATTTTCTGGAATCCCACTGGTTTTCATAGGAAGTTATGAATGCACTGAATACCATCAGTGTATTGAATACAATCAGAATAGAAGACTTGTCACCAAAATATGTGGCTATTATTTTTTCATATCCGGTCTTTGTATCTTTCGTAACTTTTTTCTCTACTCTGAATATGTAAATTAGAAAGGAGGGAGGAGAAAAGAAGGGAGATATAAAAAGCCTGAATTTTCCACCAAGTGAGAAATTTCCTTCAAAATGCTTTGAGGTCCCATGCCTGAAGAAAACCCTTCCTGTAAGTGTCAAAAGGGATGTGTGTACAGGAGGTCATTTCTGTGACATACCATGAAGATCTGTTTTTCACCTGAACTCCTCTACTATCCTGTTACTGGATTAATACCTTTTAGGATTGTGGAGCCTGAAGTGCTTCATTATATTATGACTATTAGGATTTTAGTAACATTGCACTGAATTTTAATAATTGAGAAGATGCTATGCACCTTGGCTCAAAGAAGCTATTTCACTCCGCTGTGCTGACAAGGAAAATAACAACAAAAACAGCAGTGAGATAACCAGTAAAAAATACTGTTTAACCCCAGAGAAAAAACATGTAACTTGGTGGCATACTGCGGATCTGCACACCTGTCTACAGCCATGCCACAGCCAGTAGTTATGAGAAACATCTGTATGAAAACAGATGTTTTTTAAAAATTGTTATAATTTACCTTCATTTAGTGTTCTCTAGAAGCAGCCTGAGGTCACATTTAAACATTTCAGTATGGTCTGGATTGATTTTTTTTTTCAGTGGACACTGATTTTAAGTGTAAGCAAAGAGATACTATCAGAAAATTAACCCAAAATCAAAACTTTATGGTGAACTGTTTGTTTGCACATTTTTAGAAGAAAGGTGGCATTAATCATGAGGCCTTTTTAAACCAAGGCAGAGAGAGGGGAAAGTATGATAACATGCATTAAAAGACTAATGATTGCTCAATCGAACTTTGCTGGCACCTCCTTAATCACTTAAATCATGATGCATGTTGTACTTTGGAGAGTAATTTCAGACCTGATACAGGGCTGCTTTCCTATAATGTGGGATGCTCTGAAGTTTGCACCTTTTGGAGCAGAAAAATATCGGTGGGATGGGAGGAATAAGGTAGGTCATTACAAGTTCTTATCGGTGATAGTTAGACGAGTCAGAGAAGTAACACCAACTGCTCTGCTCCTGAAACAGCATCATTGTATGGCTTGAACCACAAGGATTTGGGGTTGCATGCCCTGAGACACAGAAGAAACAGAGGTGAGCTCAAAATGAGTTTGACAATTCTGTTACACTTGTAAGCTGTTGAAGCAACCCGCGTGTTCCTACATGCACAGCAAAGTGACCTCTGCTGAGAACAATGCAGATTCCGCATTCATGAGATTCAAATCCTCAAACTTAACGGGTAAGACCCCATGAGGCTTGGTGTATTAACATTGAATGTATTGTTTTGAATAGAAGAGTAAAAGCCTACCGTCAGTCTGGTTGTTGGTGTTACTGGGCTTTGGTTTTCAGTGTGCTACTTCGTGGCCTGATTTTGCAGGTCCTGCAGGCTGTGCACAGCTGCTGAGCACTGATGATGGATAGGTCCCAGCCAATGCCAGTGTGCTTAAAGGCTTGGGTTTCTGGAGATCTCGGATCACTTTTGGGTTTATCCTTCTTCCAAACATTCAGGCAAAGGGGAAATGAACTCTGAGGCTTACTCATGTAAGCCAAATCGCTCATCAAGAAGAGTGAACTACGGTAGATCCCAAAGCATCATTTGAACTCCATGGATGTGGTAGCTCCAGATTTCTGTATTATGTGTCATTAGATGCAAGGACGTGTCTGTTGGTGAGCTGGGCTCCTCAGCATATTCTCAGACAATCCTGACAGGAGTTCTTTAGATTTCCTTTTTGTGTGTGCATGGCAGAAGAATAGGAGAACACTGGTAATATAGCCCTTGCAGCTGTCAAGGTGTCTGAAAAAAGTAAAAAAGAACATATATATATATAGATATAGATATGTATGTATGTATATATATATGTGTGTGTGTGTGCGTGTGTATAAACATATACATATTTTAAACCTTGACAGAATCAAGTATGGGTGGCAGTGTAGAGTTTGGGGATGCTCTTACCTACCAGCATATTTTCATACTTAGATGAGATAATTCAAAACAGTGTTACTTGTTTTATGACTGCACCACTAGCACTGTGCAGTGATACTACAATCATCAAAAATCTGGATCAGTGTTGCATGAAGCAGTTTACTAAATTTTATTAACAGAAAATTAAGTATCAAAAATCATGTATCCAGCTTCCAGAAAGAAAATAGAGTATGAGGTGCTAGAAGGTGAAAATAGGAGACAATAAAACCTGGTCAGGTGATTTTTTTTAACTGTCTAAAACGAAAAAGAAAAATATAAATATTTTAAATTAGTCCTCAAAATGCAGGGAGCTTAGCTGTAAAATTCCATCTGATCACTATTAGACTTACATGAGATTACAAAAGCCTGCTGATAATAGAGTTAAATTCAATTTCAAAGCACTGCAGTGAGGACACTGAAACTGTAACAAGCCAGTAGTACTGTTTGGGTGAAAAAGAGTGGATACTCTGGGCATAAAAACAGTGAGTCAAGAGGATGCTACTTGCACAGTAATTGACTGTAAGGGTAATTTTTGTGATATATTGTTTTCGGGGTTTAGATAAGGCATGAAAATAGAAAATCAATACTGTAATAAAGGAGAATTTCAGGACTTTGATGGGTAAGGAGGAGGCCTTTGGAGGTCATACACAATTATCAAAGATCTCTGTTTACCTTGATTTTATATTTTGATTTATTTCTGAGCCGAAACCTGGGCAGGTGAGGGTTACTTTTCAGTTTTGCTTTCATCGTTAAATAAATTTCCGAAGTGTCTGGGTATATGTGTACAAAGTTAACTATGCAGTCATTGCAGCAATTCAAACCCACACCGACTAAGTCAGAAGAGAAAATTCTAAAGGGAAATATACTGAGGCTACATGTCAGATGTTTCTCTCTTCTTTTCTCTCCCTCTCTTTTTATGCACACAACACCCATATGCACATGCACATATATTAATATATATAATATATGCAGATATTGATGGAATTCTATGAGTTGAAAGAGAGGGAAGATGTCTTTAAGGATCCATATCTCTCGCAGCAGATATATGTTATTATCACTGAAATGTGGCCTTCAGTCTTGAAACAGTTAAAAGAGTTCTACGGCCACAAAAGAAGAGATTTCTTCAGAATTATCTCCCGCCTCACATTTGCTCTTAGGCAAGCAGTTTAAAAAAGCCCAGTGATTGAGCCAGTGATCCAATTTGAAATGCAGAAATGATTAGAGCTGCTTGCCTCATTTCATATCGAAATTCTCTGATTTATGACAGGGCTGCAGCCAAGATCTATCTCCAAAGGGAATTAGTGTGCAAGTTTGCATATTTTTGTTATTTAGGTTTCTGATAGCAGCTGCTAGCTAGAAATACTGAACTGGGAGGTGGTGGTGCAGGGTTTTTCAGCCATTGGAGCAAAGAAAGATAAGAGCCTTATGTTTAGGACATTTAGACCCCTTGACCATCTCACCATACAGTAATTTTTAAACTTGGATTGCAGTAATACAGGAATCCAGCGGAATGGTTAATTGTAGTTGTGGAGAAAGGAATTACCAAAATTCTGTCTCCATGTTTTAACTAGGGGAATTTTAATGAGGCATAAAACTTCAATCATGCGACTGACCTGTGGGGCAGAGTGTAGAACATATAATGAAACAGAAATAGAATTCTGAAAAAAAATTATTACCTTATCTGGAATTTACATGAAGTGTTAACAGGAAATTATGCAGCGGTTATAAATGAAAAATATGGGATTTAATGTACTTATTAATAAAGATTTGTTACATACATGATACCAGTGTCCCAAATCTGCTGTCCGCAGCTGTCCCCAATTTCTTATTTCTGTGTCCTCAAATGCATTTAGTGTCTTATTACTCCAGAAGCTAACGCCAATATCCATTTAACACCAGTGTCTAAGACAAGTGGAAACATCTTTGTGTAGGGGTCAAGGACTGAGGAATTTCCCTTTTCTACGGCATTCAGACAGTCATAAAATTCTGGTTTTTTAACTGAGAATTCAGTTAATGTTTTCTTTGGATATGTAAACCTTCTGTGATGAGGAGGAAAGAATGAGCACATGTGGCTCTTAAATAAAGGGGAAAAAAAAACCCTCTCCATTGAATGAAAGATGAGTAACTGCTGAATTATGTGAGTATTGCACTGAGCAAAGAAATCACACTGTGAAAGTTTATTACCTTAGCTACTGTCCGGCTCCATATGGAGTCATTATGGCCTAGAGTCTCAATAGTGCTCCTAAATTGACCTCACTATAATGCAGCTGTGCTTCCAGGTATTAAAACTTCCCTCATATTTCACTGAATATTCCCTGGGAGATCCAAGGTTATTGTAGTAAAAACTTTAAAATTTCATTACTTTGTTCTTTGACAAAGAAGCTGGTAAGAAGATCCTACAGCCTGCAGATGAAAATGTGTGAGTTATTTCTTTTAAATCTGTTCTTCTTGCACACTTTTATTTCTGCATTCCTACCCTTGTTATTCAGTGGTAATTCTGCCAAGGGAGCTGGTCATGTTTAGGTGCATTACGTAGTTACCTAAGTAACCCACTTTCTTTGTAAAGTCTCTCTGAGCATAGTGCTGACCTTAAAATACCACTGTGATTCTGCACTTAAAACAGCACCGATGCTGGGGATGAACTTCCCGTCCCTCTCTGCAGATGCCAGGGATTTGGAATTTACATTAGCACATTTGAAACCACAATTTAAAACATTTAAAGTCATGCACCCAGTGAGTGAAGAGTTATCAAAACAAGGACAGAATGGAAATGGAGGAAATGGAAATAAGTTGGTTTTCCTTGCGACTAATTGATCTACTTGCTTGGGACCATTATTCAGACAAAAGAGACAATGCAGTCAAGTGAAATTGTCACCTGAAGAGAAGGACTATTTTTATATACATGTATATACATTAAGTCAATCTATGTGTCTTTTAATTTTTTCAGTTTCCATAATAAGAGTATGCAATGGCATATATTGAAGATTATTTAAAATACAAAGACAGTGGGGTTTTGGTGTTTGGTTGGTTGGTTGGGGTTTTTTTGTAATAGTAACAGAAAAGTTCCAGCAGAAATATAAAATAATCAATCTTTGGATGAAGTCCACCTTCTCTGTTCCCAGTAAAATTGAACAAGCTCTCTTTCCTACTGCCTTCTTTAGTGATTTGATTGCAATGGATTCTGTGCCTGCTGTACTATGAGTTTTATGATTCTGTGAGAAAAGATGAATGTAGCACTATAAATGTCCCCTCTGAATGCTATTTTAGCTTCTCTAAAGATACTGTAATCTAGTTTATCCGTGGTATTTGTAGAAAAGCAGGAGATAGAGTTTTTGTTAGCTAGTGAGTGAAGTTTTCAGAGCGTGGACCCAATCTGTGGGCTTGAAGCTTCATAAGAGCAATCACCAATGAATGTGTATATTTTCCCATTTTCTCTTGTGCTGGCAGAAATGGAGATCTTTATGTGAAAACATGGTGCAGCTTTGCTTAACTAAAAGGTTATATTCAGAATTGTTTTGTGAAGTCTAGTGGTATGGAGAGAATG
Source organism: Ifrita kowaldi (assembly GCA_013398055.1). NCBI lineage: Eukaryota > Metazoa > Chordata > Aves > Passeriformes > Cinclosomatidae > Ifrita > Ifrita kowaldi. Next base: position 286,462 of record VZRS01010058.1, on the reverse strand, counting down.
AGGATCAAATATGTCCAAGGCCATTTCTGTAGTTGTCAGGGGATACATTTGTCCTTGGAGAAGTCCCTCACTTAGCAAAGATGGAATGGGTTTTTTCTTAGCTAAATGCTATTGTGGAAATATAAAACATTTACATTATGAAGAAAGGGATTTAAACTGAAAGCATGCATAGGTCTTTCTGAAGATGACTTCCATGAAGTATAAATGCTCATAAATAACTAGTCTTGCTTTCGTCTTTGTTAAATTATTTTCCTTTAAACTTTACCATGGGCTATAAATTCTGAGAATTTCTGCATATGTTAAAACCACTTCCACAAGGTATTATGTTTTTAGCATATTATTTTAATGATTTATCATAAAGCATGGTCTTTTGTATTGCTCTGATAGCCAGTAAAAGTTAAAATATTAACTGTGCAGTATAGTTAACTTGGATAAGTGCAGCATTAAAGTAGATACACATTAGCCAATATGACGCATCAGAGGTAAAATCAAAGGGATTAAATTTGACAGAAGAGCCCTATTTAATTTCTTCCAACCCCTGTGGTTCTATTGAATAAAATGTATTTTAAGTACCTTTCTGGACTGCACTAACATCTGCTGTTCTTGGAAAACAGTTTTTGCCAGAGATAATCTATGTTACTGGGAAATGCTGGCCCACAATGGCTTGCAGAGAGTGCTGTCTTCTTGTCTTATTCTTACTAATTAATTCCCATGAGGCTTGCTCCAGGACTAACTATTGTCAGCCCAGCAGTGTGAAGAGGTTAGCTGGGAAAGTCACGAGGAGGGTTGTGGTAGCAGCAGCAGAGCCCATGTGTGCGTGCACATGTATATCCTCAAGAGATGTATACATACAAAAAGTTGTATGAAACAAGCAAAGACAGGCAGTAAAGTATAGTGACTTAGTTAGCTATGGCCCTTCCAAACAGCATACGTATTCTATAAACTGTATCTAGTCTGACCAGTTGGACACCATCCCAAAACTTACAAACTTAGCAAATCCCTCAAGTTTGATTGATTTTCATTGTGTAAGTTTGGAAAAATAGATCACTGTTGAGGAAGTTAGGAAACCCACTTACATCTGGAGACCTATCACGCCTCAATAAATAGTAGTGGTCAAATCCTGTGTGCTTCATGTTTGTGTTGACTTCAGTGATGGCAGTCTCCAACACAAGCCAGGGTTGTGTGATTTTCCATATATGCGTGGATGTTTGCATGAGCACGGACACACATGCCCATACGCACACTGCACACATGCACAGACATTTTCTAGGAACCCTGCTTTCAAACCACTTCCTCAAAGAAGAAGGGAAAAACAGTTTTAATTTCACAGAGCTGACCAGGAGAGATAATGAAGTACTTTCAAAACTCTTTATGTGTGGAAGCCCTAGAGGCAAACCCCAGAGCTTTCTTACTTTTAGCAACCAATTACCACAAAAAAAGAGTTTCCCCAATTATGAAGTACACTAACACAGGCTGCACAGACTCAATTTCACAAAGAGTATTGGAAAGACAGCATTCACATAATTAATGAGAAAATGCTGCATGTGTTCAGGCCTTCTGTTAATTGATTAAATGAGTCTATGTCTAAATCTGATTATAATCATGCTGTGGCAGTACAATTGAGAATAAGAGGTAAAGGGACTCTCTCTTCCTCTCTTGTACACTCTTGGATATGTGGACATACATCCTCCTTCCTACTCCCCCTCCCCAAATTGTAAGAACAGGATAAAAACTGGGCTAGTAGGAAAGGTAGCAGACTTCCCTATTGAAAGGGAGATAGCTTAATCACAATTACTTGAACAGTTGTTCTTGGTTTAGTGTCTTGGTTCCCGTTTAATCCATCACTGGCACTTGTAAAGTACAGTGGGCTTTATAGCAGACGTCAGTTTGATGCTTATTGTGGTTAACAGTTAACAAGTGCTGGTTAGTTTTCCCGCAGTGTCGCAATAAAACACAAAACCTGCCGTGTGCTTGTCATTTTTTTTAAAGAAGGCCACAGTGTTCCCTAAGGGTTGTGAGAGAAGTTCATCCCATTGAACTGGTCAGCAAGATATCATTAGCTCGTTGTGTACATGAAATCCAGGGGTTAGAGCACCAAGCGTCACAAGCCAGTTTCTTTACCTCCTTGAGCTGATCAGAGGATCAGAGTATCAAGGAAGGATTAGCACTGACTTGGGATTTGTGTGATTGGTTAATTTATTGCGGCGATGGCAGGCCTTTCATCTATGGCAACATTTAATCAGCACGGCCATGGAGGCTATTACGGGTTAGCTCTTTTCTCAAGTCAGCCAGGGCTGCACCATCAGCCCTATCACAATTCCCCTGAAATTTCCAAATTATCTGGAACAGGCTTTAGCCTCACAGTAATAAAAATTAGAAGAGATCCCTGATAGCGCTGGTGGAAAAGGCTTTCACTTGCACAGGGCAAATTATAAATAGTATGAACGTGCACTTTAAAAAAAAAATTCTCCACCTCTTAAGAGATGTGCAGGACTTATCACCCCTGCTCTGATCCAAATCCTTGTGGTTGAAAATTTATATTAGATTTTATCAGTGAGGCCTAAGTCTAGAAAAATCAATGAAGGTTATCTTTTATGTTGCAGGAACTTGTGGAAATATTGATTTTCATTTTATAGTGAATTTGGAGCATGAGTTGGTAATCACTGCTGAGCTGACTACAATGTTTGCCTACTGTATCTTTTACTGAGTTTTGCTCAAGTATTTAAGATAGTATATTCCTGTTGATTTTAGGATGTAGTTTGAAGTCAAATGTTTCTTAATACAAGTTGATGCATCTCTTGTCATATAATTTAATACTTCAGAGTAATGGTGATTAGCTAATGTCTGTTGAATGATTTCTGAATTTAATAGCGATAGTCAGAATGAGAAAGAGGGAGATTTCAGGACTCCACTCATATATCTTCCTTCTCCTTTTTCCTTACCAGTCACTAAACCACTAAGTAAAATACAAAGTATAAGAGAATATAATGGAAAATAAGATGAAGGATGCTGAAAGATAAAATACCCATGTATGAAAAGACTTAGAAACCTGAATATCTGCTAGTGTAAATTATAGTTATTCAAGCTATTAAGTATTAAATCTTTCAGAACTAATGAAAACTAGAAAAACTACTGATAAAAGACACCATGGCCACAGTTTATTAAATGAATCTAGATTCTTCATCTTGGCTCTTAAAATGCTTTAACTAAGTAAAACAGTGATTCAGAGAGTGATTTTAGAGTTTTTCTCATGTAATGCCCTTATTCACGTTCTGTAGTTTTTATTTCCATAGGGTATGTTTGCTTTCGATAGCATTTCTATTGGTGGTGTATCTGTGCAACTGATTTTAAAATGGATGAATTCTTCAAAAAATCATTTGAATATTCAAATAAATCTGTTCCTGCCAAATTTATGTCATTTTTTGGTTTGCTTTTAGGTAATGTGAGTTTTCTTTCAGACCTGATATTGAAAAAGGAATTTTTAATACCTTCTTCACACAATCTAACTCTAGGGCAAGTAAAATAAAACCCCATGAATTTCCACAGATAAAGGCTAGCTGACCATGAGTACTTAAAACAGGGATACCCTTAGATAACCGAAGGAAAAAAAAAAATAGTTAGCTTTACATAGATTTTGGAGTATGGGCTCTGCTTGTTCCCTCCTTTGCAATTCTTTGGGCAGGACCTGAATATAGAAGGCACAATGGTAACAAGTACCTTGCCTGAGCAACCTTTGTAGCTTCTTGAGTAAGGATTTAAATCTGTAACTCTATAGGGATGTTGAAATACATAGGTTTTTAAACATTGGTGCAGGAAATGGGACGGAAGTAGTGAAGCTTTTTGCAAAGTACATGTCCTCAAGGAACATGAAGCTGCAGGTACCCATGAGCATAATCTCTAAATGTATCATCATTCTTAGCTGCAGAAAACTGACAGGAAAAAGTGAACGTAGATACCTGAATCTCCTGGTTGGAGCACTTGCAGCACGATGCTGGAGAACATACAAGGATTCACTTAGCAGGATACACAGATATATAAGATTCTAGTTCCTAGAATGAACTGCGTGTCACTGCATTTGTTTACGTTGTGTTGTCATCCTTCTCCAAATTAATTATGCCCTATTATGCTTCTAATGCTGTCATTATTTTAGTGTCCTAACTTTTAGTCTTCTTCTTGGGTATTTAGTTGGTACATTTTTGGTTCTATCCATTTTCCTCCAATCACAGTCTTTTCATGTATTACACAGACATGTTATGGATTTGTAGAGAGGAGTAATGATGTGTCGCTGAGATCAGGGAGAACAGTATTATGTCCATTTTGTGGTTTTTGATGCTCTGATAAGCTGATCGTTGTTCCTTTAAATGGAAATCATTTTCAGGAAAAAAAAAAAAGAAATGGAATGAATTCCCTACTGGAATTATGAATTCCTTACTAGTCTTGGAATTTGTGTGAACTATGAATATTGGTGGTGTATGTAAAGGAAATTAAGGTAGGTTTTACCTGCAATAGTATTAACTTTTATAAAGTACAATGGAATTGCAAAAGGTATTTTTTTCTTCCTATAGATAAATGCTTGCAATACCCAAAGCCTGTAATCGTTGAAGGTTGTCCCACAGCAACTCCGACTGACTTCTCTGGTATTTTGAGCTGAAGTAATGAAGAAACAAATATTTAAAGGATCAGGATTGATATGTTTGGGGACAGGGTGTGTGGGGTAGGGTGTAGGTAAGTGTAGCAACATTTTTTCCCTTTAAATTCAAAATGAAATTATTAACATCATAAAATCTCTGACAGCCAAGAAACCCCAAAGAAAAGATGATCTGCAAAGGTTGGCTTAAATTCTGTTATCTGAATCACAGGTGTGATTCCTTTTGATGTCAATGGGAATATTGTCTTTGTTACTGAAAGTAAAATATGACCTATTGTCTATTTGCCTGTCTATTAAGGAACTACAGATGAGGTTGCATAATGAAACAGATACGCCTGGACAGACTTGATTGCCTTTGCGAACTGGTACTCTTGAACCTGGCATTTGCATGAAACTACACTGAATATTTTATTTTGCACACTTTAAGCCAGTGCTAAGTTTAAAGAAAACACTTAAGGGGTTCATAATACAATTATTCAGGATTTGGAACATTTTGTTGTATTCTCTATTTTATTATCATTATTTGTTTTGGGTCTTTTGCCCCAAATCAACCCATACTTACCATACGTTCTTAAAAATTTACCACAATTAGAAAGACTACTTTGTTCATTACTGAATAATATATTTCCATGAAGTTTTCTTTGAACCATCTATAAATGCCAGCAGTGCACCTTTTTTAATGATTCTTTTCTGCTGCCACTAGTTACACACCAATGAGAAACTACCAAGTGATTACATACGACAATCATCTGAAGCATTGCTTCTGTTAGAAATATACCTTGCTTAGCTGATTTTTTCACAGTGGTAATTTGGCCCTTAGTTATAGCTTTATTGAAAGTTTTTGCTTGTTAGACTTTAGGAAATATTTTAGATTAGGTTTGAAGAAATGGAGATGTGCAGTCAGATGGTGAGATTGTTGTGTGCTGGATTACTGAGGTTTACTGAGCAATTTCTAGTAACAGAACAGAATCTCCCACCTCACCATTACTGTGTGCAGGGCATGACACTCTCTTTCTTTTGAATTTTTTTAGAAAGCCCATTACCTGCTGTAAGCTCCATGACCCTTTTTGTGCCTGATCAAGAAGGGCAAATACCCACAAGAAGGGAGGACTTCTCTGGGGAATATGTGGTGAGGTTCCCCCAGGTCTTTAAAGATTCTTCAGGCAAGAAAACATCTGACCCTAGTTTGTCCCAAAGAAGACAAATGCATGTAACTGACCTGGACAAATAAATTACATACAAATAATCTTTCCCTTTCGAAATAATTACGTTCAACTATAGCAAAGCCAAAGGAGTTGGGGTCCATACCTACCTTGTAAGAAATATAGAGAAATCAAGTCAGTTGGTTAAAAGGCCAGTTTGGCAAATACAGCAATTTAAAGGTAGTATGGAAACAAGTTTGAGTTGGGGGAATAAAATTAAAATAAAATAATAAATAAATGGTGATGTTGCTTTTTTAAAGAAAAAATCTTACTTGAAATAAAACAGTGGAAAACTAGGATTGCTATACCTTCCTAGAACTATGTGTAGTGTGTTGACTAGCCAGTATATTTCTAGATTATTTTGGTCATATTCCAGGGAAATAAACCAATACTGATAAATAGATGTGATGTTTGAAAAGCCTTTAGGATGAATCTAATGGTTATAGTCTTGTAATTATGCAAGTTGACACTACAAAATGCAGTCCATTTGACTTTATGAAAAAGACAGATGTTGAAAAAATTGTAAAAGGTAAGTTGCTTTGAATGCTGTATATCATTAATTACAAAAAAATGAGAAAAGTTTCAGAAGTTGAAAAATAAAATGGGAACCTTGTGTCAGAGAAACTAATTCAAGTCATTCTCCTGGTAAATATTTTTTTACCTGTGTATATTCCCGCACCATCTTTACATGTATTATGCACCCAAAATGCATTCTTACCCAAAATCTTAAATTATCAACACTAAACAATTAAAACAATTTGGATCAGACAAGAACTGTGGTTTTTGTCCATTGCCATCACTCTGTTCTTCGGTCTATTTATGGTGCAGGTGAGGTCTGTGAGCTTTTTTGTCACACAGGTGTTTGTTAAGAAGAAGGAAGTAAAGGTAGCTTGTCCACTTTAATGAGTTCAATTTTCTGTAAATACCAAGAGCACATAGTAAGGTTTCTAGCCTCATTCTCTGATGTAATCATGTGTTATACAGAATCCAGTTTCTTTTTTGAGCCAATTCTTTTCTCAAACTTCTTAACAATTCCAGGTAAACTTAAAAATCTTAGTCAGTGTTTCTTTTTAATAAAACTGAGTACTATAGTACTGATATTTAACTAATACTTTATTGTAAATGGCATTTTTATTTAAGTGTATTGAAAGTTGGAAAACCTTCAATTTAATGTGGACACCATTCAAGATCTTAAGATAATTTACACATTACTTGAGTCACTTCAAGTTATATGGACTAATTTACATGGAAATTTTGCTTTTATAAAGGAAAGTATGTTGTTTATTAATATATATGTGTTGTTCAGTTCTGCAAAAATATCCAAGTAATGATCTTTTATCTATGTTGAAGTCAATGAAGTAATTCTGTAAAATATCAATTAAGCATTTCACTCTCAGTAACAACAAAGTGGGAATTCCATAAAGAGTATTTCTGCCCAGTACTGAAGGGTCTCTATTGATTACATGGTAGGCACAAGGTAAAGGAATCAATAGAATTGATGTCTGTGGGCCATGTCCTGCTTCTTTTACTTTGAATATGAGAAAATTTCCGTGGCCTCCGTTGTTTTCAGTGATGAATTGTAGAAGACGTAGGAACTGCAGAGAGTTTCACTTTGTCATTATGCTGCCAAATAGATGTTATAATGAAACTGTCTTGAATATTATGGTACATACAATTATAAATTTGATTGTAATATCATCTGTGACTTGTGAAAATTAGAAAGTCAGTTTTCTTTTTGTCTAAATTTTCTTGCATGTAAGGAATTTTTCAAGTTAAATACCTGCCCATTAATTTTCTTTGCACTGTATTTAACATATTATTGTGCTAGAATCACTGGCAGTCTTCTGTGGAGTACTTAAAAATAGAAACTTTAAAAAAGTGTTTGAAAAGTAGCCTGCTTATAATCCACTATAGAGAAATAATTCCTCTGAAAAATATGCTATTTACAGTCAAATCATTTTGTAACTAATAGAAAAAAGGCAGGAGTGTGGTTTATTAGAAAACATCCCATTCCAGTTGTCAAGGTTTTAATCAAAATCCCAGGCCTCGTGGAGCAATCTAAAGATTTTCTCTTCTGTTTTCTTAGTTGTTTTTTGAACTATAATCCCGGTAATGAGCAAGTAACAAAACTCAGCTGTACCTATGAAACTACCACCTATCACAGTTCTTTCAGTCTCAAACAGGATAACCAGAGCATAACTACTGTGAAGCAATACAATTATGAATTTCTTGAGGGGGAAAAAGGAGAGATAAGTGCACAGAAGTCAGCTAACACTGATGCATGGGTGGCTACAGCATGCAAGGGGTTAACAAGATTTTCATTTTAGATAGTTGCCGTAGTAACAATCAGAGGGCTCAGGCTGTATCTTTTCTATTTGTGGGGAATGTTTAGATTTACAGAGTAGCTCAGCTTATTATATATCTGCCTTGATTGCTGGATAAGGTTCGTTGATTAAAAACAGAATAAGATGCATTTTTATAATACTAAGGGAACCCACTGCCCCCTGCCTCTGCCTCCCATCACTCTTTGTCCAGATCTCTCTCAGCTCTCCCAGCACTTGCCCGCCGCCCAAGGTGTGGCTGTAAATCAAGTTTCACTTGAACTTTCAAGGAGCAGGGGCTGGATCTGCCTGAGCTGCATGGAGCAGGTTGGTCCTGAGCATCCCTTTTCTCCTTCCAGTGGCTGATGTGGACCTAAAGCCATGGCACCGCCAGCCCTGAGTTTGAGCACTGCTTCTTTTTTTGATGTTATAGCTTGTGTTCACTTGTTCATCATCCACGGTTTAGTAAAAGAAAGTTTGATCAAAGGTCACCTCCGCAGTGGAAGAGGGAAGAGGCAGATTTCCATCATCCAGCTGTGCTCCTTAGAATTAGCAGGAGCTATCAGAGGCTCTGCAGACGTGACCACTTCCTTTCAATATGCAAATGGGATCTGGACTTGTGAGGATCAGGCAATTATTCATTTCCTTCCCTGAAAAACTGAGAAGGCTTGTGGCGACCATAGCAGCACCTGTGCAGAGGTTGTAGTAACCCTGAAGCCTGGAGGCTGCCACACGAGACAAATGCCCCATGCTGATGGCAGCTTCACACCTCACCTGAAGGCTCGTATCTCTTGGGAGCAGGGAAAAAGCCCTGCTCAGTTGGAACGCCAGGTTCAAGTCTGCCTTGAACAGCTGCTGCCATTTAGTGCCAAGTGATACGAGGTAGTTGTTTGAAACGGATATGGTGGCTGCAGTAGTCTGGCATTTTAATGCCTAATTCGGTGATGAGAAGAGAAATTCTGGTATAAAGTTGTACTAACTTGTGGGGTTTGATAGCCTGGTCTGCTCTGATTCTGCCAATTTCTAAAGCTTTTGCTCCTTGTGAGCTTGATTTGCCTCTGGTGCTTTGTGGCGTTAGGTTGCTTTCTTGGCTCCATAACACACAACTGAGGGTCTTTCTTTCCCTTTTATTTGCTTCATTGGTGTCTTGAAGTGCTAGGAACATTTGGAAGCTGGGTTGTTTGGTTTTTTTTTTCTTTCTCAGGTATCTGAAAATTCATTCAAAAATTTTACTGGAAGGATAAAGGATTTGATTTTATTGGATTGGATTGGGTATTCTTTGAACCAGGGAAGGCCTTCAAGGGAGAATTACTTTTTGGAATTAAAAAATAATTTTTTGTGAAATTGGTCTTAGCCAACAGTGGAATAATTTTCTAATCACGTAAATTCAGTCTGCAGTGTGGTGGTACTCAGCTTGACTCTTATTACCACTGTGAGTTTTCATTTCATACAACAAAATTACCTGACCCCTATATAGAACCTATGTGCAAATTTGTTGTTCTTTTTGATGCTCCCCACTTTTGAAAGTCAGCCCACTCCCACTTGAGGACCACTCCTTGGATTTGTGATCCCAGAGTCTTTACAAGTCCCAAGGTGTCCTAGTAGAGAACACAGAGCTGCAGCACTGCTGGCACAAAGTGGCTTCATTGATAAACTGGCAACTGACAGGAGCTTGATACCAACAGTCTTTAGTCATAGATGCACCCAGTTACTGCATTCATCGTATTCACACTGTTTTGTTTCTACACAGGAAAGTGAATGAATCCATCAGCTCCCTTTAAGCAAGCTGATCTTTTATCAACACTGTCATTTAAACTTAGGATACCAGACTGTGTATATCCATCAGTCCCAGAAATGAACTTTGGTTCATAGGGAAATTCTTGCTGCAAAGAATTTCAAAAAATCAAATTTATTTCTTTTGGAGAAAAAGATCCTTTAAGTAAACTTGCCAAGCTTCCAGATTTTTTGTCTATTGTTACTTATTTCAAGTGATAGTGGTTTTTTTAGTGCTCTAAAATATGTTAATATGGGAGGGATTTGGGCTTTGTTCATTGTTATTTTCAAGTTATAAGCATAGCACCAGGTCCCTATCTCCCTTTTACCCCTGCTTTTATGTGTAAATGTTTCATAACTATCTGTATGAATTTTCCAAGTAAAAAGCATTTTCTTGGAACTGTTTTTCCTTATGGAAAGTCTTTTACCCTTAACTTCATTGTGTTCAAAACCAAAAGCCTGAAAATAGCATTCCTACACTACTTCTTTGTTTCCAGATTTTAAGATCTATTATGCAATAGCATAGTGCGTAATCATAATTATGCATTCATGATGATGTTTGTACTGGCTTAACTCAGGAATAGTGTGAGAAAGCTAATCTCGAAGCTACAGGCTGTTTTCCTGGACTTTAGATTCTGATCTGAGCTGTTTGTTGAGTCTTACTGGAACCAGAGCCCCAGACTCACCAGTCCTGCTGCTGGATTCTCCATCTTTATCTCTAGTCCCAGTGAAGGACCTTCACCCATTCTTTTGAAACTTTTTTTTTTCATGGAAACTTGCATAGCTGCAGTTCTTAGTCATGCTGCATATAATCAGTACACTGAAACAATTTAAATGAGAGCTGCGTTACACAGCAATGTCATACAAACTACAAAAACTGAGGATACGTTTAATCTGTCATTGGCATTTTAGGGAAATTAATTTTCTTTTTTGTGTCAGAACAGTGAAATAAAATCCTCATGCTTTTAAGGCAGGGGGAGAAAAAATACCTGATTATGTGTAGCATATTCTTCAACTGGAAGAAAGTAACTGCTTGCAAAGTAAAGGTGCTGCTCTGCTCAGTTCATCTTCTTGATCCAAGGTTTCTGAAATGATAAACAAAATGTAAGCACCATGGATCTGTAATTCAGATCTGTGACAGATCATATTGATGAGAAAGCATGGAATTTTGGAAAGTATTTTCTCTGAAATCCTCATATTAATAAGTTACTTAATACGACTATTATTTATTTTAAAATCTATGCAAAATTTGATAGTATAGAAGAAAAAATAAAACCCCTAAAATACTGCACAGTCATATGTTAAAATCTATCGAACTGATTTTCTTTTGAAGTCTATTTTAATATTTTGAGGGGTATTTCACTGATAATATTTGAGAAGGGGTTTTCAGTGGAAAAAAAATTTAAAATTTTACATAAAAACACTAAGCATATCTTATGAAAGTTTAACCAGCTAAAGGAAGATTTACAACATTCCATCTTTGATATACTAGAAAAACAGAAATTATAGGTGAATAGATAATAACCAGATAATTCCAATTGTTTGTAAACTTTTCCATCAGTATTATATGTATATACTGTGTGTGTAAAGTTAATTGCTCTCCTCATTACCTGTGAACAAGGAAGCATAGAATTACAGTGAAAATCACTAAAGGATTTAGTGATTTTCCAGTTTATTTGTACATAAGCTGTCGAGTCTTGTGCATAATGCAACTGTTACCTACTAGCAACACACTTGCAGAAGATCATTTAAATTTGTTTTTTTATGGACACAAGAAGCTGATTTTAAAGCCATCCCTAAGAAGATTGTCCTTGATTTTACATTATCCTGGGTGGGTGTTTCAATTTCTTCCATTTACTATCACTCTCGCTGGGGAAAAAATATCCCAGTGTCTGCTTAATAGTGATGGAATTTTCTACATGAAGATGTAAGGAGGAATTAGGTTTTACCCCATAATTATATATTAAATCAGTGTTAAAATACAGTTGTAATCAAATCCTTTCATATCCCAAGGCCACACATTTGATACAGTACATTGGAAGGTCAGAATACTTAGCTGAGTATACACCCCTTGAGACTCAACAGATGTACAGATACGCGGCCTAATCCCAAAAATGCATTCATAAGTCTGGAAGATCAGAATTGAGCCTTAATTCTCTAAAGGACTGCCACAATGTTGTGTGGTCCTTTCATCCAAATTAGAATGATTCATTATGCCTAGTCCATTAGCACCATCAGGGATAGGTGTGGGCCATAAAATCTGCATTAGGATTTCTAAATATGTCAAGGATAATCTTAAAAGGAGATAAACTGGGATGTTTCAACTGAACTAAAAATAATTAATCAAAGTCATACTTGTAGACTTCTGGTTGTTGAATCATGCTTTAAACTTCTACCTTAAATGATTATTCTATCTTAACAAATATAAAACTTGGGCAGAGGATTGTATGTTGGATTTATGCTCTTACTTTAAACTACCACATTTCCTCTTAGTAAAGATATATATATATAAAGCTAATAAAAGCATGCATAAAAATCTTAAAAAGTCCTCAAAAAAAGCATAGATTATTTTCTATTCCCCAATTCCATTTCAAATTAGAGAGAAATTTATGTATAATATTTTGTGTGCATTCAGTGTGTGCACCACTGAAGTTCAAATATTGTGTAATGCATCACCAAGAGAATTACACTGCAATGCCTACACCATTGACTACAATGCCTTTATACTGAATATGTATTTCATAAAGACTTCACAATATTCATTGGAAATGTGATCCTAATAGAGCTGCACTCGTTTATACATTTAAAATATTGGACAAGCATATACAAAGAACTTTTTATTTTCTCCCTCTTTCGTCCTGGGAAATAAAAAAAAGTTGAAATTAAAAAAATGCTGTCTTTTACTTCTGCTAAAGTGTGACTTATTCACCATTCATGACAAAAACATTCACTTTTGTAAAGTAAAATACACAACCTGAGTTTGCAGTTCCAAACAAAGTAATAACAACATATAATAAGCAGAATCTAAAACTAGCTATTCTGTGTTTTGTGTAATGGATGATTTGTAGAAGGCTTTATGCATGTCCTTTTTTATTTTTGCATTTTTAATGGGTTCATAGAATCATAGAATGGTTCGGATTGGAAGGGGCCTTAAAGATCATCTACTTCCAACCCCTCTACCATGGGCAGGGACACCTTCTGCTAGACCAGGCTGCTCAATGCCCCATCCAGCCTGGCCTGGAACACTTCCAGATGCAGGGAATCTTCTTCTCTGAGCAACCTGTGCCAGTGCCTTACCTCTCTCACAGTGAAGCATTTCTTCCTTGTAACTAATCTGCACCTACTCTCCTTCAGTTTAAAGCCATTCCCCTTTGTCCTATCATTACCCCTTTTTCTATTCCTTAGATAAACATATGATACACGAAATTTGGACTTCTGGAAAAGGTGATTTAAATCATCCAGGATAAGAAAAAGTATAACAGACAAAAAATTACAAAATTGCTCTGAACTAGAAATTTTTCAGTACCACACTGAACTAAGCTGCAGATACAGCAATCATTTTGGATGGCTTTGGTGTAAACAGCTAGACCATGGGACCAGGCAGAATTAATCCATATGCAATATAAATGTCTTCATGTCTTCTAGAAAAACCTCTGTAATTGTTCTCTTGATCATCTTAAATATCTATTGTCACATTAGCTGCCCCAAGCCCAAATGATATTTGCGCAAAGTGAGAGACCAATTGTCAGAGGCTTACTGGGGATTGATGGTTTATCCCACAGTTTAGTCCCTCAACCTATCCAGAGTAAATTCGATGTTTGCAGAATTGCAGCTGAGCCATACTGAGCAGAGCATTCATCTATCTTATGTGAAAAATGTTTGGCAAAAGGGAAATAAGTGACATTCAAGCAAGTGCATTCAGAAAGTGTTTACTGGCAAATATCAACATGGTCTCATTAGTAGAAAGAGAGATGAAATTCTTAGAGTAGACAATAATTTACAACAGTGAGGTTAACCCAGTAGGAAAAATGCACTGATAATTCAGCGTGAAAGTGTGCAAGCAGCACTGCATTATATCTTGTCTAAAGATAAGTTATATAGTGTGTGATTTCATCGGTACAGGTGCATGTCATCTCTGAAATAGTATTATCCAAAGTGTTCAGCTTCACAGTAAAGCAGAAAGGTTCAACACCCACAGCAGATACCTGAAGACTAAGACACACTGACAGAGCTCAGGCTACCCACAGGTATCAACTCACCACAACAGAGATGGTTCACTTTGGGTTGTCAACTTTCAGAATATCCTCGGCGTATCTATGCTAATCACAGCGCTGAGTAAGAATATGATTTCCTGGTTCCGGTCATTGTGTAAACACACGTATATAGACTGCATTCCCAAAGAACAGAATGAACAGGAGAGGGAGTAATGGGAAAAATAAAACGAGAAAGTGAAGGCAAGAGAGTGATGGCAAAATACACTGCTATCCATCCCATGCTCTTTGAGAAAGGAAGTTATCTATACACAGTCAGGTATTTATAAAATTGGGAAAAAGAAGTGGGAGGAAAGGGCAGGGGAGGAGCAACTGTGGAGTGAAGCCAGATGAAGACTTAAGAGGAAGGAAGGACAGGAGTAGAAAGCCCATCAAGACAGAATGATGTGGGCAGTAGTAGATCACTGGGTGTTCAGAGGTTCATTTTCCTGCTTTTCCATTCCTGTTCCAGTAAGTTGGTAGTCACCTTCTCCAGGACCACAGAAGCAGACAGAAGGAATCACCAGGACTCAGCTAGGTCCAGGCGTTCCAGAATATGGATTTATTTAAACTTTTTCAGAACTGGGGAAGAGTTTGAAGATGCCTTCCAAGGGTATCCTGAGTTAAATAGACCAAATTGAAGTTGCTTTTGACAGCATTACTTTGTACCTAAGTTACAGTGACATTTGATTTATGTCTTTTTTACAGATTTGAAAAAATGCATTCCAGATAGGTAAAATTAAATGATCTCCATGTTTAGCACACATTTAATTTGCGTTAGGCAGTCACATTTGATAGTAATAAAAATTTTGAAATCATATTAAAATCCTGACAAGTGTTGGAAAATATTAACGTACCTAGGGTGTGGGTTTTTTTTTGTTTGAATAATTTCTTTGGTCTGCTTTAGGTTTGTGGATGAAGTGTACATAGTGATACATGGTGAAATGTATGTTCAGTCTTGTCACTTGACAAGTGATGATCCCTTGGGGTAAACAGCAGGGTTTCTCAGTTGCAGGGAATCCCAGCTGTCTTTTGGGATTCCATCTGTGTGCACATTTTTTTCCCCCTTTTTTTTGTGGCATTTAAAGGCTTTGGTTTGACCACAGCCTCTTCAACTGTTACCAATATTTTTCTTCTACTATCACCAAAAAAAACAGTGGGAAGTAGATCCTTCTTTTCTTCATCACTAGTTTCATGGCCCATCACAAGTAACAATTTTTCTGTGCAGATATACAGATGCTTGAACACTCCTCTGAAATCCTGGATCCCATGAAATTATAAAGTAACTAAAACAATTATGCCATGCTGTCTAAAGATTTAGGTGAAATTAACTGCATACATTATGTTGGTATCAGTTTTTCAAAGGTTTTTGAGTTTGTGGTTTTTTTTCAGCCACAAGGACTAAGGATTGCAAAATTTCTTTTGCATTTAGTTCAAGTTTCAAGGTCTCACGTGCAGACATAGTGGAGGCTGTGAAAGCTGAAATGCTGATGCAATTGTAAGATTCCAGAGTGGGTGTTTACAGCTGGAGACTGTCATGTTTTTGCTTTAATTGGTGATGTTGTCATTGGCATGGAAGCACAGCACTGAAAACCTCCTGACGTCTCCAGTGTTGTGTTAGTGGACAGGACTTGCCTCTGCATGTCTAGCAAAGAAAGCTGTGGCACTGTGAAGTGCTGCCACGGGCCTTGACTGGCAGGTTTTCCAGAAAAACCCTTGAGATAAATATTCTTCCAAGACTGAATCCTCCTTGGAAAAAGATAAGAGTTTTCAGGGAAGCTACAGAAATTGAAAGACAGTCCAGCTGATTGCATACAAATCAACAACAAAATGTGGGTCTGTGTCTGTCCATTGGGCTGTTTGGATGGCATTGTCTTACAGCTTTATGAATTTGTAATCAGTTACAAGGTAAAGAAATACGTTGGAACAGTCAGTATGAGAGGTGATAAAATGGAGTTACCACTCTTATTATTCAAAAACATCTTAAATGTTAACTAATTAGGGATAGTCTGAGACCTATACAAATATCTATTATTGCTCTGTCCAGAATGACCCTTAGGAGCCCTTCCCAACTGAATTGATTTGATGAGCTTACAGTTTGTTGAATTGAGTGTGGTGATCATCAAAGGTGAAGTCTACCTCTCAAGAGGGGATGTTCTGCAGCTTCAGCGTGTCGACCCTGTGATGATCCAATTGAATTTAAATTGAATTTCGAAGTAGAAACCTCTGTCAGTGTATTAACTAGTGTTTTGCTAGCCCAGACTCATGTCTGAAGGCACCTGAGATGTGTTTACAGCTCTTCTCCCAGTACACTCTTGGTTTTAATTGACTATATAAACTAACTCTGCCCAGCAGGCATTGGAACTTTCTCCAAGGGCATGAAGACATTCTGGTAATACTCTGTATCTTTCGTGGGAGCTCAGGCTCTTTGGAAGATTTGGAAAGAAAATCTGTTTTCAGAAACCAAAATACAGTAAGAAACAAAGCCTTTGAGTATCAATACATCTCCGTAAATAGTGTTGAACATTTCTTGGAGCACCGTGCCTGGGACAGAATGGTCGTGTCACAGTGACTTACTGAACATGAGCTCAGTAGCTCAGTAACTGTTGCTTCAGCACAGCTTCTTAAGAAACAGCTAGTACTGATCAGGCATTTGACATCAGAATTTCATAGATTTCAAACAACTTGATCATGCAGTATTTTTCTTCAGTGAGGGGGTTTCCTCAAGTTTCTGCCAGGCCACACACATCATATGTTAGAAATCTTTGCAGGGAAGAGACCATCTAATGTTACTTGTCAGCACTGATTCCATTTAACAAGAGTGCAAAACTATTTTCAGCCTGCTGTGATGGCTATTTTTATCTCCGTTAACCTCTTGACTGAATATAAACATTTATTGAGGGTTACCTCCCTTGTTTGTCCAGTTTCTTCAAAGGTTAGTGAGAAGTGGATGCCTGCCTGACCTCTTTTATCCTCATTAGCTAATTCTAAGTGTTCCCTGAGAGATCACAGTTTTGACCCTGCTTGTCCTTGTCAAATTTGTCTAGTTATGGCATGACAACATTAGCAGAAATGGCATTTTTAGGGAAACATTGCTCGAGTGTAGAATCTACAGTTACCTAGTGTAGAGCAGTCAACAAAACTGTGGGTCTCTAATGTGCCGTCGTTTAAAAAATGTGAGGTTATTACTGTATGGCCCCATCTTACTGACACCCGTTAGCAGATCCCTATGATTATACTTAGGCAGTAGGGAGGATGTTTTGTAAGCTTTTGAGTGATGTGTAGCCATCCTTTCAGAGGGAGAAATGAAATTATGTTTGGTTTTTGAAGTCTTACTTGTAAGAAGCTGCAATATTGTTGCTCCTGTGTCAAAAAAGCTTTTTTTTGTGTGTGTGTAAAAAGGTACATTTCGAAGCTGGACATATTTCTACTAGCACTTTAAAAAAAACCCCAAAACAAAACAGCGTAAAATAGGTAACATCTACCACCACTGTTTTGGGAATGACTAAGTATATTTTGCCGTATGACAAGTACATCTTATGAATTACAGGATGATTTTCATAAAGTCTCTGACAGTCAGAGCATGAACATACTTTGCTTCAAGTAGGATGATATCCCAAAGGTAAAGAACTGTCATGAAGAACATGTTGCCCTGCCAAGACTTTCTTCGGTGTCAAGCCAAGGAAGCTCTTTTTCATGTTCCTTGGTGGTTCTCAGCCGTGGTTGTACAGTTGAGACAAAGGAGCTGGCAGGTCTCAATTAGGTATCTCAGACAGACAGGTCCTAGGCTTCACAGGTTGTAACCAGTGCCTTAAATTCCACAGACACTTAGTGCAAATTAAAAAGCACTGGTATAATGTGCTCAAAGCACGATATCCTGCTTTAGAAGCTGGTTGCCGCGTTCTGCACCCGCTTCAGCTTTCAAATGGATTTAAAATGTAGCCTCAGGTATAGCGCATTGCAGTAGTCTAATCTTGAGGTGATAAAGGCATGACTGATTTAACCATAGCTTCTTTTTATCTTGGACTGGGGTCTTTTCATTTTAACCATTTTAAGGAAATGGCCTTTCCTGAATCAGCAGGCTTGCTTCAGTTCTTACTATGTAATAAAGCACAAGAGCAAGCCTCTCTCGGTGGTGAACACCTATGAACGTGTAAACCTCACAGGATGCCAGACCCCAAGAACTGCTGCCGTGGTCCTGACCTGCCTTACAGCTCACACAATATGCCACTGAGGTGCATCAGAGGGAAGCCGCTGCTGGTATCCCTCAGTGGAGCTGCCAAGCTTTACAAGCAGCCAGGGTCTTCTGAAGTTTTGCTTTCATATTAAAATAAGTTTATTTACATATCTGTGCGACTTGGGAGCAGAGCTATGGGAGAATGGGAAATTCTTTTGAGGTGTCCACCAGTTCTTCTGGGCTAGCAGAGCTGTGAGACGAAACACCCTGTTCCTCCTCCAGCCTATCTCTAGTGCTTAGAGACCACTTACAGCTGCAGAGCAGATTACAAGTTTGACTGCCAAGCCGACCTGGAAGCTAATTTAGTGATAACCATGGAGTTCTTTAAGTTCCAAAAAAGCTTTGTAAACGGGGAACGGCAAAGCAGATGCACATGCTGACTGCTGGTGCTCAGTCTCCCTGCTGCTGCCGCTGCTTCACCTCAGAAGGGATGAGGCCTGGGCCCCTCTCCTTGTCTGGAGGAAACTGGGGCGGTGGCCTGGGACTAAGCCTA
Source organism: Ifrita kowaldi (assembly GCA_013398055.1). Classification (NCBI taxonomy): domain Eukaryota; kingdom Metazoa; phylum Chordata; class Aves; order Passeriformes; family Cinclosomatidae; genus Ifrita; species Ifrita kowaldi. The sequence continues at coordinate 267,538 of VZRS01010058.1, read as the reverse complement.
CCACTTACTAAAGGAGAAATTAATCTCCATGAGAAAGTCAAACGGTATCTCTGTATCTCATTCTTCCTCAGCAGTATGTGGTTAAGTATAATCCTTTCCCAGGACATATTATTTGTCCTGTCTATGTAGATAAACTATTGCCCAGCACAAGAAGATCCTGATATTATTTGAGGCTTTTTGATACCACCTTAGTGCAGATAATACCCTTAGAGATGGAAGAGACACAATGAAATGTCAGACGTCTGGAAAGGAGTAAACCAGAAATAGGAATTAGATCTTGTGAAAATTAAATAGATTATCCTTTCTGCACTTAAAAGATAGGATTTTGGTTTGTTCTGTTTTTTAACTTGGCCTCCAACTTAGGAAAAAAAAATACTTCTTTGAATGTCTTAATCATTTCTGATGTACTTGGAAAAGTCTCCTAGCTGGATAATATTTCACTGTCTTTTGATTATATTTGGGATTACCAGAGACTGGAAGCACATATAAGCACAAAAACATGTTAAAGGCTTGACTGAAATGGCACTTGGAGAAATGCAGCAAGTGTTGGAGTGTGTCCTGATCCTCTTCTTCATTATTGCTATGCAGCCGTAGTTGCTAACATTCTTGCTACAGCTTGTATTCAATTTGGGTATGATTCTCAGCTATGTAAGGAATAGCCACTTTTCATTGTTTCCGTGGCAGCCTTAGCACTGTTTTGGTGTAAATTACAGCAAAGTTCAGACTTTTCTATGATCTAAGATAGAGATGATACTTTGATTACCTTTCATGTCATCTGCTGCAGCTCTTTTTCAGTCCTTGCCTAGTTTGTCATTATTATCTATGTAGCCCCTATGTATATGCTTTCCATTGATTTCATAACTGATAGTATCAGGCTTCTTGATAATTTACGTAGAGACTTAACCAAATTTTTAAAAATAAAATTGTTTTATTTACTAATTAGAATTTAAATTCAGAATGCAAGTGCATGTTGTCGGGTTGACTCTTGTAGTACTTCATATAAGCGAAACATACTTTCTGCAACTTCCCATGGAGAAAGTCATATTAGGAGTTGAGACACTGCACGTCTCTGGTTTCAGTATTTTTTCACTAGGTAGTTATATTTTTGCTAGATGTTACATTCCTTTTTCCTAATTTCATTCATAATTTCTATCTGTTTTTTCCCATACGCAAGGAAGATGAATAATGTCATGGAGTTCATATAAAAATGTGACTTATGCACAAGCATTTGTATGAGAAATGTAAAGTCTAAACTGAAAATTAAGTAAGAAGTAGTGTATTTGATGAAATAGTATTGGAGTCTAAACAGACAAAAACCCCACAAAAATATGAAGACCTGTGACATTCAATGTCTGTCTTTTTCTATAATCATTATAAAAATATTAATGCAATTATAGTAAATATATATTCTCTAAGATTACTGATTTAATCTTATATAACTAAAATATTTTAAGCATATGTTATTTTCAGTAAATACTTTCAGATATATTTTGTGAATGTAATATGAACTGTGGTAAATGTTCTTATTCTTCACTACATTTCTAGGATAGTTATTGATAATAAATGTGGGCAAAGCATTGGGGATGTCCATGTAAATATGATTTTCTGTATCTTAAATTTTTTTTATCTTGGTCAGTCATACAGCATATCACAATAAAAAATAGGTTAAGACAACTAGAGAATTGTTGGTGGAATATAAAAATAATTAAATTCTCTTACAAAATGTTGGAATGTCTTGGACAGAGTTATATCCCAGAAAAAAATAATTAAAAGCTGCGTTATGACTTTTGTACTTTGTACTTCTGTCATGGTTTCATTCTTGATACAGAGAAGAAGTGTCTACGATAGAAGTCTAATTGCCACATACTGACAAACTCAGTATTACCCACAGGATTTTGCCATTTGATTAGTAAAAGGAGTTAAGTGTTAATAAATGTGAAGCCTCTGCCTTATCTCCTCAAATACCAAATTCTCTAAATACAGAATCTGAAATACAGACAGGAGATGGTAAATTCCCTGCATGCCTTTTAGGTGTGATGATGTCCTGCTTTACTTTTGAGTTCTTGAATGTATTAATACAACTCGTTTTGTGGTCTTTTCACAGTGAATCATTAGCATTATTATTATTTCAGACATCGTAAAATCACACATCAACACATAGCAAAAGGGGAAATTCCTTTATCCATTCAGAACAATTTCCTATGATAATACAAATGTTACTCAGGACAGATCTTTGAAATGGATACCGATTCTTTAAATTCTTTCCTGTCTGTTTCAGGAAATAGTGAGATCCCATTGATAATGAAGTACAATGTGTCTAAAGTTCGCTTCTAAACACTTGACTCTTTGCTGTGAAAGTCATCGGCATTCCCTTTATAATTCTCAGCCACCAGAGATCTGTGTAATCTTGGAGATCTGATCCAATATCATTCGGAAAAATCTTTGATAATAGTTTCACCATTCAATCAATGAAAGAACTAAAGCTTCCTGCTTGTGTCTTCTTAAAAAAAATCCTGAGGCAGGGGAATAAGACTTTGGCTTATGGGTTTGGAGATTTTGTTGTTTGCAAATAAAATGATTACTACCATTATTATTCAAGTTCTTAATCAAGGCAAACAAATGGCATCTGTTTGTTATCATCCTTCCTACAGAAGACAAAGGCTTCAGTCCCTATGGTACTGACTGCTGGCCCCAAGTGGCTGCTGGATGTGACTTGGCAAGGAGTAGAAGACAACAAAAACAACTGCATTGTGTACAGCAAAGGTAAACACAAACTGATTTTTTTTCTTTACTTTCTTGCATAAGCTACTGAGATAAACATATACCTGTTGCATACTAGGAAAATACATACTATGTCTGCCCTTAATGTCAGTTTTTGTTCCCATTTTTTTTCCATGTTCTGGTTTCGCCTTTTTTTTTCTTTTAGTGATATAAAAACCCCACAGGGTGCCTGTAGTTTATTAAATGCTTTATAAACACCGAAGGACATCAGCTGACATAAAACGTACCATCCATTTCTCTCTGAGAGTCAGTACTCTGAGAAACATCAGTAAAATCTAAACACTTTGAATAGGTGAATTCTTTTTGATATTACATTGGGCATATTGGATATCATTTCTCTATGTTGCATTACATTGTAGACTACTAACTGAAATCCAGTTTTATAAGGAGAATGAGAACTTGATTAGACTATGAAAACACTTTATGTCAGCATGGTAACATAAGATAAATGGAATGGATTTCAGGGTTGTCACCTCTGACATTCCAGTCTCTGCGTAGTGGCATGGTGTGATGATGCTTCACTGGACTGTATTGGCTCGTGGCAATGGGTATCATTTCTATCTTCCATGGATTTTCAGATTTGTTCTTACAAGGCTGCCCACCAAAGATGCTTTATCTAAGCCACCACATCTAACAGCTCTTTTGGTTCAAGGTGTACAGGTTTTTGTCTTGCATCTCGAACCAACACAGAGAGCCTTGGTTTCAGTCCACGGCACCATGGACTGTGCACACTATTTGGTCAGTCACTGTGAAAGCTTTCTAAATGCAGCTACAGAATCATCACAATGCATTTTAAAAAAAGATAAACAAAACACCATTTGAATACATGAAATAAAAATAACATAGTGTAGCTGTGTTTGGCATTCACCCTACAGATCAGGTTGCAAAACTGTGACTTTCCTTCCTTGGATTTCAATCACCAATCTCAGCACTTTGTGAATACTTTAGAACATGCACTGTTCTTGTTTAATTTCTTTTAGGTTTTATTTCTAACTAAACAGACCTACTGAGATCAAAGATTTGTTTGCTGAGGCAACCTAGTGACCATTTCAGCATACAAGCATCCAGGCAAATAAGCGCCCATATCAATATATTAACATACAAAACCCTAATCATAACATCAAAGACTCCTAAAAACTTACTAGAAACAATTACAACTTGTTCCTATAATCATTGCAATTTATACACTTATAAGAGGATTGCTTTTAAACTGCCACAAGCCTTTGAAAGTTGAAACGCTGAAAACAGGGAATTTGCATGTTAAAAATGAGTCGCACACCAGGGTCTTATAAATTCTTTCTATTATAATTACAAAATGTCAACACATTCATTCTACAACCTGAAACACCTGCAGTACTAGAGAACTGGGCTCAGTTGTAAAAAGGGTTGAGCTTGCTGATTGCAGCCCGAGTGGAAGAAGCAGCAAAGTGCTCTGAGTGACAAACACACTGAAGCTTTTTGCATGAATCCAGAGCTGCAGTTTGCTGTTCATAATATTCAATACACACAGGCAAGCTGTTCTGCAAAAACTTTTTAATGTAATGGGAAACTACTTTCACTCCAAAACATAGCTCCTGCAAATTCCCATAGGGTGATGTCTTATCAAGTATTATATTCTTTCTGTAATTATATTAATACTTTGCACATATTTACCAGTTGGACTTTTCATCTTCAAAGTATTTTACAAACATTATCTAATTCGTTAGACAGTTTCAGTGCTGTCTGATTTAATCTATTGAGATACTATTTTTTTTTTGCAGATAGTGAGAACTTGCTTCAGTTTGATGCAATCTGATTAGCCCAAAATATTAGTATTTTCATTCAAAGGTGATGGACTTTGTTTCACTGATCATGCCAGTTATTTTAATACTTGGTTTACAAGATATGGTGAGACAGTTGAGCAGTATTCAAGTTGAATTATATTGTCTCTACCACAGATGCATATTATAACTAAGGTTGAGGATAAATTTGAGGATAAATACATGCTAAAAAACTGCTACTTCACTAAACTAATGCAGGAAGGAAGTTGTAGATATGCTCTGCTTTCACTGCATTCTGTTCCTCTCTTTGCACTCTGAGGTGGCTGCTCTGTCGGTCATTAAGCACCTACCCTTGCCTTGAGCTCTGCTGGGATTTTTGTGCTAGAAAGATTAATTGGCTTGGATCACAAAACAATGTCAAATAGAAGATGGTAAAATAAATAAATAGAATAATGTTTCTTCCTTCAATTTGTATCTCATCATTCCAGATTACATTCCTTTGATTTGTGTTAGCTTTCTGTCTCCTATAGTGCCATTACTTCTAATGAAACGGTGTCAGCTGGCATGTAGCTGTAATTCGATGTTATGTTGTAGTTGCATGTGTATAATTTTGTTAGTTTGCTTAGCAATACGTTGTTATTTCTGAAAGCAATTAGCTGAACAAATGTGTGGAATTATCCATGTAGCAGATTTGGTCACCTGGGAGCTGTTTTCCGTACTGAACTCGAGATGAGTGGAGTAAATTGGCACATTTCTAAGAGGAAGATAAGTTTAGAATTGGCTAACAGTACATGGTACTGGTTGATCAGTTGCTGACTCAGAAGCACATGCCATATTTCCTTTTAGCTCATTACAGAGTTATCTTTGAGAGCAGAATTTCCCCCAGATCCTTCAGGAGAACATAGGAATGTCAGTCTGATTTCCAATTCACTAGAGGCCGTGGAGCACTGTAGTCGCCCACATATTGCACACAGAATAATCACAAGGACAGGAGCCTAGAATGTAGGTTCTATTGAAAGAGAATTTGAGCTGGCCGGCCCTATTTGCCTTCAATGCTCTCCATAAAATATTTTCCCTAGGCAAGCAAACAAAGCATATGAGTGCATATTTATGTGCATATCTATATATCTATATATCTATCAATTTTTATATATATATCTGATGTACACATATAGGATTATATTTCTAAGTTATTACAATGCAATCACAAGTCATCTTCTATACAAATCTTTAGATAAAGAAACCAGTTATTTAAAATCACACATCAGAGTATATTCAAAGTGGGATAGCTATAATAGAAATAAATACTCAGTATTTGAAATAAGTGCTATTCTAATTATTCAGTTTAATCTAGGATCACTACCTGTGTTTTTTATAATTACATTTCCCCAATACTAGGACAAGTTAGAAAAGAGAAAAACAGTTCATTAGGGATAATTAATTATTATCCCATTTTACGAATCTGATACAAGCTGGCTAGTCATGGCACATGCCATTATTCCACTCCATTTTCTTGAAAGGAAACTTTTACTACTGTAATTACATTCAAAAGAAATGCTCTTTTTGTTTTAATATTTATCATAAACTTCCCTCATGTTTCAAAATGGACTTTCAAAAAGTCTATTCAGTAATATGAGATATATCCTAGAAACTGAGATTTGAGAGACAGATTTTATGAATTACAGCTTATTTAGAAATACACGTTCTTTTCAAAAAAAAGCTTCAGCATAATTCAAGCAAGTTATAGTGGTAGGAGGTATTAATGCATGAACTGTATGGTCGTTGCCGCATAGTGTACTTGAGAAACATTTTTGCCTAACAGAGTTGTGCACCAGACCTGGAAAATCTCTAAGACCATGGGTGAGTGTCTCCCCACAAGCTAGGAGGGGGCTGGGATATTTATTTACTGAAAATCTTCCACTGGAACTGCAAGGATTTTAAAAAATAAATTATGACTGACCAGAATAGAAACAGTATAAAAACTACAGTTGCACAGACTAAAAGCCATGCTCATGTAACAGACATTTTTCTATATATTATTTAAGCCATTTATGTGAAATGTATGGATACTGTATGTTTAGTGGCATTGTTAAAACAGGGTGTCTGTACAAATATTTAGCTGTGGGAATTATAAAATCATAAGGCGATTAAGTTAGCTAGTTGTGAAATTCCAATATTGCTTTTTAAATGACTTCAGGATATAGGAGGTGCTAAGGTTATTATCTGTTATCAGGAATACAGCGGAATTGTACGACTGGATAATAACTAAACAACTGACACAATGTAAAATTACATTATCAGTGTGTTAAAACAAAATTGCGCCCTAAAGGAGTCTACATGCCAGCTCAGAGCTGCAGTGTAATTATGCTTAACTCTGATAATTAAAATACAACGGAGATCAACAGAATCATTTTCATTAAGAAAATTATTAATGATGGTGGTATAACAGTAATTGATTGCAGAGCACCACAGGATAACTCTGTGCAGGAAAGCCAACATGTGTAACGTGTGTCTGGGCCGGTCGGGTTGCGTTGCGTCCCACTGAGTGTGCTGCCGGCCAGGTGGCAGCCAGGGGGCACGTCTCCTGCTGCAAATCCTAATTTAGGAAAGGACTGCTTTGCAGGCTGCCCCTTGGAGGGACAGGGATGGGTGCTGGTGCGCGGGATGATGGGATGGGGTCGGGTATGGCTGCCAAAAAGGAGGTGGCTGCAGGCAGTGACTCGCACACTTCTTAAGCCAGCCATCATCTCAGTTTGTGTGAGGCAGTGTTTGGTTTTGCATTTCCATTAGTGATTTACTGATGTTATTTTCTCCTCTGCCTGGCCTCACTGAGTAGTTTATGCCCTTCGTTATTTCTGAGAGGATGTGGGAGGAGAAAAAACCCATCCTTGCCCCAGCGCGGTTCCACAGGCACTGCAGGACATCTCCGTAAGTGATTCCACAGGACGCTCCCGTTAATTGTGCTGGTGGTGCGGACACATGATATCGAGAGCCATAAAAAGCCTCCATCTCTCTGTAAGTGAAATCACAGTCGGTGCCCACTGAGCGACTATAACAAAATTCTTGCTAGGGAGGATGTTGCCTAAGGGTGAGATCCGAGAATTGTCATTTTCTTTTGGTGAACGAAAAACAGGGAACGGGGGGAGGGAATTTCGGGGGAGTGCTGCATCACACAGCTAAGGGATGGGTGCTTGCTCAAACAGACGCAGCTTTTGAAAGCTGCCCAAAAAAGTCTATTCTCCAATCACAATAGAGAGGAAGCTTGCTAGGGTGGATTTACAGAATGATATTAGTTAAAATGACTGCTGCCCACACTGAAACTGTGTCATGTAGCTAATTTATAAATGGAAGCTTGAGGAAAGGCAGCACAGAGGAGAGGGCAGGGCACAAGTCGGGACTGGAGGCAGAGGGCTGTGCTCGACCCTTCTGGGGCTTCCCCTGGCTGCTGAGCCCGATAATTCACGTAAAATAAGTCAGTAAATGCATAACTGGTTACTTATTTCGCTGGTACTGGAGTGGCTTATTAAGCTGATGTATGTGCCATATACTGAAAATACAAACATTGTAAAAGGGTTACGTGAAACTAGTAAAGATTGAAGGCAATTTTTAATTAATTCTGCTAATTTAAAGTAAACATTCTAATTTTTAACATAGAGGAAAATTCAATTGTTGCAACAGAAGGGTACTTAAATTCTTTTTTGGTGACAGAGGATTATTTTTCTTGATTGTTCTGTGAGATCCTTGATACCATGTTTTCCCCAGCAAAAGAGTTTTCAGCTAGCAAATACCTTTTTTTCCTCTGCAACTTCAGGCAATGTAATGGTACATTGCACCACAGACATACAGCATCAGGGACCCTAATGAGACAGGGGTCAAACATCATAAGAAGTTTAAACACTGCTACATTAGAATATGAGTGTAATTTGGTCTGGGTCAGAGAACAAGTTGTTTTGTAGGCCAAAGGTTAACTTGGGGCATATATTTTAGATTGCAAGGGGCTTTTTTCCACATACTATTAAAAGCAAATGGAGTAAATTTACTAAGTCTGTTCCACATGGACAGTCAGAAAACTGCAGTATCTGCTGTCCTACTGGATGCCTTCATTATCTGTACAATATGCTGAAACCTTTGGTGGTGCTAAAGGTTTTTGTTCTTTCTTTGTATCCAGTGACAAAAAAAATCTGAGTTTTTAACAAAATACATGTGACACCCTAATATCAAAGGTCTATGGAAGAGCTTGTTTTGGATTTCTTTTTACACAATACTGAAAAATTGCAATGTATTTCTCAAGAGAAGTATAATTACATTCATAATGCTTACATAGAATAATATATCTGCATTCACAGTCATTGCAAGAAAATGTTGTGGATACAGACGTAAGGGCATGATTGGTAAGCAAGTAGATGTCAGGCTCCCTCTTTGGTTTTGTAGGGATGTTGAGAAGGCGGGATGCCAAATGGCATTGTTGTGAGTGAAACCATTGCAAATCAGTCCTGATGACTTCCTTGCTGGACACGGAAGGAGAAAATATTTTGCCTCCATCACTAGTGGTTCTTACAGCTTGTTGATAGCAGTCACAGTGTTGTGTACTTAATTCAGACACTGTTCAGCTTCAAAGAACTCACAGAGCAGGACTGTACTTTTTCCTTATTTCAATTTTTCACCTTTGTAAATAGATCCAGTGGGGGATTTTCTGCTTTAGGGAGTTAGAGGTTAGGGCCTTGTCTATTGTCTTAATTATCAACAATAAGAAGGTTATTTTATGCATCTTTATGAATATGCATATAATATCACACAGTATATTATTATATGCCCTTTAAATTATAAGCACATAGATAATAAAGGGAAGATGACAGGAAATACAGGGGTACAACTAAATTTCCACTTCTAATATGAAAATGCTTTTGTTCATTATTAGTGCATTTCATTTACGTAGCAGTCAAATGGTATGGGTTGTTCTCATAGGTATATTGATTTGGGTATTTTTTCTTACATTGTTATCACTTATTATGAAGTGTATTTCATAGTTTGAAATTGGAATTATTTTTCATTTGAGGAGACAAGGAAATAGGCAGAATACTGACATGATTTGCACAGAATTATGTATTTTAGACTGAAGCTATGAAAAGCTGTAAACTGAGTCCAAAACTCACCTATGAGAGCATGTTTAGGATGAAAAAGAAGCCCAGTCTGCACTTCACACTGCGACCATATGAAAAGAAATATTGCTTCATACATTGAGACCACTGGCAGCAATAAACGCAAACAGAATGCAGAGTTGTTTTTTTTCAATGTATGTATTTTCTAAGTCCATTGCAGTAGAATCAGTCATTTAGAAATTTTTTTAAGAAAAATGTTGTCATTATTTTCAGGATATGATACATAGACTAAATGTGTTTTATTTTTAATTAAATTATTTTTTTATCCATTATGCTGAATAACTGTTGAGGACTGCAATAACCTTGTGACCCCTGGGGCTCACGGTACCATTACCTCTGTCATCTTCCCTACAAAGCAAGAGGGAAGAAAAAAAGCCCCCAAATTTGCTGAGCCACACATTTCAAGTTGTCGACAGCCCCATCCACAAGAAAACAGAAGAAAATATATATGCACTCTGTCCTGTCAAAAGGCTTTCACCTTATCTTGAGAGACTGTCAGGGCAGGAACATCATGGAATGGACAGGAGTCTATTAAATTAATAAGCTGCTGGATGGTGTCTGGAGAGTTATGATGCTCCATAAATCCAGTTTGATCATGGTGGACAAGGTTTAAATCTGCAGCCTCCTAATACACATCCAGGTCCTGGATTGGATTTTAAGTTTTGTGCTGGAGACACAGAGATAGTCCTGTAGCTTGTGAATTAAGATTTATCATTTTTTCATACTTTTTTTTTTCCCCCTACACTTCCTGACAAAAATGAAAACACCTTAGGGATCCTGGCAAATGTTACTGCTTGAAATGAAAGAGCTGTTGTCAAGGTGAAACCATGACCTAGAAGCCTAATATCAAACCTGGGTCATTCTTTTCAGGCAGCTCCATTGGTGCTGAGTATAAAATGTCTGTATGGCAGGAAACAGGGCTGGATTCGTCTGCAGCCTGTTTTATAGTGATTCCTATTAAATACTTCTGCTGTATATTTGTGATACAAGACAAACTAATGGTGTGCCGTGTAAAAGCAAAAGCTGAAAAATGTTGAAATATACTCTTCCCCCATTCAAGGTGGTTGTGTGTATAATGGACACTGAGGTGTGCGAATTCTATGTCCCTTATCTCCAAATGGATTAAGTCTGGTGCTTATAATTCAGAGAAGACCCTTTTATAGCACTGAAGGTGCCAAGCTCCCAGCAAAACCTGTGTGATGTGCAGCCGTGATGTCCAAGTGGGTAATGGAGCTGGGCTACCTGGAATGCAGTGTTAAAATCATGTTGGATGTGTTTTGTCTTTAGGAGCTTACAAGCAAGGCCATTATTATGGCACAATGGGTGGCATTCAAGTGTTTCTTGGCCACTTAATTGACCTGCAAGCCAGTGATTTATTATTAGGTCCCTAAGCTCCTATTCCTATTACTCTGGAGACTCCAGCAGGCAATTGCTGTGCTTGCCTGCACAGGCAATGGCAGAGCCAGCAGTTCTCTCTTCTCAAACTCCCTAGCCATATTTTGGATCCTGACTAATTTATTTATTGATGATACTTAGACTCTGGTACTTTTAAAAGCAATTTGTGGTCATTTTTGTTTTCATTGTTAATATAGGAGCTTAAGGAGGCTTCCTGACATTACAGAAGTCTAAAACCATTGTATATGTTAAAGGAAGTGGATAACTCGTGTTGCAATACTGGGGACACTGAGATTTGTTTTATGCTGAGGAAAATGGATTCAGAGCCAAAAGCAATTGAAAAAAAAGCTCTTCTGGAGTGTAGGTTTCCTGAAATGGAAAATGGGATCAAGATGTAACCTTTAGTCATCCATACATACATCTCCCTCCACTGTCTTTCAGCAATTGCTTAAGAGCTGTAGCTAGAGATCATGTGTGACTGAATCCTGACCTCTCTATTGATCCTGGGGATCAATGTGTGTACTCTCTGATCCAAAGATCAATGTCAGCATTTCCCTCCTTCTCCCATGGTATTCCAGCACTGCTCACTAGTGTAGGCAGAGGCCACAAGGAGCAGGACTTCACAGCAGGGCACCATGGTGCTGAGGCCAGCACTGCAGACCACGTCTGTTTTTCCTAATGCAATGGCAATTGCACCCTGTTCTTCAAGGCAGGTTATGAAGTGTGTGTAGTTAAGTGGGGAGAGGGGAGACTGAAGGTTACGGAAAGAACTCCAGCATGGCAGAAGATACAGGAGTCCCTCATTGCACTTGAGGCAGGATGTTCCTAGTGCCTACAGCTGCCCTTCTTCTCGCCAGGGCTGGGGTACCCCTCAGTCTTCCCACTGTTTTAGTCTTCTCTGAAGAAAAGTAAAGAAAGTATGGAGAAGTTGAAACCTGCTTCAATGTGTTTTTAATATCTAAGAAATGAGCTTTTGTTACAGCAGGCACAGAGAGAACTTAGCAGCTTTTTTTAAAAGTAAGTTCTTTCTGTGTTAGAAAAAACATAGAAAAAATTGCTGTTTCAGATTTGGTTTTTTATTTCTTATTTCAGTTTCATTCTGTCAGGGCATATGGGGCAATGTGATACTGACAAGCAAAAATCCATGCTAGAGCATGCTCAAATTGTGATATTTGAAGCAAGTTGTGATGTTGAAGCAGATTTACTAGAGATGTTCTGTAACTGCATGGTGATGCACATGACAGTATTGGTCGGTATGCAGAACCAAGGCTTGTTTCTGGAGCAGAAATTGCCTGTCAGAAAATTTCCTATGATAATATCATAGTATGTAGGCATACGTACTTGCATACATTCATATACATAGATATATAAACAGAAACCAATACCTCAGGCCTCAGTTAAAGACCTCAGCCTGTATTTAACTCAAGATGCAGAAGGTTCGGAAACCTCTTCCTATAGCTGCAATATATACTTCTGCATGGATGGCTCCATCTATTCTAAACAATTATACTATCATGGGTTAGTAGTCATTAGGAGGAAATACTATTTGTAAGAGAGGTGCTCCATCCCTCTAATCTTGGTGGTCTCCTCTAGATTTGTTCCAACAGGTCAATGTCCTTTCTGTTCTGGAGACCCCAGAGCTGGATGCAGCACTCTGGGTGAGGTCTCACCAGAGAAGAGTAAAGGGGCAGAATCACCTCCTTTGACCTTCTGCCCACGCTGCTTTTGATGCCCCCAGGACATGTTTGACTTTCTGGGCTGCAAGTGCACATTGCTGGATCTTTTCCAGCCTGTCATCCGCCAACACCCCCAAGTCCTTCTCAGCAGGGCTGCTCTTGATCTGTTCATGCCCCAGCCTGTGTTGATCCCAGGGGTTACTCTGACCCAGATGCAGCCCCTTGTATTTGACCTTGTTGAACCTCATGGGGTTTCCATGGGCCACTTCTCAATCTTGTCCAGGTCTCTCTGGATGGATCCCATCCTTCAGGTGTGTCACCCTCAGGTGCGTCAGTTTGGTGTCATCTGCAAATTTGCTGAGGATGTACTCAATCCCTTTGTCTGTGTCATTAATGAAGATATTAAATAACAGTGGTCCCAACACTAACTCCTGAGAGACACCATTTGTCACTGATACCCATCAGGTCTCTGAGATGTTGACCACTACCCTCTGGATGTGGCTGTCCAACCATATGCTTATGCATCTAGAAGTCCATCCATCAAATCCGTCTCTCTCCAGTTTAGAGAGCAGGATGTTGTGATGTCAGAGGCTTTACAGAAGTCCAGACAAACGACAGCTCTAGCTCTTTTCTTGTCCACTGATGCAGTCACTCCATCACAGAAGGTCACTGGGTTGGACAGGCAAGACGTGTCCTTGACAAAGCCATGCTAACTTAAGTTGAAAACTAAGGTGTAGTATTGTTGGTCTTTAGCTGAAACAAATGTTCAGACAGAGGAATGGAAGCATCTGAGATGTAGGGGAGATAGCGCTGTCTTTGGCCAGACAAAACATTTGCTGACATGATAAAATGGGCAATTGAACTTAAAGTATGAGATGAAAAGGAAATGTTTTACACTAGGAAATGAGAAGGGTGGCATCAAGTGATCACTATGCATCTTCTATTAATAATCTGTTCTTTTAAATGTGAACAGGCTCGCTTTTATGGTGACTGCACGTGCATTTTAATGGATTTAAATTATGTGAGGTTTAAATGCATTTTCAAGTTACAATTAAATGAAAATTTAAAATAAGACTGACAGATTGCTAAGGCTAAGCCAGTTCTATGATTAACGTTCAATTAAATTATATTTATCATTGGAGCAAATGAAGTATAAAATCACAAACAATGATATTTTTCAGTGGCTTACTTTGGTGGAAAGTGTAGTCTGAAGTATGACTTTGAGACTTTTATCTTTCATTCCCTCCTAAAGTAGAAATTAATTAGGGCTGAACAAGCATTGGCTGTAGGTTCAGAACCCCATCCCGAGTCTTTCGTGGACCAGTGGTCCAGGAGCAATTTACTGTTTGTCATGCAAAGTATTACGTATTTTATTTGGGTTTAACTAGCTAAGTTAAGGGGAAAACTTGAAATTTTAATAGTGGTTTAAGGAATTAACTGGTTTTGTTGCTTTCATGGAAGCCACTTCTGGTCCTTTGCACTGTCTCAAAAGATCTGCTGAGACTGACTCTTTAAATATGATTCTTTCTCCTTCCATATACTTTCTGTGTAAATCCCTAAATGTCAGAAGCTCTGCAATGAGTCAAGAGAATGCTAGGTTTGTACATGCCAGCTATTTCTCAGTTTTATCCAGTGTACCATAACAAGTGAAGCACGAGAGTTTTTTAGCTTGCCACAATATGATCTTCAGCTTTATGTAGATGTGGCACTGCTCTGTAATTTTGATACACTTCCTAAAATTCATTATTTATTTGTTCTTCCTTTTTCCTACAGACATTTATGTAAAAGAAATCATATTCTGCATTCTCTTTTATTGGTTTGATCTTAATTTTATAATCTAGGTCATAAGTGGATTAACTTTGGACATTGAGCAGCTTGAACTTTTTCATACCTTTAAAAAATTATCCACAGCATCATAAAATTTGTTCTTTCAAAATGCCATTTCTCTCCTTTTTTCAAGAGTGATGTTAAGCAAGAAAAAAAATTAATTTTGGATCAATTACACCTAAAAAAGCTCTATAATATATTCAGCTAGAAGATTCCAAAAAAGTGATGAGCTGATACATGACCTTCTTCTCTTTAAGAACATATGAACACATTCAGGAAAGTGAAGCATGATTCTAGTGCTAGTGTGTTCCTAATTATTGCAAAGCCTAAATATTTGAACAGTTGAATACTCAAAAGGATTAATTGTACAGAGAGAATTCAGTTCCTGAGTCAGAGACATCTCCAAAAGCACCCGTTGGGAAGTACTTTCCTTAACAAAAGCATTTTCTTAAATGGAGTTCTTTTATCTGTTAAACTGATACATGGGAGATCGAAGAGCTGGTCTTCAAGCTGAAGATACTGAGGAAAATTCTTAAGTTCGGGAGTGCTATTTTTGTGTGTTAGTCTTGTATGGCTGGATCACATCCCATGTGTCATCACTGGGACGTTGATGTTACAGAGGAATCAATAGAAGCTGATTAGCAGAGGTTTTCTTTGAGGACTTTGGTGTGACAGTCTGCCATCAGTATCCAGAAGCATTCTTTGTTTTTCGTTAGTTTCTTCACCTTCTTTCTTTCTGGAGAAGAGTTGAGTCAATTTGCATTTGAAGTTTGCTGACTCCAGTCGCTAATATTGTTAGTTAATTAGTCAGTTATTATTGTTAATAATGTTGGATACTGGGGAAAAAGGGGAAATCCTGCCATTTTTAACAGTAAATCTGAAACTATTTTGTCTTTTGGAAATGTCCCCAACAGATTTTAGCTGTATAGCACAAATCGAACACCTGATTTATCAAACTATATCACTTTCACATAAACAGCTTGTCAGATCCTGGTAAAAGGTTGCCTCTGATTCATGTTTTAATGAATTAATTTGCTGTAGCCCCCCAGAATTAGCTAGTGGATGCACAAGCCCAGCTAAACACAATAAAAAAAAATTTACACCGTTCCTCTCTCTGTTATTTATTGTCATATGGCAAGTCTCGTGAAAACGGGTTAATATTTGCTAAGTGAAAGAGTTTTGTACAATAATACTGTAAGTAGAGGACAGAAAAAGAAAAAAAACTCTGAGAAAAAGAATTTGTTTTACTTGGGAAACAGTCTTACTTTCCTATGATATTGTTAAAGACAACTTCAAGTTTTAAGCTCAGTATTCTTGTAGAGTTGCTATATTATTTTGCTTTATCCTGACATAAATATTCTTTCTATGGAAAATAGACTTCTTTCATAGCACTGAACCAGTTAGGCTATGTCCTTAACAAAGAGAACAGCTGTTAATGTTTTGGTATGTTTAAAATATTTTCAGTATATAGCCTTTGGTTGGTACATTGTCTTTTTTTTCTTGTTTTTTGCGTCGCATTCAGTTACCTTCATTGGCATCTACTTGTACAAAATGGACGTAGTGGAGTAATGACCCATCCCATAATTTTCCTTCTTCATTGTTCTCATTTCTTTCCTCATTTTCTGACTCTGCAGAAATTAAGGTGCATAGAGGAGATGTCTAAGGAAGAATGAACACCATCTCTGAGTAGTCCTTTCTTATCACGTATAATGTACCATAAATTTTATGTACCCAAAGATACTGAACTCTGCCCTCCAGCGATGGAAAAAAATTGTCACTAGTCAGGGTGAGTAATCAGGAGGGACTTACAAGTCCCTTGACTTTGTCGTAAGTCCTAAATATTGTCTTAGCGGTAAGGGCTCTTTGGCAAATTAAAACACAAGAGAGAAGGCACGTAGGACTTCATGTAGAATTCAGGCAATCAAAAGAAACTGCCAGAAGTAACTGAATCCCAGCATTTTGATATGTGGCTTGCTTAACTACATTTGCCTTTGTTCCCTTTTTAAAATGGCATGCATCATTCTGCCTTTTTCAGAGCTTATATAGCAGTCTGTGTGTGATAATCTAGCAGTTAACTACACGTAGCTGGACTGCTAAATAAGTTTTGCAGAGTGATAGCCTGCATATTATGTGGCATCTTCAAAATCCCTTTGTATTATCTGCCCAGAATATTTAGTATAAACTGAAGTAATAGTACACAAGAAAGAAAAACAATTATACAGTATTCTTCATGTCTGAGCAGCCCAAATAGTGAGTGCATGATTTACAGCATTTGTGACTGAAATGCAGGAATATTTTTCTCAATTGTAAGTGTTTTTTAAATGCTCTGTAAGATGTGCAGTATCAGTATGCATGCTTTTAAGGCAGAAGGTAAGAAGCAAACATTTCAAGCCTTATTATTTCGGAAGGGATTGGGATGCTTAACATGTCTATTTACATCTATCGCTATAAGGTCAAGAAAATAAAGAATTATTTGGAAGGATATTGATGGATTGTTGAAATTTAACTACTCAGTCAGTGAGACTTTTGATAACTCTATATATATACCTGCAGTCTAAGGTGCTGACATGTAACATGGCTGTATTTCATTAGGTTTATGTAAGAAAAGTGGGAATATTTTTGAATTAATTTGATGTGCTCCTTTTTTTTTTTTTTTTTTTT